>CM060987.1:62397556-62997556 GCA_030765065.1 Deroplatys truncata | reverse complement strand
AGTGGTAAGTAGTGTGTTCCACTCAAAAATCGGATGCCGAGATTTCACCGGAAATACATACTTTGAGGCGCCCTGAATCCAAATAAAGCATTTTTGAAACATTTCCGCGCGCGCGCGCGTATGTGTGTGTGTGTGTCTGAAGAGCAAAAACGAAATACCAAACTTGGTATTTATGTTCAATATGTACGAAGGATACGACAGGAAGGTTTTCAGTAAAATCCCCCATCACAAACTACCCTTTACATGGAACTTTTTTAGAAATGTTTGATTTTCTAAAAAATGACTAACGATTTTTTTATTAAAATACCATACATGAAAGACATTTACATCACAATTAAAATGTATATCTTGAATTTTTGGGGAATTGCTTAGGAAGTCCTCTTCATTCGTAGGGCATTTTTTATAATCTTGTATAACTGGTGAGCGTTAAGCGATAGAAGAAAACGTACTACACAAACAATGTAGATCTCTTTAAAACACACAATTTATTTAAAGTAAGTTTTTTGTAGCATTTGCCGTTTCCGATATATCTGTTATTAAAGGTTCGGATTGTTCATTTCTTGGCCATTCTCTTAAAGTCCTTTCAAATTGCAGTTGTTTCCCGCGATAGCATGGCAACAGTATGGAATTTTAAGGTCAGCGTATAGCGTCCAGTTGTTAGACATGATCATCGGTGTTCCCTTTGTATCTATAACGAAATATGTAACGCATCTATTTCTGCAAAGATTTATTTGGATGAAAATGTAGTAGATAGAAAAATAAGCTTGAGTAGGAATAGAGGGTAGAGAAAGTCATGTGAATGTATCAAATCAGAGTTTTTTCGGAGCATACGTAAATGCCTCTCCAGAAGAAGAAGCCTAATCAGATTTATCGACCCCGAAAGCTTCTTTCCAGCCCCTTAAGTCGTTTAATACTTCAGGATAAACATTTCCGGTTTTATTTACATTTCCTCTTCCTATATTTGTGTACGCATTCAACTATGTATCAATGTATGTGTCGCGTAATGATGCTGTAGGTTACGCTTAATATGAAGGTAAGTTGTTTGACTACATTCCTGTCAAATTAATTACGTTCACCAGCAGCTGACGCTAACTTAGCAGTGAAAGATAGGTATGGTTTTAACATCTACTGGTAGTGCGCAATATTAAAAACGTTCCCTGGCACAGTGACGTAAAACATCGTTAAGATACTCAAGTTGTCCCTTTTATACAAAATCTGGACGTGTTCACCTATAACACACTTCTAAATCTACTTTTTGAGATTTTTATTTTATTTACCACCTACATAATAGGTAGAGAAGGTATTGCATTCCATCCAAAAATTTTAATTCAATCAGAAATACACGTTTTTCCATGTGTGTGTGTATGTGTGTGTGTGTGTGTGTGTGTGTGTGTGTGTGTGTGTGTGTGTGTGTGTGTGCTTCACACTAAAATGAAAAGTCGGATAATATCAAACTTGGATTTTACGTTCAGCATCTTCCAAAATTTTGACACGAATATTTTGAAGAGAATTCCCCCACGCCTAACTAGCATTTACATGGAACATTTTTCGAAACTTTTTATTTTCTAAAAGTTGGCTCTAACGATTTTGATTAAACTATCTTATGTTAAAGTGACATACATGATAAATAAAATGTTAATCTTGAATTTTCTGGGTCCACTTCATTCTGAAGGCATTTTGTGTAACTGGTAAACACTAAGTGATAGAACATGTCAAGGAAATGTACAACAATTACATATAAACATAAATGTTACACAGAATGTATAACATTTGAAATAAAATAGAGAATTACTACATGCGTGTCAAGGAAATATGCAATATAGTTGCATATATACATAAATATTACATAGAATACAGAACATTTCAAATAAAATAAAGACATATTATATACAAATGAAACAAAACAGGTATAATTTTCTACAAAATCGAATACCTCCCTACTGTTAAGGGTAACATTATATTTCTAGACAAGAACAATTATTTTAACTTTCCCTAGGCTTTCACCTTTTGTTCATCTCATCATTTTGTTCTGTTTTATTTGTAATGCATAGCATTTACTGTCAGTTCTTAATATACATACATTTAAATAGCTTCATTAATTCTAGAGCAGGCATCAAATGTAACTGGCAACTGTCATTAATATTTACTAATACTACTTACACAGCTATATATGTATTATCATCAGGATAATTTGCCATTCAGATAATCATGTACAGAATAATATGCTTTTGAGCATAGGTGCTGTTTAACAGCAGTTTCAAAGACATTGAAATTGTCAACTTTTCCCTTAAGATCATTAGGGATAGTTTTTACTTTCTCTACTACGTATCGTAAGTAGGGGAAGTATTGTATTCCACCAAAGATTCGATACCGAGATTTCACCGAAAATACATGTTTTGGGGCCCCCTGAATCCAAAAAAAGCATTTTTGAAAACATGTCCGTGCGTGTGTCTGTGTGTGTATGTGTGTGTGTGTCTGTCTGTCTGGGAACAGCATAGCTCAGAAACGAACAGTCGGATAAACTCCAAACTTAGTATTTAGGTTCAGTATCTTCCAGAGATGCGACACGAAGATTACCCCAGGTTACCCTTTACATGGAACATTTTTCGAAAATTTTAATTTTCTCAAAAACGACTCTAAGGATTTTGATTAAAATATCATATGTTTAAGATATTTTCATGACAAATGAAACGCACATCTCGAATTTTCTGGGAATGTCTCCAAAAATATTCTTCATTGTGAACGACTTTTGCATAACTGGTAAACCATAAGAGATAGACAAAATTTTACTACATAACAAATGTAGATCGCGTTAAAATACACAATTTATGTCACGTACATTTTGTTTTTGTTGCGTGAACCATTTTCGAGATATTGCTTGTTATTCCCTTAAATTTTCCAATACTCGTACTTTTTCTCAAATTCGTTATTCATTTTTTTTTGTCCTGGTAATGCAAAGAGAATGGAATGCGCCACATAGCAACCAGCTCTTAAAATATTTGACTATCGCTTAAAGCCTATCAATTCCCCTTGCATCTACAAGAAAATTAGCATTAAGATTAACATCTCGATATCTCGATTAACATGAAGCATAAGGGGAATAAGCGTTTGTAAAAATAGTTTGTGCAAGAGTAGAGAAAGTCATGTGAGTGTTACACATAAGATTTGTTGCACAGTGATGGAAAAATTAGTTATTTTGAACATGTCTATTACATATTGATAATATTCGTTGGCCAAAATAACTTTCGTAAGAAGAATTTGTATACCCACTAATAAGCGATAGAAATTAGAGAAAGTCATGTGAATGTAACACATCAGGTATTATTTTTCGAAGCATACGAAAATGCCTCTCCAGGAGAAGAGACCTAGCCAGATTTCTCGACCCCGAAAACTTCTTTCCAGCCGCTTAACTCGTTACATACTTCAGGATAAGTCTAAAAGCCATTCCGGTTTTATTTAGATTCCCCTTCCCATATTTGTGTATACATCTAACTAAGTATCAATGTGTGTGTCGTGTAATGATACTGTAGGTTGCATTTAATATGAAGCTAAGCTGCTTGACTACATTCCTAGCATATTAATTACATTCACCTGTAGTCGAGGTTAGCTCAATGGCGATAGATACCTATGGTTTTATCACCTAGTTTTATCTGGACTTGTTCACATACTAGTATGTGCAATTCCACCTTTCATAATACTTCTAAATCTCACTTGTAGAGCTTTTTACTTTCTCTACCACGTACATATTAGGCAGAGGAGGTATTGCATTCCACCCAAATACTTGATACCGAGACTCCACCGAAAATAAATGTTTTGAGTCACCTTGATCTGCCAATAAAGCTTTTTAGAAAAAGGTCCGTGTGTAGGTATGTGTGTGTCTGTGAACAGCATACAGGCTGGTTCACAACCAACGAGAACGGTAACGAGAACGAGAACGAGAAAGTTGAAATACATATATTCAAATGGGAGTGTTCACAATAGACGGGAAGCCTTACCGGGCCCCGGGAACATAAAAGAAGAGTTGCCCAACTTTTAACTTTCTCGTTCTCGTTCCCGGGCACGGCATATAAGATCCATATTGTGCATATTAGACTCTTCACTCTAGAGGTTATTCTAGGCGGCCGTGACGTGAAACAGCCAATAGTGCCTTCTATAGTCTGAAGGTGTTTTGTTTACGTAAGTTATAAGCCCCACGTTGGGCGCCAACTTGAAGAAGTATTGTTCTTCAACTGTTGTAGTTTATTGTTGTTGAAGGTTTTACTGTTGTTGGAGTTTTTGCATCACGTTTTGGGCATTAATTTGAAGTTGTTGATTACGTAATAGTTACTGTTGTTACGTAACATGCTGCTACGTATGTAAATCTGATTTGAAGATGTGTTTTTGCTGTTACGCTCCAAGTTTTAAAAAAATATATTTTAACTTTGTTATTAAAATGCTTCTGTAGATATTATTTGTGTTTATGTTTGCGTTGGCTGCGTCAGTCTTACTTTACAGACACGTTTCTCTTAATCAGGGCGTGGTGCGACAAGAATGTAGGCTTACACAGATTTTAAGTTTAAATTCACTTCTTTTTATTAATCCTTGACACAAATTAAATAGCACTACACTAATATTAAAAGCTGTGAGATTCCTCAATTTAATACTTGCACTTTGTTAACGCGTATACTTAATTTTACGATTCACACGGATACGTAATATTTCTTTAGGAACACATCTTCCATCCGGTTACTACCAAGGTCTGCAGGCAACTGAATATATTTCAACCGTCAAAACCTGTAAGCTTCTACATTTCAAGTCTCTGATTGGCTAATTCTAGTCCAATATAATAACTGCATTTTACTAAAGCTTTTTTGGGCTGTTGGTTTGCTAATTCTTAAACTGTCACAGAATTTACGTTATCATTGTTCTAATAATGACTAGTAGCATTTAAACTCTCAACTCATTATTGCCTCAAGGTTACCTCATTGTTAGCAACTTTAAACTTATTATTCTCACAGCTCTTACATTATTAAATTACACAATGCATTCACATAACATTATTAAACATATTTACAATAACATAAGCATATGCAATGACGGTTACATACATTTTTCAAAATTATTACATACATATTGCTTCAAGGCGGGCTGTTATTGAAATTACATATTATATAATTTGATTGAAATTATTCAAGTGTTAAAATACTGCCTCAAGTCGCAAGCTGGAAACATGAAACTGGAAGGAATTAGTAGTAAATGTGCTTCCTAACCTCATCCCGACACCCGCAAATCTAATCAGTGTTGGTTTCTCTGGTGAAGGGATCATTTGTAGTTTGTTTATATGCAACTCAAAACTGACTACTACCTAAAAAACAATGGCAAAAGCTACAAAGAACAGCTAAAACCGGTGGAAATGAAAAAAGAACAATAAACAATTTTAATGTATGCCATTAAATAAAGGAATGAAAGCTTGGTATAAGTAGAGGGATCGGAAATGTAATGAATATGCATTTAAATAATGTTTACTCTATTGAATTTTGACGTTGGCTTGGCTAAATTGGAAGTGGGTGAAAAAATATCATTGGTCAGTTAAAAACAAATGAAATCCCAATGCGCAAAATCGACTTTCACTTTGTGATCGATATGCATTCCCGTTCTCGTTGCCGGGCTGTTGTGAACCAATATCTTGCATGGTGCATTGCTTACCGTTCTCGTTTCCGTTCTGGTTACCGTTCTCGGGCGGTTGTGAACCAGCCTTAACTCAAAAACGAAGAATACGATAAACATCAAACTTGGTATTTAAGTTCAGTATCCTCCAAAGATGCACACGAAAATGTTCAAGGAAATCCTCCCAACCCAAACTACCTTTTATATGAAACATTTTTCTACTTTTTTTTTTGGCTAAAAAAGATTCTAACGACTTTGATTAAAATGCCACAAATTAAAGACATTTAAATGATAAATAAAATGCATATCTTTAATTTCTGGGAAGAACATGTAAATTCTTATTTATTCAGAAGGAATTTGCATAATCTTGTATAACTGGTGGTAAACGCTATACAATAAATGAAAATGTGCTACAAAAATATAGATCTCTTTTTAAGGGACACAGTTTATTTCAATTAACTTTTTTGTGACATCAACCATTTCAAAGATATCCGTTATTAATGGTTCGAATTTTTCAATACTTTACCATTGTTTTAAAAGCCTGTCGATTTTCAGTTGTTTCTTGCGATGTCATGGAAAGAGTATGGAACTTTAAGGGCAGTTCTAAAACATTTGACTATCGTTTTTTACTTTCTCTACTACGTATAGTAAGTAGGGGAAGTATTGTATTCCACCCAAAAATTCGATACCGATATTCCACCAGAAATACACGTTTTGAGACCCCCTGAGTCAAAAAAAGCATTTTTGGAAACATGTCCGTGTGTCTGTGTGTCTGTCTGTGAACAGCATAACTCAGAAACGAACAGTCGGATAAACACCAAACTTGGTATTTAGGTTCAGTATCTTCCAGAGATGCGCCACGAAGGCTTTCAAGAAAATCCCCCATCCCAGATTACCCTTTACATGGAAACTTTTTTGAAAATTTTAATTTTTTCAAAAATGGCTCTAACGATTTTGATTAAAATATCATATTTTTAAGATATTTTCATGACAAATAAAATGTATATCTTGAATTTTCTGGGAATGTCTCCAAAAGTATTCTTCATTGTGAACGACTTTTGCATAACTGGTGAACTATAAGAGATAGACAAAATTTTACTACACAAAAAATGTAGATCGCGTTAAAATACACAATTTATGTCATATACATTTTTTTGTTGAGTGAACCATTTTCGAGATATTGCTTGTTATTCCCTTAAATTTTCCAATACTTATACTTTTTCTCAAATTCGTTATTCATTTGTTTTATGTCCTGGACATGCAAAGAGAATGGAATGCGCCACATAGCACCCAGCGCTTAAAATATTTGACTATCGCTTAAAACCTACCATATTCCCCTTGCATATACAAGAAAATTAGCAGTAAGATTGACATCTCGATTAAGATGAAGCATATGGAGAATAAGCGTTTGTAAAAATAATTTGTACAAGAGTAGAGAAACTCATGTGAGTATAACACATCAGATTTTTTTAATTTAGCTTTGTTTTATGTAACTCATGTAAATGATTATTATAAGAGGAGGTCCTAGAGAGATCTCGACATTAATTCAACTTC
This sequence comes from Deroplatys truncata, assembly GCA_030765065.1. NCBI lineage: Eukaryota > Metazoa > Arthropoda > Insecta > Mantodea > Mantidae > Deroplatys > Deroplatys truncata. Next base: position 62,990,356 of record CM060987.1, on the reverse strand, counting down.
ACAACTGCAATCAAGAAATATTAAAAATATAAATTTAGAAAAGGAACAGATCGAAGAATCAGTAGATCTTATTACTCTTCAAGAAGTAAATGACACATTACTGAGGTCTAAAATAGGAAAGCTGCAGTAACAGATGGTCTTCCAATAGAATTATTTAAATACGGAGGGTTCTGCTTAAATTAAGTCTTTTGAATTTATTAAATATGTGTTGGAGAACTAAAAGAAATCACAAAGGACTCATTAAGAAAGCAGATAGAACTAAATGTAACAGATACAGGGTATAGGTCTTTTAAATGCAATTTACAAAACATATACGCGAATAATATGCAATAGATTAAAAATAATATCTGAAATAAAATATCGGAAGACCATAGTGGATTTAGGAAAGGAAGATCGGTGTGGATAATGTGTCCATACTAAAGCAAATAATAGCTTGGCTTTGTGGACTTTGAGATGGCCTTCGATCAAGTGGACCAAAATAAACTATGACATATATTAAAAACAAAGCATTTACTTAAAATTATACAAGATTCATATGTATAAAATAAATTTGTTTATGAAATAAATGGGAGGTTAACAGATGAGATTAAAATAAACCAGGGGATTAAGCAAGGATGCAGTTTATCACTCTCAAGATTGGAAAGTTAAAGTACATAATGGTATTAATATAGAACATAGCACACTAAATTTGACGATTATGTGGTTTTAATTTTTAACAATGAAGATAGACTGCAAAAAGAAATGTATGAATTCAATAATATTAGTAAAGTGTACAATATGAGAATTTCAATTAAAAAAACCTAAGATAATGGCATTCCACGGCAAATTTCCAGTAAGAACAAACATTTAAATTGAAAATAATATCATTGAACAGTGCCGCATTATAAATATCTGGGATGTGATTTGAGAAGATGGTTTGTTGCAGCTACGCATGGAAAACCAGTTTGAAGAAGGTGTATTATATTTCGACTGTTGGGGAGCCGAATTTGAAGTAGTTGCAACCGCGCGTATGCTAAAAAGTTTCCGATAGCCTTCTCCCCAGATGTACTTTCCGGTGGCCTTTGCCCCAAAAATGTTTAAAAACATATTAACTTTGTAATTTTTGCTTGTTTCTTTAAATATTATATATTTATGTTTGCCTCGGCCGCGTCAGTATTTATAATTTTTTTTAGACATGAATGTCTTACAGGGAGTGGTGCGACTGAAGAATGTAGGCTTACACAGATTATAATTTTACTTCACTGCTTTTATTAATGCTTGACAGGATTTAAATAACACTTCACTGATATAGAGTGAGCTGTGAGATTTGTTTATTAATTACTTGCACTTTTTAACACGTAAACTATTTTTGTCTCACACAAAATACGTATTAAATTTCTCGAGGACGCATCTCGCGTCCGGTTAGTAACATTGTCTACAAGCAACTGACTTCTGAATATGTAAATTTTGCTATATTTCAGTTTCTGATTGACTAATCCTACTCCAATAGAATACCTTCATTTAACTAAAGCGTTTTATGGTTGTTGATTGGCTATTTATAAACTGTCTGAAAATTAACATTATTGTTGCTCCAATAATGACTAGTAGCATTATTAAGCTTTCTTACTCATTATTGCCTCAAGGTTACCTCATTGTTAGAAACCTTTAAGCTATTATTCTCACAGGTCCTACATTATTAAATGATGTAATACATGCACATAACATTATTACACATGTATACAATAATATAAACATATACAATGACTGTAATATACACTGTTACATACACGTATTGCTTTAAGGCATTACTGAATTTGTATATTATATAATTAGACTGAAGTGTTAAGTGTTAAAAGTACTGCCTCAGATTTAAGTTATGAAATAAATCAAGATATAAATCAGAAAATTAGTAAATTTCAAGCACTATGTGGCACATTGAAAGGGAGAACAAGAAGAGATACACAATTAAGATTTTATTCCATCATGGCGCTTCCTGTTTTACTATATGGTAATGAATCTTGGACACTATGAAATAAAGACTTTAGTAAATTACAAGCAGCCGAAATGCACTTCCTAAGATCTGTTAAAGATTATACAATAGAAGACGGCTTTAGAAACCAAGGCATTAGAAAGGAATTAAACATTGAATCCATTATGAAAAACTAATGAAATGTAGAGAAAACTGGTTTCGAAAGAATGACACCCGAAAGAATTCCCAAATAAATAAGGGAATATAAACGAAGAGGACGGAGGCCAAGTAAACGCTGGATTGATGCGAGACCGGAACAGGCAGTAGCCTTATCCTTGATTGAAGAACTCGCAAACAAGATGAACTACATGAATATTCAAGAGTTGGTTTCCAGAGAAATCCTTCTGACTTGGTGTCTGGTTCTCAGTCTGGTAATGTTTAAGAAGACGCGCCCTCGAATCAAGAGTCAATGTACGATTCCTACTCTGCTAGACCGTATAGCTAAAGTACGTTGCTTTCAAGGATGTATTCAATCAATGCTATCATGGTAGTATTACTTTCTCTACTAACTAATTACAGTAAGCACATAAAATATTGTATCCAAATATTTGATACCAACATTTCACCGGAAATATATGTTTCGAGACTGCCGGAACCGAAAAAGGTACTTTTAGAAAAAATCTGATGTGTTACACCCGCATGACTTTCCCTACTCTTGTACAAACTATTTTTACAAACTCTTATTCTCCATATGGTTCATGTTAATCGAGATGTTTATCTTATTGCTAATTTTCTTGTACGTGCAAGGGGAATTAGACTTTAAGCGACAGTCAAATCTTACAGAGCTGGTTGCTATGCGATACCGAGATTTCACCGGAAATATATGTTTTGAGACCTCCTGAATCCAAAAAAAGCATTTTTGGAAACACGTCCGTGTGTGTCTGTGAACAGCATAACTCAGAAACGAACAGTCGGATAAACACCAAACTTGGCATTTAGGTTCAGTATCTTCCAGAGATGCGACACAAAGGTTTTCAAGAAAATTCCCCCACCCAAGACTACCCTTTACATGGAACATTTTTCGAAAATGTTAATTTTCTCAAAAATGACTAACGATTTTGATTAAAATATTATATGTTTAGGACATTTTCATGACAAATAAAATGTATATGTCGAATTTTCTTGGAATGTCTCCAAAAGTATTCTTCATTGTGAACGACTTTTGCATAACTGGTAAACCATAAGAGATAGACAAAAGTTTACTACACAAAAAATGTAGATCGCGTTAAAATACACAATTTATGTCATATACGTTTTTTTGTTGAGTGAACCATTTTCGAGATATTGCTTGTTATTCGCTTAAATTTTTCAATACTTATTTTCTCTAATGGGAATTCGTTATTAATTTTTTTTGTCTTGGATATGCAAAGAGTATTAATCTGTGGCAAAGAGAATGGTGCTACACATAGCAACCAGCTATTAAGAGTAATGTGTATGCTAAAAGGCTACTGCATTTCTATATTGCCCTTGTAAATATATATTCCCCTTACATCTACAAGAAAATTAGCAATAAGATAGAGTCTGCAAATGTTTATCTCGATTGACATGAAGTAGATGGAGAATAAGCGTTTGTGAAAATGTCATGTGAGTGTAACACATCAGATTTTTAAGTTTCATTTTGTTCTACCAATATATAAACCTTGGCGGTCTTGACATGGGATCTGATAAATACTTGATTTTTTATTTTATCTATTGTGGTAATCAAAGGTGTATTCAACATATTTCTCAAATTATACATATTCTGAGGTGCAAGCTGAATATGAAATTTTCTAAATAATTTTTCAAAATATTTAAACATCACAGGATGGTGTGTGAATTTCTTGTATTTATATGCTTTTTATTGGAGCTCTGTAAGGTTTTAGTTGTACGTAAAGTATGTTTCTTTTTGTATTTAGTAATTAAATTATTAATGAGCTGTGGTTTAAAGCCATTTTCTATAGCCATATTTTTAATGTATTTTAGTTCAGTAAAATAATCATATTTTTCCAAGGGAATATTAATAAGCCTGAAGACTAAGCTTCTGAATACTGCATGTTGATGTGAAGTAGGATAATAGAAATTATTATTTCTATAATTATCTACATGAGTAGGTTTTCTATACATTCCAAAATTTATATTACTGTCTCTTCTTTTTATAAGTAAATCTGGAAAAGGTAAGGTATTATTCGTTTCTATTTCCATAGTAAGTTTAATATTTGTATCCTGTTTATTCAAAATATCCAATGTTATATTTGTGCAATGTTGAGGAATAATAGCAAAAATGTTATCTACATATCTATATTAAATCTTGAAAATATGTGGATATAATGTTATAACAGATTTTTCCAAAGATTTCATATAAAGGTCTGCAAGAAGTGGGGACGATGGGTTACCCATAGCCAGGCCAAGTGTTTGCTTGTAAAAATTCTTATTGAAAGTAAAAAAGCTTTGAGTAATACAGCAGGTTGTAAGTGCAGTCATATCTTAAATGTAATTCTGTTGTAAATTAAGTGATGATAACCAAGTTTTTAGCAATGCTGGAATGATATCTGTAGGTACATTAGTGAATAATGATGTAATATCAAAAGACACTAATAAATCTTCTTTACTAATTGTGAAATTCATAATATTATTATTAATTAATTCTGTAGAATTCTTGATGCTTAGTGATGAAAATGTTTCTAAAGATGAAAGTTACGCGGGAGATTCGGAACGGAAAACCCCTCAGTGTAGCAGACAGTACGCGGAGCAGTATACGTGCGATCCGCGGCCCAGCAATATAACGAACCAACTGTGGTATGAGTAAATGGAAAATAATGAATATTTTTCGATATAAAGATAGCTTGAAGTGGGTGAATATACTCCAAAATCTTCCCCTGGCATCCTCAAACGGAATATTTTGATATTTATATGGATTTTAATTTTTAAAGAAACCATTTTTATATTACCTTTTGGAGTTCAGTGTACCTACCTCAAAACTGTATTCGTGATGAAATCTCGATACTTTGCCCATAATTGGGCGAACAATAAATTTTATTGTTTCTAAAGTTTGTCTTTTTGCCATTATGTGATGCATAAGATTCTAGTAGTAAACTGGCAGGAAAGAAATCTCTAAGCAAGGGACGAGTTAAATATTTGCAACAGCACATAGCGAATTAAGTATTTGTAACACCACATAATATTTGTGGATGTGAATTCTCTGATTAAGCTTTTTTATTTTTATATGAATAGTTCTTGATTGTAAAGAAATTCATTCATATTAAAGTTTGTTAAATAACTGAAGACAGAGTATTAAAGTAATCATTCGGTCATAAAGAAGAGAAGAATTTAAAATGAACTTTTAAGCAAATACAGTAACGCAAGATTTGAACTTTGTACTGCACAATCATTGAGGAAAATCCTGTCATTGCATGTCACATCCATTTCATTCTAGACTAAGTTAACTTCGGAATTGTAATGTGATTTAATACTGCAATTTACACACCATAACTAGTTTGGCAAAATTTGGAAAGGCTTATACCACTTTCTACTCCCTTCATCGCCAGTTGGTGGATGGAAATTATAACATCCTATAAGACAATCGGCATGGAACATTCGTGAACACACTCGATAATAGGTGGGGAGTTAGCCTGCTGGAGAAGTGCGCTGAATGTCTACTACGTCGATGACCCCACTGACAGCAGCGCCAAATTCTACGCATGAAGCAGACGGCAGGCACCTCCCGGGGCAAGTGAGACAGCCAGCAAATGTGTATCACGGAGGGGCCCCCGGAAACGGAACAGAAAATCGCACGCAGGCCAGTCGGCCCATTGTGCTTCCAATGTGACCCCTAAAAGGGAAGGGTGAGGGGAGAGACCCGAAGGGGAACCAAATCCGGATGCCGGCGGGCGCAAGCACGAACGTGGACCCTAACGTTTCCAATAGAACGCGTCCGACACCGTACGGTCTCTGTCCACAAGCCTTCAACCTCTAGGATATCCTGGAGCGGAGGCCACCGTCCAGGCGCAACCCGCCGAACACCGTCGCCTGTTCCTATAACCCTGAAACAAATGACAAGGAAAATGATGGGTACAGGAAATGAGAGGAAGGAGAGTCGTGGTAGAAGATGAACCACGCCAGCACTCGCCTGTCGACCCGGGGAAACCCATTACCAGAGTGGGCATTCGCCGAGGTCGATCCCGGGACTCTCGAATGCGGGTCACAGGCGTAACCGCCTGAGCCATCCCGCTCGCTAAACCTAGTATTTAAGTTCAGTACCTTCCAAAGATGCGACACTAAGATTTTCAAGAAAATACCCCACCCGAAATTACCCTTTACATGGAACATTTTTCGAAAATCTTAATTTTCTAGAAATGGCTATAACGATTTCGATTAAAATATTACATACTGAAGATATTTACACGACGTATGGGCTTATGTTTTCTCTTTGCCATACACTCTCTTAATCAATTTTAAGCTTCCCATACGCCGTATACCCCTTTATGGACTCTATAACAACAGTGGTTTGAGCATGTCTCACAAATTCAAAGCGAAAGCGTTGAAGTTTTGGAAAAATTTTCAAAGCGAGGAACTTTCAAAAGACCAACGAACTATTTAACTGTTTCTACTTTCAGGTGACTATGCTGCTGCGGGGGTACCAAGTAATTGACTGAAAACGGGCGCGAGGATTTATTTAATTCTTATAGCCTTAGAAATGGAATACGTAATAGAAAGCGGAGAAGTGGCCGAAACCTTGTTAATGTGTTTATAGGCATCAGTTCCAAAGAGCTGCGTGGTGGTGGTGGTGGTTTGTGCTTGCATTTGCTCTGCGAGGGTATCGATTCTCCCTTGGGTATTCAAATTTTAATCTGTAATATTAAGCCTTAAGGGGAGATGCAGGCAAATGTTTTCAAAAACTGATTTGTTCTAACATGTTTATTTGCTAGATTAGACCTATGAAGACATGCTCCAAGGGTATTTTGCTTGCTGTTGCATCTCTGAATTCGTTAAACAATTTAAAAGCTTTAGCAGTACAACAATGCCACACCCCTATTTCAAACAAACACCGGCTTTATGTTTGTTAATTTGAATTTATATTGTAATTCATACCAGTAAAGCTGTAAATTCTCTTAGATAATACAAGTGGTTTATTACAAGTTACCTCAAAATACGGTAATAAAAAGGTGAGTACACTAATATGTTTCGAAAATTCCAGGTATGCCGCACCACCGATTGTTTAGCCTGGGCCCACCCCATCCTAAACTACAGGCGAGATAGAGCACCGCGCGGATGTAGCCACACTCCACTAACAACGTATTTCCGGCCGTGAAATAGAAGCTGTCTAAATGGCAGAGAGCAGTTCGACTCATACCAAATGTCTTGCAGTTTTCAGCAAGTGTGTATATATACATTTGCCAGTTATAGTCAAATTAAAAATCCGCAGCTACTTTCAGAGAGTAAACATACCTGTATGTTAGCCATATGATAATGTAATTAAAATATTTGTTGTGAGAAAATCATAAAAAGGTACAATGAAAGTCGTTGTAATGTCACTGTCAATGTCATTCCGTCATTCAAATGTTGAAATTATAAAGCAAAAATACAGCTAAAGGCGTAACTCTGCAATTTATTTTTTAGAATAAATCCTACTATCTGGAATATCACAGCATGGGCTGAATGATATTTCCTGGTGAAAATATTTGCAGTCTAAGGCAATAGGCATTATTTAGTGTTGTGCTATTTGCTTTTTATTAGTGAATGCCAATTGACACGAATTTACACCAATCACAAAACAAAGTTAATCTTCTGCACCGTTTTCTAGAAAATGACATGTTTCCTCAAATAGTGTATCTTTTCTTTAAGACCACTTAATCAGAGCAGTGAAACTGAGCATCGTCTAAAAGTGTACAATATACAACTCTATGCAGCAACTTTTTGATACTTTAATCATAAATAATATATTGATGATTACGTATATCAATGAATTTAAGGGATTTTTTGGGGCCAAAGATTAAAATTTTTTATTTAAAAAACCAGCAGCTTAATCGAAATTTTGCTGCATACAACTATCATCACTGTATAAGGATCTTGGGTACATAGGTTTATTAAAATTGATCGGTTGAATATTTAGAAAAATGTATCATAAGAAAATGTTGTTTTTTAAATTTTATTTATCAATGATGATCTAAACCTGCCAGCAAAATGTTTACGTTCAGTATTAGTTAACAAATGTATTATAAATGTTGATAGATTTTTAAAGATTTTTTAAAGATTATATTATCTTAAAGGATTTCGAAGTTATAGCTAAGTGTGTGTAACCATGCATTTTCACTTACATGCCCCCTTAAATGAATTAAACGCTATTTAGTTATCTGCAATTTGAAATTAACTATACCTTTTGTTTTAAATTTGTTCCCATTTTAAGGAGAAAGTAAAAGCCCTATCCCGTCAATGTTAAACCTTCTAAATGTATGACCCATTAGCTCAGAAATAGTTTAAGATATCTGACAAATTTTACAGGATTTGGATGGACGCCTTCTAAGCTCACTGATTTACTTTTATCCAATAGGCCTGTTTATCAAGGAAGATAGGATTTTTTCTCGATTATACCATTCTTAATTGCAATTTATCAGCAATTATTACTTTCTCTACTACGTATAGTAAATAGGGAAAGAATTGCATTCCACCCAAAAATTCGATACCGAGATTTTGATGCCCCTGAATAAACAAATCTGATGTGTTACACTCACATGACTTTCTCTTCTCTTGTACAAACTATTTATACAAAAGCTTATTCTCCATATGCTTCATCTTAGTCGAGATATCGAGATGTTAATTTTATTGCTAATTTTCTTGTAGATGCAAGGGGAATTGCTAGGCTTTAACGATAGTCAAATATTTTAAGAGCTGGTTGCTATGTGGAGTATTTCATTCTATGCATTACCAGGACAAAAAAATGTATAACGAATTTGAGAAGAAGTATAAGTATTGGAAAATTTAAGCGAATAACAAGCAATATCTCGAAAATAGTTCACTCAACAAAAAAAAATGTATATGACATAAATTGTGTATTTTAACGCGATCTACGTTTTTTTGTGTGGTACAATTCTGTCTATCTCTTATGGTTTACCAGTTATGCAAAAGTCGTTCACAATGAACAATACTTTTGGAGACATTCCCAGAAAATTCAGGATATACATTTTATTTGTCATGAAAATATCTTAAACATATGATATTTTAATCAAAATCGTTATGGCCATTTTTGAGAAAATTAAAATTTTCGAAAAATGTTCCATGTAAAGGGTAATTTGGGGTAGGGGAATTTTCTTGAAAACCTTCGTGTCGCATCTCTGGAAGATGCTGAACCTAAATACCAAGTTTGGTGTTTATCCGACTGTTCGTTTCTGAGTTATGCTGTTCACAGACACTCACACGGACATGTTTCCAAAAATGCTTTTTTTGGATTCAGGGGATCTCAAAACATATATTTCCGGTGAAATCTCGGTATCGAATTTTTGGGTGGAATACAATACTTCCCCTACTGACTATAGGTAGTAGAGAAAGTAAAAAGAAGCATTTTTGGAAACATGTCCGAGTGTGTGTCTGTGAACAGCATAACTCAAAATCGAAAAGTCGGATTGGTATTTAGGTTCAATATATTCCAAAGATGCGACACGAGGATTTTTAATAAAATACTCCCACCCAAACTACCCTTTACATGGAACATTTTTTGAAAACGTTGATCTTCTAAAAATTAGCTCTAACGAGTTTGATTAAAATAACATATATGAAATATATTTAGATGATAAATGAAATGTATATCTGGAATTGTCTGGGAATAGTCTAGGAAGTCTTCTTCATTCTGAAGGAATTTCGTATAAACTTGTATAACTGATAAACGTTAAGCGACAGACGGAAACGTGTCATACAGAAAATGTAGATCTCTTTAAAACACACAATTGGCTTAAAGTAAGTTTTTGTGGCATAGGCCATTTCTAAGATATTCATTATTAAATTTTCCAGTTGTCCATGCTTATCATTCTTTTAGTCCCATCGAATTTCAGTTCTTTCTCGCGATGTCATGGAAACAGTGTGGAATTTTAAAGGTAGGCATATAGCGTGCAGTTCTTAAGCATTTGACTATCGCTGTTCTCTTTGTATCTAAAACGAAGTGTGTAATGTAATTATTTTTGCAAAGGTTTAATTGGATTAAAATGTAGCAGATAGAAAAATAAGCTTTAGTAAGAAGAGTTTGTATACCCATTAATAAAGAAAGAATGTACAGAAGTTCACGTGAATGAATTGCATCAGATTTCTTTAAGCAGGCTCCGCATATATACTTCTCTTAAATTTCTATTGATTTCAAATAAATTACTTCCATGAATATTCCCTTGTCATTTCTTAACATTCCTTGTTTAACACCTTCACATGCTTTCTCTTTATTAAAAGTGCTAACATAACCATAGGTGTTTCCTTTTCCTCTTATTTTACGTCGCTTTAAGTACTTGGTTATGCCACGATGGATCTATTAAGAGATACTTGTGGCTCGGTTTGTGGCAGACAGTTAACCTCCTAGATCTCATCCCTGTACCATAACATCTTACTTCGTCACATGTCCACAGAGGCATGTGCATAGCAACTGTACCTCTGTTTCTACACTAGCCGGGAAGATGGCATTAGGGTCTCACACACACACACACACACACACACACACACACACACACGGACCTTTTCCTAAAAATATTTTTTTTTGGATTTAGGGGGTATTTCCGATGAAATCTCGGCATAGTATTTTTTGGTGGAATGCAATTAGTTATTATACGTAGTAGAGAAGGTAAATATATTGGATTTAGAAGCCTCAAAACATTTGATAAAATCTTCACAAGCAATTTTTGTGTTAAACGCATTCTCTCTACTAGGTACATGGTAGACATATTACACACAACAACAAATATTTCGGAAATACTTAATGACTATCTTTAATGATATCTACATTTTGCTACAGTACGTAAAATCAATCTAACAAAATTGATTGCTAATAATACGGATTTAACAGGTTATTCTAAGGAAACCGATACCTATACATATTTTATTAGTAATGCGAATTAATACCCTATGCATATAATATTTTAGTAAACACTCTTAGGATAATTTTTGAGAATTTAAAGGGTAAAGAAAATGATGGGGTAACTTCTCGAAAGTCTTCGCCTTGCATATCTAAAATGGCGCTTGATTTAAGTATTTAAGTGGACTTCTGAATTAAATTAAATTGAGTTTTTTATTTATGGACTCTCTTTAACTGCTGTGGTCCTTAGCATCCCATTGTATATTGGGTGCGAAAGACCGGTAAGTTTGCTCATAGGGCTCTTTATGAGGCTTGAGGTTCTTTTACGTGCCGTAAATCTACGACATGGAACCACCTGCTTTACTTCCCTTCCGAAGGAAGCCATGCTAAGGATTTTTACGCCACAAAAAAGTCCATCGCTCTCCGCCGGGTTTGAACCCGCAATCTCGGAACTAGAGCTAGCATGGTAACCACTACACCACGGAGGACGACAGTGGACTTTTGAGCTATGCTGTCCACAGGTGGACAGATGGTTACACAGCACGCACAATAATTGTTTTTCTAAGACTTATGTAATACACTCCAGACTTTTTCTGCTCAGTCCCGTTTCAGAGATATCCTATAATTATATCAGTCATGCAAAAATCTGATCTGTTGCACTCACATGACTTTCTCTACTCTTGTACAGACTATTTTTATAAACGCTTATTCTCCATCTACTCTACGTTAATCGAAATAAACATTTGCAAAAATTATGTTATTCCTTATTTTCTTGTAGATGCAAGGGAAATATGGTAGGCTTTAAGCGATAGTCAAATCTTTTAAGAGCTGGTTGCTACGTGGAGCATTTCATTCTCTTTGTATGTCCAGGATATAAAAAAAGGAAGAAAGAAAGAAAACGAATAAGGAATTCCCATTTGAGAAAAAGTATAAGTATTGTAAAATTTAAACAAATAGGAAGGAGTATGACATAAATTATGTGTTTTAAAGAGATCTACATTAGTTGTGTGGAAGGATTTTGGATTTTGTCTATCTCTTACGGTTAACCAGTTGTGCAAAAGCCATTCAAAAGAAGAGGCCTATTTGGGACATTCCCATTACTTTCGAGAAATGTTCCAGGCAAAAGGTAGTTCGTGTAACATCCTTGAAAAAATACTGAACATAAATTCGAAGTTTGGTATTTACCCGACTTTTCGCTTTTGGTGTATGCTGTTCACAGACAGACACATTGACCTTTCTCTAAAAATGCTTTTTTTATTCAGGGGGCCTCAAAACATGTATTTCCGGTAAAATCTCGGTATTAAATTTTTGGGTAGAATCCTTCCCCTATTTACTATACGTAGTAGAGAAAGCAAAAAATGTATATTTCTATCCACTTTAACTGAATCATGTTATAGTTTTACTTGGAAATTATTTTAAAATCAGACATACGGACTTAGTTACATTTATTCTTCTATTACATGCAGGATGTGGTATAAAACAAATCAATTATTTCAAGTTGAATTTTGTTGGACTTAAAATCAGGTAGGGGAGCAGAATCTCGCAGGTTCAGATGTTCATAAATGGCATTAATATAAACATCAAAAAGTTTAAATATAAAAGAATGAATATTCCGAAATTTGCTATGTTATTTCAATAACTCTGCTTCCTTCTAGTAAGATTTTTTGTATTTCTTATAGTTTTACCAGTCATATAAAATTATTCAAAATTTACTTTACAGGAAAAACATTCACAGAAAACTTAGTATCATAATTACTTTCTCTACTATGTAGAGTAGGGTAAGTAATATATTCCAGCCAAAAACCCCATGACAAGATTTCATTGGAAATGTGTATTTTGAGACACCTGAAAAAGAAAAAAGCATTTTTAGGAAAAGATCCGTTGTGTGTCTATGTGTGTGTGTCTGTGAACAGCATAACTCAAAAACGAAATGTTTCAAGAAAATCCGGGCATCCCAAACTACAGTTTTCATAGAGCATTTTTCGAAGTCTTTTATTTCCTTGAAAATAGCTCTAACGATTTTGATTAAACACATGTATTAAAGAGATTTACATGACAAAGATATACATTTCAAGGAATAGTCTGTGAAGTCCTCTTCATCCTGAAGGAATTTTGTATAATCTTGTATAATTGTTAAACGCTAAGCCATAGACGAAAACGACAAAACGACAATAAAAAAAAAGTTATCTTTAAAACACTCAATTTATTTCAAACAACTTTTTACTTTCTCTACTACGTATAGTAAGTAGGGGAAGTATTGTATTCCACCCAAAAATTTGATACCGAGATTTCACCGGAGATACATGTTTTGAGGCCCCTTGAATACAAAAAAAAAACATTTTTGGAAACATGCCCGTGCGTGTGTGTGTGAACAGTATAAGTCAGAAACGAACAGTCGGATAAACACCAAACTTGGTATTTGGGTTCAGTATCTTCCAGAGATGCGAAGAAAATCCCCCCACCCCAGATTACCCTTTACATGGAACATTTTTCGAAAATTTTAATTTTCTCAAAAATGGCCCTAACGATGTTGATTAAAATATATGTTTAAGATATTTTCATGAAAAATAAAATGTATATGTCTAATTTTCTGGGAATGTCTCCAAAAGTATTCTTCATTGTAAACGACTTTTGCATAACTGGTAAAATACACAATTTATGTCATATACATTTTTTTGTTGAGTAAAACATTTCCGAGATATTGCTCGTTATTCCCTTAAATTTACCAATACTTATACTTTTTTCTCAAATGGTAATTAGTTATTATTTTTTTTGTTCTGGTAATACATAGAGAACCACATAGCAACTAGCTCTTAAAATATTTGACTATCGGATAAAGCCTAGCAATTCCCCTTGCATCTACGAGAAAATTAGCAATAAGATTAACATCTCGATATCTCGATTAACATGAGTCATATGGAGAATAAGCGTTTGTAAAAATAGTTTCTACAAAAGTAGAGAAAGTCATGTGAGTGTAACACATCAGATTTTTTTGTGGTAAGCCACTTTCGAGATATCCATTATTAATGGTTCTAATTGTTCAATACTTAGTTATTCTTTTAAACTCCTGCCGATCTTCCGCTGTTTCCCGCGAGTTCATGGAAAGAGTAAAGAATTTTAAGGCTAACGTAAAACGTCCATAAACATTTGATTTTCGCTATTCCCTTTGTATCTGCATCGAAATGTGTAAGGCACTTTTTCCGGAAGGGTTTATCTCGTTTAAAATGAAGTAGATAGGAAAATAAATTTTCATGACAGTAATTTGTATACATACTAATAAGCTATAGAGAGCAGAGAAAGTCATGTGTATGCAACATATAAGCTTTTCTTTACTGTTAATGTCTATATCTCAAATATATGATGTCTTAAAATCGTTTGAGAAGTTTTAGAGAAAATAAAATGTAACGAAAAGGTTTCCAAGAGTAATTGGGGTGAAGAGAGAAAATCTAAGTGTTATATTTTTGTCATTTTGTTCTTATACCCTAATGTTCGCAGAGCTGTTTTGAGTTCAGGTGAGCCAAACGCAAGTATTTCAGCTAAAATATGTATGCCCAGTATTTCTCAGGAAGCAAAAGACAATGTAAAAAAGTACTTCCACTACCCTAGGTAAATTAGAGTAGAAAAAATAAAAGAAACAAAGAAATGGAAGTAGATCCAGTGATTATATAGATTGGTGAACTCACAGTCGACAGTAAGGCAGAATTTTTAACACTTAAATAATATATATATATATATATATATATATAATTAAAAAAAGCCCGCCTTAAAGCAATATGTGTATGTAACACTATATAAAAAGTGTATATCACAATCATTGTATATGTTCATATTATTGTATCCATGTGTAATAATGTTATGTGAATGTATTACGTAATTTAATAATGTAGGAGCTGTGAGAAATAGGTCAAAAGTTGCTAACAATGAGGTAACAATGAGGTAACCTTGAGGCAATAATGAGTTTGAGAGCTTAATAATATTATTTGTGATTCTTGGAAACAATAATGTAATTTTTGAGACAGTTTAAAAATAGCCAATCAACAACCAGAAAAAGCTTTAGTTAAATGAAGGTATTCTATTGTATTAGGAATAGCCAACCAGAGACTTGAAATACAGAAATTTACAAGTTTAGACGGTTGAAATCAATTCAGTTGCTTGTAGACAGCGTTTCTAACAGGACACATGCGTCCTCAAGAAATTTAATACGCATTTTGTGTGAGACAAAAATAGTTTACGTGTTAAAAAGTGCAAGTATTTAATAAAAGAAAAATCTCACAGCTCTCTCTCTCTCTCTCTCTCTCCCTCTCTCTCTCTATATCGGTGAAGTGTTATTTAAACCGTGTCAAGCATTAATAAAAGGAGTGAAGTAAAATTATAATCTGTGTAAGCCTACATTCTTCAGTCGCACCACTCCCTGCTAAGACATTCATGTCTCTAAAAATAAATACTGACGCAGCCGAGTCAAACATAAATATATAATATTTAAAGAAACAGTCAAAATTACAAAGTTAATATTTTTAAACTTGGTCGAAAGGCCAGCGAAAAGTACATTTGGGGCGAAGGCTACAGGAAACTTTGTATACGTGCGGTTGCAACTACTACTTCAAGTTCGGCTCCCAACAGTCAAAATATAATACAACTACTACAATACAACATCATCTTCAAACTGACTTTCCATAAGTAGCGGAATTTACCTACTTCAAATCGGCTTTTCCATACGTTGAAAAACAATAAATCTCCTACTTCAAATAGCATTCCAAACGTGGGGCTAATAAATATACCTACTGCAACAGACAAGCATGTATAGTCATTTACGCCACCTATAGATAACCCAGGAAAAGTAAGGAACATTTTCAGCTATTATGCCTTTCAGTTTTTCTGGTTTTATATTCTGCAGATTAACACAAATTACTGAAAAACAGCTTGGAGGCGTATCAGCCATGCTCTATCCAAACCTGCCGTCTTAGAAGCCGAACACTTATTGCTCGTTTTCTTTTTCGCCAGCCTTTTATGCGACTTTTTAGGAGTGCACTGTACACTAAATGCGATTGGTGGACGAGCGGCGGCCAAGAGCCCTAAAAGCCAGTTTTCTTTTTATGATCGACTTAAAACTGCATCTCAGCCCGTCCTACCTCCCGAAACTCCAACCTAACGAGTCTTTGTTGTACGACACGCAAGAGGGGCACATGGCACGAGGTCAGAGCCCATGGTCATCCGGACTCTCTGCATACATTCCAGGCGGACTTCCTCGCATCTGTGTAGATCAAGGTTCTTCAGTGCCGGACGTTTTCTTCACATAAAAATATAAAATGACACTTTTGTACGATTATGTCTTCCCCATTAGGTATATTTACACTGAAGGGAATTTAATATTCCAACAAATGGATTATAATGCATTAGAAAGTATTAGTATATCTCAGACAATTCAGACTCTGAACAAAAATAAAATCTGATGTGATACAGTCACATAGCTTTCGCTACCCTCTAACTAATTTTACTGTTTTAATCCAAACAAAACTTTATAGAAATAGGTACATTACATTTTCGTTATAGATACATAGAGAACAGCGCAATCACATATTTTAGAACTGAACGCTACACGCTGGCCTTAAAATTCCATACTCTTTCCATAACACCACGAAAAACGCCCGAAAAGTGACAGGACTTTAAAAGAATGGCTAAGTGTTAAACAATTCGAACTATTAATAACCGATATCTCAGAAATGGCTTATGCTATAAAAAAGTTATTTGAATTAAATTGTGTGTTTTAAATACATTTATAGTTTTACTTTCTCCACTACGTATAGTAATTAGGGGACGTATTGTATTCCACCCAAAAATTCGATACCGAAATTTCACCGGAAATACATGTTTTGAGACCCCCTGAAACCAAAAAAAGCATATTTGGAAACATGTCCGTGAGTAGTATTAGTCCCGGATGAGCCAATTGATTTAACGATAATCCTGCCGCTAGGGGCGCTGGTGTCGCTAGTGTCGGTGCGTGCGACGGCGGCGGCGGTGTGTTTGAAAAGCGCCCTGAGCGGTAGGATTATCGTTAAATCGGTTGGCTCATCCGGGACGAGTTGAAAGAATTGAGGAAGTGACGTGGAGTGTTTTTGATTGGTTCGTTAATTTGGGGTGGGAGATGGAGGAAGGGAGATGGAGGAGTATGGAGGTCGCGTGATGGAGAGGAGCTGGGTGGCGAGGTGTTGTCTGTGCGGAGGTCGGTACTGAAAGAGGGGTAAAGATGGGGAGCGAGGGATAAAAAGTGTAACAGAAAGTGACGTGTGAAGTTGTGATTGGTGGGAATAAGAAGTGATTTTATTGGTGGAAAGGAGCAAATGAGAGTTGTTGATTGGTAAGAATAAGAGGGATTATGATTGGTGGAAAGAAAAAGGTGTGGGAGTGGGGTATGTTGGAGGTGATGGGAAAGGTGAGTTTTGCTAGCAGCAAGATTTGCAAAAGCCTGTCTTGAACTGATCAGCAATTTTTGAACGTCGGATGGTAGTTTTCTTGAGTGGATAGAGAGATGGGGGCGATATGAGATGCGGTGGCGAAAATGGGGACTAGACAAGGTTGTTGAGACAAGAGGTTTAAGGACGAGGAAATTTGGAGGTTAGTGGTGAACACGGCGGTCGCAAGAGGTGGGGGTAAGGAGATGCAGTGGTGAGAATGG
The DNA here is from genome assembly GCA_030765065.1 of Deroplatys truncata. NCBI lineage: Eukaryota > Metazoa > Arthropoda > Insecta > Mantodea > Mantidae > Deroplatys > Deroplatys truncata. Next base: position 62,972,653 of record CM060987.1, on the reverse strand, counting down.
GAACTAAAAGAAGATGGGGGTAGCAAGAGTTTTAGAAGAGTAGATTTTGAGGTTAAAATAGTGGGAACTAAAAATGGCGGAGGGTCTACGACAAGGAGATGCGGTGAGAACTAAACAAGATGGCGGTCGCAAGAGGAGGGTAAGGAGATTTGAGGTTACAGTACGAAAACACGAAAGGATATATTCCTACGCCAAGCAGGTCCGAAAAATAATTATGCGTGTGGTACTTACCTGTTACCGGTGTGGATGCGTCACCAAAAGCGCGGCACGCGAGGCGGAAAAATAAAAGCAAACTGTTTTTGAAAATGCTTAACCAGCTTTAAGATCAACCAACATCACTACGCACTGATATACCTAGGTTTTTAAAGCGGTACAGACACCCTTTGCAGAGGCGTAATTTAACTATACCAAAAACCTGGTACTGGACCATCGTGATGGTCGCTAGCGTACGTAGGAGCAGGGTTCTCAAGCCGGTCGAAAGCGGTCAAAAACGTGTACGACGTAGGTGTTTGCAGTAGCTGCTGTCGAGTCAACCGTCGAGGTGTGAATAAACGAGATCTGTTCTCGCCGGCAATTTGGTTCGGAGATGTGAGCAGCGGCGAGGTGTTGTGTGTGCGGAGGTCGGGACTGAAAGAGGGAAAAGATGGGGAGCGAGGGATAAAAAGTGTAACAGAAAGTGACGTGTGAAGTTGTGATTGGTGGGAATAAGAAGTGATTTTATTGGTGGAAAGGAGCAAATGAAAGTTGCTGATTGGTAAGAATAAGAGAGGTTATGATTGGTGGAAAGAAAAAGGAATGGGGTATGTTGGAGGTGATGGGAAAGGTAAGTTTTGCTAGCAACAAGATTTGCAAAAGCCTGTCGTGAACTGATCAGCAATTTTTGAACGTTGGATGGTAGTTTTCTTGAGTGGATAGAGAGATGGGGCGATATGAGATGCGGTGGCGAAAATGGGAACTAAACAAGGTGGTTGAGACAAGAGGTTTAAGGACGAGGAAATTTGGAGGTTAGTGGTGAACATGGCGGTCGCAAGAGGTGGGGGTAAGGAGACGCGGTGGTGAGAATGGGAACTAAAAGAAGATGGCGGTAGCAAGAGGTTAGAAGAGTAGATTTTGAGGTTAAAATAGCGGGAACTAAAAATGGCGGAGGGTCTGCGACAAGGAGATGCGGTGAGAACTAAACAAGATGGCGGACGCAAGAGGAGGGTAAGGAGGTTTGAGGTTACAGTACCAAAACACGAAAGGATATATTCCTACGCCAAGCAGGTCCGAAAAATAATTATGCGTGTGTTACTTACCTGTTACCGGTGTGGATGCGTCACCAAAAGCGCGGCACGCGAGGCGGAAAAATAAAAGCAAACTGTTTTTGAAAATGCTTAACCAGCTTTAAGATCAACCAACATCACTACGCACTGATATACCTAGGTTTTTAAAGCGGTACAGACACCCTTTGCAGAGGCGTAATTTAACTATACCAAAACCTGGTACTGGACCATCGTGATGGTCGCTAGCGTACGTAGGAGCAGGGTTCTCAAGCCGGTCGAAAGCGGTCAAAAACGTGTACGACGTAGGTGTTGGCAGTAGCTGCTGCCGAGGCAACCGTCGAGGTGCGAATGAACGAGATCTGTTCTTGCAGGCAATCTGGTTGAGAGATGAGAGGCGCGGTGGTAAAAATGTGAACTAAATAAGATGGCGGAGGCACGAAGTTGAGGTTAAGGAGCGGCGAGGTGTTGACTGTGCGGCGGTTGGGGGTCTGAAAGAGGGGGAAAGATGGCGAACGAGGGATAAAAAGTATAACAGAAAGTGACGTGTGAAGTTGTCATTGGTGGGAATAAGAAGTGATGTTATTGGTGGAAAGGAACAAATGAAAGTTGCTGATTGGCGAGAATAAGAGAGATTATGATTGGTGGAAAGAAAAAAAGGTGTGGGAGTGGGGTATGTTGGAGGTGATGGAAAAGGCAAGTTTTGCTACCAACAACATTTGCAAAAGCCTATCCAGAACTCATCAGCAATTTTAAATAACTAGTGTTTCGGGGGTTTTCTCTGGTTGGTAGACGAATGCAAGCTGTTTCTACCATACTTATATTATTGGTCTTTTTCCTTTTTTTTTTTTAAAATGACTAGTTTTTTTTTTTTTTTTTTTTTGGGAGTTTTCTGCGGATGGTAAACAAATGCAAGCTCTTTCTGCTTTTTCATAGGTTTTCCCTGGTTGGTAGGCGTTTTCTGTACTGGTTGACGAAGGCGTTTCTAATTTTGGAGGTTTTCTCAGGTTTTTAGCGGTTGTCCCTGCCCGGTAGGCAAATGATGAAGTTTTACCTTGTCGGCGCACGGATACTAGGCACGTACTGGCGCGCACACACACACACACACACACACAGAGAGACAGACAGACACACAGACAGGCACACACACACGGACATGTTTCCAAAAATGCTTTTTTTTTTTTTTTTTTTTTTTTTTTTTTTTGATTCAGGAGGTCTCAAAACGTGTATTTCCGGTGAAATCTCGGTATCGAATTTTTGGGCGGAATGCAATACTTCCCCTACTTACTATACGTAGTAGAGAAAGTAAAAAAGTATTGAAAAATTTAAGGAAATAACAAGCAATATCTCAAAAGTGTACTATCTTGTTTTCAAGGGTTTTCCAGTTCGGTAAGCGTTAGAATACTCTTAGAGCTTTTTTCAGGTTTTTTAGCGGTTGTCCCTGGCCGGTAGGCAATTGATAAAGTTTTTCTATAACGTCGTCGTTTTGGCTTGTGGCGCACGGTTCCTAGGCACGTACTCGCGCGCGCGCACACACACACACACACACACACACACACACACACACTAAAATAGTAGCGTATAAAAAAACTGATTTGTTACACTCACATAACTTTCTCTACTCTTGTACAATCTAATTGGTAGCTTTTAAGCGATAGTCAAATATTTTAACGCTGGTTGCTATGTGGCGAATTCCATTCTGTTTGCATGTTCAGGACATAAAAAAAATGAATAAACGAATTTGAGAAAAAGTATAAGTATTGGAAAATTTAAGGAAATAACAAGCAATATCTCGAAAACGGTTCACTCAACAAAAGAAACGTATATGACATAAGTTGTGTATTTTAACGCGATCTACATTTTTTGTGTAGTAAAATTTTGTCTATCTCTTATGGTTTACCAGTTATGCAAAAAAGTCGTTCACAATGAAGAATATTTTTGGAGACATTCCCAGAAAATTCGAGATATACATTTTATTTGACATGACAATATCTTAAACATATGATGTTTTAATCAAAATCGTTAGAGCCGTTTTTGAGAAAATTAAAATTTTCGAAAAATGTTCCATGTAAAGGGTAGTCTGGGGTGGGGGGATTTTCTTGAAAACCTTCGTGTCGCATCTCTGGAAGATACTGAACCTAAATACCAAGTTTGGTGTTTATCCGACTGTTCGTTTTCGAGTTATGCTGTTCACAGACACACAGACACACAGACACACAGACAGACACACACACGGACATGTTTCCAAAAATGCTTTTTTTTTTTTGGATTCAGAGATTCTCAAAACATGTATTTCCAGTGAAATCTCGGTAACGAATTTTTGGGTGGAATGCAATACTTCCCCTACTTACTATACGTAGTAGAGAAAGTAAAAATGAATAACGCATTTGAGAAAAAGTATAAGTATTGGAAAATTTAAGGAAATAACAAGCAATATCTCGAAAATGGTTCACTCAACTAAAAAAAAATGTATATGACATAAATTGTGTATTTTAACGCGATCTACATTTTTTGTGTAGTAAAATTTTGGCTATCTCTTATGGTTTACCAGTTATGCATACTGAACCTAAATACCAAGTTTGGTGTTTATCCGACTGTTCGTTTTTGAGTTATGCTGTTCACAGACACACAGACGCACAGACAGACAGACACACAGACACACAGACACACAGACAGACACACACACGGACATGTTTCCAAAAATGCTTTTTTTTTTCTGGATTCAGTGATTCTCAAAACATGTATTTCCAGTGAAATCTCGGTATCGAATTTTTGGGTGGAATGCAATACTTCCCCTACTTACTATACGTAGTAGAGAAAGTAAAAATGAATAACGCATTTGAGAAAAAGTATAAGTATTGGAAAATTTAAAGGAAATAACAAGCAATATCTCGAAAAACGGTTCACTCAACAAAATAAATGTATATGGCATAAGTTGTGTATTTTAACGCGATCTACATTTTTTGTGTAGCAAACTTTTGTCTATCTCTTACGGTTTATCAGTTATGAAAAAGTCGTTCACAATGAAGAATTCTTTTGGAGACATTCCCAGAAAATTCGAGATATACATTTCATTTCTCTCGACATTATCTTAAATATATGATATTTTCATCAAAATCGTTAGAGCCATTTTTTAATACAAAGAGAACGGGATTTCACAAGTGAAACAGTACTGTGATAACGATACCACTGAAACAAAAAAAAAAATCTGATGTGTAACACTCACATGACTTTCTCAACTCTTGTACAAAGTATTTTTACAAACGCTTATTCCACATCTAGTTCATGTTAATCGAGATAAACATTTGCAAAATCTATTTTATTGCTAATTTTCTTGTATAAAAAAAAAAATCTGATGTGTAACACTCACATGACGTTCTCTACTCTTGTACAAAGTATTTTTACAAACGCTTATGCTCCATCTAGTTCATGTTAATCGAGATAAACATTTGCAAACTCTATTTTATTGCTAATTTTCTTGTAGATGTAGGGGAAAATATATTTACAAGGGGAATATAGAAAAACAGTAGCCTTTAAGCACATACATATCTCTTAATAGCTGGTTGCTATGTGCAACACCATTCTTTTTGCCACAGATTAATACTGTTTGCATATCAAAGACAAAAAAAAAAAATGAATAACGAAGTCCCATTTGAGAAAATAAATATTGGAAAATTAACAAACAATATCTCGAAAACGGTTCACTCAACAACAAAAATGTATATTACATAAGATGTGTATTTTAACGCGATCTACATTTTTTGTGTAGTAAAATTTTGTCTATCTCTTACGGTTTTTCAGTTATGAAAAAGACGTTCACAATGAAGAATACTTTTGGAGACATTCCCAGAAAATTCGAGATATACATTTCATTTCTCACGACATTATATTAAACATACGATATTTTTCATCAAAATCGTTAGAGCCATTTTTTTTAATACAAAGAGAACGGGATTTCACAAGTGAAACAGTACTGTGATAACGATACCAACAAAACTAATTATTATTCACCCACTGAAACACATAAAAAAAATCTGATGTGTAACACTCACATGACTTTTCTCATCTCTTGTACAAAGTATTTTTACAAACGCTTATTCCCCATCTAGTTCATGTTAATCGAGATAAACATTTGCAAACTCTGTTTTATTGCTAATTTTGTTGTAGATGTAGGGAAAATATATTTACAAGGGGAATATAGAAAAACAGTAGCCTTTAAGCACATACATATCTCTTAATAGCTGGTTGCAATGTGCAGTACCATTCTTTTTGCCACAGATTAATACTCTTTGCATATCAAAGACAAAAAAAAAAATGAATAACGAATTCCCATTTGAGAAAATAACTATTGGAAAATTTAAGTAAATAACAAGCAATATCTCGAAAACGGTTCACTCAACAATAAAGATGTATATGACATAAGTTGTGTATTTTAACGCGATCTACATACTTTCGTACTCACCTATAAGATATAGAGGGTAGAGGTCGTACGAACGTAGCACTTTGAGAATCTATATTCAACAGTTGGTGTTACTCCTTAGAAAGGAAGTATCTGCTGATTTTTATTTAATTCTTTACATTTTACATAACACGTATGCACTGGCACAACACAAAAGCACTACACACAATACTCAGTTTTAATATTTGCACTAATAACATCAGGAATAACTGAAGTCTGCAAACAGTCATTTCCCATGTGCAGCCTTACGTACAGAAAACGTGTGTGGCTGATCTATGTGTAAAAAGAGCCTGAGAGCGGATGTACGTCAGCGGTAAAATCTTTTAAATGCATTTTTATTGGCGATGGTAGAAATCGTGCAGTGGTGGATCGTGAAAATTCATATAAATGGATGTATCACCTCATAATAAGCCTCTATATACCAAGAATATTGAGTTTTTAAAAAGTCAGCAACTGTACCTGTGTTTCTATACGTGAACGTCAGATGGCAGCTTCGATACGTGTCCACGGAGACCTTAGTGCTAGGCAACTGTACCTCTGTTTCTATACGTGAACGGCAGATTGCAGCTTCGATACGTGTCCACGGAGACCTTAGTGCTAGGCAACTGTACCTCTGTTTCTATACGTGAACGGCAGATTGCAGCTTCGATACGTGTCCACGGAGACCTTAGTGCTAGGCAACTGCACCTCTGTTTCTATACGTGAACGGCAGATTGCAGCTTCGATACGTGTCCACGGAGACCTTAGCGCTAGGCAACTGCACCTCTGTTTCTATACGTGAACGGCAGATTGCAGCTTCGATACGTGTCCACGGAGACCTTAGTGCTAGGCAACTGTACCTCTGTTTCTATACGTGAACGGCAGATTGCAGCTTCGATACGTGTCCACGGAGACCTTAGTGCTAGGCAACTGTACCTCTGTTTCTATACGTGAACGGCAGATTGCAGCTTCGATACGTGTCCACGGAGACCTTAGTGCTAGGCAACTGCACCTCTGTTTCTATACGTGAACGGCAGATTGCAGCTTCGATACGTATCCACGGAGACCTTAGTGCTAGGCAACTGCACCTCTGTTTCTATACGTGAACGGCAGATTGCAGCTTCAATACGTGTCCACGGAGACCTTAGTGCTAGGCAACTGTACCTCTGTTTCTATACGTGAACGTCAGATTGCAGCTTCGATACGTGTCCACGGAGACCTTAGTGCTAGGCAACTGCACCTCTGTTTCTATACGTGAACGGCAGATTGCAGCTTCAATACGTGTCCACGGAGACCTTAGTGCTAGGCAACTGTACCTCTGTTTCTATACGTGAACGGGAGATTGCAGCTTCGATACGTGTCCACGGAGACCTTAGTGCTAGGCAACTGCACCTCTGTTTCTATACGTGAACGTCAGATTGCAGCTTCGATACGTGTCCACGGAGACCTTAGTGCTAGGCAACTGCACCTCTGTTTCTATACGTGAACGGCAGATTGCAGCTTCGATACGTATCCACGGGGACCTTAGTGCTAGGGAACTGCACCTCTGTTTGTATACGTGAACGGCAGATTGCAGCTTCAATACGTGTACACGGAGACCTTAGTGCTAGGCAGCTGTACCTCTGTTTCTATACGTGAACGGCAGATTGCAGCTTCGATACGTGTCCACGGAGATCTTAGTGCTAGGCAGCTATACCTGTTTCTATACGTCAACGGCAGATTGCAGCTTCGATACGTGTTCACGGAGACCTTAGTGCTAGGCAACTGTACCTGTGTTTCTATACGTGTCCACGGAGACCTTAGTGCTAGACAACTGTACCTCTGTTTCTATACGTGAACGGCAGATTGCAGCTTCAATACGTGTCCACGGAGACCTTAGTGCTAGTGCTAGGCAACTATACCTCTGTTTCTATACGTGAACGGCAGATTGCAGGTTCGATACGTGTCCACGGAGATCTTAGTGCTAGGCAACTATACCTGTTTCTATACGTGAACGGCAGATTGCAGCTTCGATACGTGTCCACGGAGACCTTAGTGCTAGGCAACTGTACCTGTGTTTCTATACGTGAACGTCAGATGGCAGCTTCGATACGTGTCCACGGAGACCTTAGTGTTAGGCAACTGTACCTCTGTTTCTATACGTGAACGGCAGATTGCAGCTTCGATACGTGTCCACGGAGACCTTTCGCTTCAGGTGACAAAATAACACTAGGCACTTGTGTGCCGTGGTGTAAGCCGCAATCACGGTATTGGTAGCGTGGATCTCCTTGGGGCTCTCCTCGGAGTTACCTCAACACCACGTACATGACCTGGTTCGTCACGGGTACGCAGGTCTGCACTACCACTTCCTCGGCGTTGAGCAGGCCCAGGAGGCGATCGTACCGGTACACCAGCTAGCACGTGGACATGTTATCGCGCTGTGGTGTTGCGTGTGCGAGGTATGGAAACTCAAGGACGCAAAACATGCACGACCGAGGGTTAAAAAGCAGAACAAGTAGTGACGTGGAGCGTTGTGATTGGTGTAAATAAGACGATCTCTGATAGGTGGACAAATTGAAATAACGTGATGTGATAGGCGAAAATAAAATCAAAGGTGATTGGATGAAAAATGACGAGAAGGAATTAGCGGTGAATTTGTGAACTAAGATGGCGAAGATTTTTTTTTTTTTAAAAAAAAGGATAATATAAGTACGGCAACTGTAACGGTTTACGGCAAACGCGCGCCGCGCAATGCGTCACGCCCGGGCAATAAAACAAAAATCATATTGAGCAAGATGCCCGGCGTGACGCATTGCGCGGCGCGCGTTTGCCGTAAACCGTTACAGTTGCCGTACTTATATTATCCTTTTTTTTAAAAAAAAAAAAATCTTCGCCATCTTAGTTCACAAATTCACCGCTAATTCCTTCTCGTCATTTTTCATCCAATCACCTTTGATTTTATTTTCGCCTATCACATCACGTTATTTCAATTTGTCCACCTATCAGAGATCGTCTTATTTACACCAATCACAACGCTCCACGTCACTACTTGTTCTGCTTTTTAACCCTCGGTCGTGCATGTTTTGCGTCCTTGAGTTTCCATACCTCGCACACGCAACACCACAGCGCGATAACATGTCCACGTGCTAGCTGGTGTACCGGTACGATCGCCTCCTGGGCCTGCTCAACGCCGAGGAAGTGGTAGTGCAGACCTGCGTACCCGTGACGAACCAGGTCATGTACGTGGTGTTGAGGTAACTCCGAGGAGAGCCCCAAGGAGATCCACGCTACCAATACCGTGATTGCGGCTTACACCACGGCACACAAGTGCCTAGTGTTATTTTGTCACCTGAAGCGAAAGGTCTCCGTGGACACGTATCGAAGCTGCAATCTGCCGTTCACGTATAGAAACAGAGGTACAGTTGCCTAACACTAAGGTCTCCGTGGACACGTATCGAAGCTGCCATCTGACGTTCACGTATAGAAACACAGGTACAGTTGCCTAGCACTAAGGTCTCCGTGGACACGTATCGAAGCTGCAATCTGCCGTTCACGTATAGAAACAGGTATAGTTGCCTAGCACTAAGATCTCCGTGGACACGTATCGAACCTGCAATCTGCCGTTCACGTATAGAAACAGAGGTATAGTTGCCTAGCACTAGCACTAAGGTCTCCGTGGACACGTATTGAAGCTGCAATCTGCCGTTCACGTATAGAAACAGAGGTACAGTTGTCTAGCACTAAGGTCTCCGTGGACACGTATAGAAACACAGGTACAGTTGCCTAGCACTAAGGTCTCCGTGAACACGTATCGAAGCTGCAATCTGCCGTTGACGTATAGAAACAGGTATAGCTGCCTAGCACTAAGATCTCCGTGGACACGTATCGAAGCTGCAATCTGCCGTTCACGTATAGAAACAGAGGTACAGCTGCCTAGCACTAAGGTCTCCGTGTACACGTATTGAAGCTGCAATCTGCCGTTCACGTATACAAACAGAGGTGCAGTTCCCTAGCACTAAGGTCCCCGTGGATACGTATCGAAGCTGCAATCTGCCGTTCACGTATAGAAACAGAGGTGCAGTTGCCTAGCACTAAGGTCTCCGTGGACACGTATCGAAGCTGCAATCTGACGTTCACGTATAGAAACAGAGGTGCAGTTGCCTAGCACTAAGGTCTCCGTGGACACGTATCGAAGCTGCAATCTCCCGTTCACGTATAGAAACAGAGGTACAGTTGCCTAGCACTAAGGTCTCCGTGGACACGTATTGAAGCTGCAATCTGCCGTTCACGTATAGAAACAGAGGTGCAGTTGCCTAGCACTAAGGTCTCCGTGGATACGTATCGAAGCTGCAATCTGCCGTTCACGTATAGAAACAGAGGTGCAGTTGCCTAGCACTAAGGTCTCCGTGGACACGTATCGAAGCTGCAATCTGCCGTTCACGTATAGAAACAGAGGTACAGTTGCCTAGCACTAAGGTCTCCGTGGACACGTATCGAAGCTGCAATCTGCCGTTCACGTATAGAAACAGAGGTACAGTTGCCTAGCACTAAGGTCTCCGTGGACACGTATCGAAGCTGCAATCTGCCGTTCACGTATAGAAACAGAGGTGCAGTTGCCTAGCGCTAAGGTCTCCGTGGACACGTATCGAAGCTGCAATCTGCCGTTCACGTATAGAAACAGAGGTGCAGTTGCCTAGCACTAAGGTCTCCGTGGACACGTATCGAAGCTGCAATCTGCCGTTCACGTATAGAAACAGAGGTACAGTTGCCTAGCACTAAGGTCTCCGTGGACACGTATCGAAGCTGCAATCTGCCGTTCACGTATAGAAACAGAGGTACAGTTGCCTAGCACTAAGGTCTCCGTGGACACGTATCGAAGCTGCCATCTGACGTTCACGTATAGAAACACAGGTACAGTTGCTGACTTTTTAAAAACTCAATATTCTTGGTATATAGAGGCTTATTATGAGGTGATACATCCATTTATATGAATTTTCACGATCCACCACTGCACGATTTCTACCATCGCCAATAAAAATGCATTTAAAAGATTTTACCGCTGACGTACATCCGCTCTCAGGCTCTTTTTACACATAGATCAGCCACACACGTTTTCTGTACGTAAGGCTGCACATGGGAAATGACTGTTTGCAGACTTCAGTTATTCCTGATGTTATTAGTGCAAATATTAAAACTGAGTATTGTGTGTAGTGCTTTTGTGTTGTGCCAGTGCATACGTGTTATGTAAAATGTAAAGAATTAAATAAAAATCAGCAGATACTTCCTTTCTAAGGAGTAACACCAACTGTTGAATATAGATTCTCAAAGTGCTACGTTCGTACGACCTCTACCCTCTATATCTTATAGGTGAGTACGAAAGTATGTAGATCGCGTTAAAATACACAACTTATGTCATATACATCTTTATTGTTGAGTGAACCGTTTTCGAGATATTGCTTGTTATTTACTTAAATTTTCCAATAGTTATTTTCTCAAATGGGAATTCGTTATTCATTTTTTTTTTGTCTTTGATATGCAAAGAGTATTAATCTGTGGCAAAAAGAATGGTACTGCACATAGCAACCAGCTATTAAGAGATATGTATGTGCTTAAAGGCTACTGTTTTTCTATATTCCCCTTGTAAATATATTTTCCCTACATCTACAACAAAATTAGCAATAAAACAGAGTTTGCAAATGTTTATCTCGATTAACATGAACTAGATGGGGAATAAGCGTTTGTAAAAATACTTTGTACAAGAGATGAGAAAAGTCATGTGAGTGTTACACATCAGATTTTTTTTATGTGTTTCAGTGGGTGAATAATAATTAGTTTTGTTGGTATCGTTATCACAGTACTGTTTCACTTGTGAAATCCCGTTCTCTTTGTATTAAAAAAAATGGCTCTAACGATTTTGATGAAAAATATCGTATGTTTAATATAATGTCGTGAGAAATGAAATGTATATCTCGAATTTTCTGGGAATGTCTCCAAAAGTATTCTTCATTGTGAACGTCTTTTTCATAACTGAAAAACCGTAAGAGATAGACAAAATTTTACTACACAAAAAATGTAGATCGCGTTAAAATACACATCTTATGTAATATACATTTTTGTTGTTGAGTGAACCGTTTTCGAGATATTGTTTGTTAATTTTCCAATATTTATTTTCTCAAATGGGACTTCGTTATTCATTTTTTTTTGTCTTTGATATGCAAACAGTATTAATCTGTGGCAAAAAGAATGGTGTTGCACATAGCAACCAGCTATTAAGAGATATGTATGTGCTTAAAGGCTACTGTTTTTCTATATTCCCCTTGTAAATATATTTTCCCCTACATCTACAAGAAAATTAGCAATAAAATAGAGTTTGCAAATGTTTATCTCGATTAACATGAACTAGATGGAGCATAAGCGTTTGTAAAAATACTTTGTACAAGAGTAGAGAACGTCATGTGAGTGTTACACATCAGATTTTTTTTTTTATACAAGAAAATTAGCAATAAAATAGATTTTGCAAATGTTTATCTCGATTAACATGAACTAGATGGGGAATAAGCGTTTGTAAAAATACTTTGTACAAGAGTTGAGAAAGTCATGTGAGTGTTACACATCAGATTTTTTTTTTGTTTCAGTGGTATCGTTATCACAGTACTGTTTCACTTGTGAAATCCCGTTCTCTTTGTATTAAAAAATGGCTCTAACGATTTTGATGAAAATATCATATATTTAAGATAATGTCGAGAGAAATGAAATGTATATCTCGAATTTTCTGGGAATGTCTCCAAAAGAATTCTTCATTGTGAACGACTTTTTCATAACTGATAAACCGTAAGAGATAGACAAAAGTTTGCTACACAAAAAATGTAGATCGCGTTAAAATACACAACTTATGCCATATACATTTATTTTGTTGAGTGAACCGTTTTTCGAGATATTGCTTGTTATTTCCTTTAAATTTTCCAATACTTATACTTTTTCTCAAATGCGTTATTCATTTTTACTTTCTCTACTACGTATAGTAAGTAGGGGAAGTATTGCATTCCACCCAAAAATTCGATACCGAGATTTCACTGGAAATACATGTTTTGAGAATCACTGAATCCAGAAAAAAAAAAAAGCATTTTTGGAAACATGTCCGTGTGTGTGTCTGTCTGTGTGTCTGTGTGTCTGTGTGTCTGTCTGTCTGTGCGTCTGTGTGTCTGTGAACAGCATAACTCAAAAACGAACAGTCGGATAAACACCAAACTTGGTATTTAGGTTCAGTATGCATAACTGGTAAACCATAAGAGATAGCCAAAATTTTACTACACAAAAAATGTAGATCGCGTTAAAATACACAATTTATGTCATATACATTTTTTTTTAGTTGAGTGAACCATTTTCGAGATATTGCTTGTTATTTCCTTAAATTTTCCAATACTTATACTTTTTCTCAAATGCGTTATTCATTTTTACTTTCTCTACTACGTATAGTAAGTAGGGGAAGTATTGCATTCCACCCAAAAATTCGTTACCGAGATTTCACTGGAAATACATGTTTTGAGAATCTCTGAATCCAAAAAAAAAAAGCATTTTTGGAAACATGTCCGTGTGTGTGTCTGTCTGTGTGTCTGTGTGTCTGTGTGTCTGTGAACAGCATAACTCGAAAACGAACAGTCGGATAAACACCAAACTTGGTATTTAGGTTCAGTATCTTCCAGAGATGCGACACGAAGGTTTTCAAGAAAATCCCCCCACCCCAGACTACCCTTTACATGGAACATTTTTCGAAAATTTTAATTTTCTCAAAAACGGCTCCAACGATTTTGATTAAAACATCATATGTTTAAGATATTGTCATGTCAAATAAAATGTATATCTCGAATTTTCTGGGAATGTCTCCAAAAATATTCTTCATTGTGAACGACTTTTTTGCATAACTGGTAAACCATAAGAGATAGACAAAATTTTACTACACAAAAAATGTAGATCGCGTTAAAATACACAACTTATGTCATATACGTTTCTTTTGTTGAGTGAACCGTTTTCGAGATATTGCTTGTTATTTCCTTAAATTTTCCAATACTTATACTTTTTCTCAAATTCGTTTATTCATTTTTTTTATGTCCTGAACATGCAAACAGAATGGAATTCGCCACATAGCAACCAGCGTTAAAATATTTGACTATCGCTTAAAAGCTACCAATTAGATTGTACAAGAGTAGAGAAAGTTATGTGAGTGTAACAAATCAGTTTTTTTTATACGCTACTATTTTAGTGTGTGTGTGTGTGTGTGTGTGTGTGTGTGCGCGCGCGCGAGTACGTGCCTAGGAACCGTGCGCCACAAGCCAAAACGACGACGTTATAGAAAAACTTTATCAATTGCCTACCGGCCAGGGACAACCGCTAAAAAACCTGAAAAAAGCTCTAAGAGTATTCTAACGCTTACCGAACTGGAAAACCCTTGAAAACAAGATAGTACACTTTTGAGATATTGCTTGTTATTTCCTTAAATTTTTCAATACTTTTTTACTTTCTCTACTACGTATAGTAAGTAGGGGAAGTATTGCATTCCGCCCAAAAATTCGATACCGAGATTTCACCGGAAATACACGTTTTGAGACCTCCTGAATCAAAAAAAAAAAAAAAAAAGCATTTTTGGAAACATGTCCGTGTGTGTGTGCCTGTCTGTGTGTCTGTCTGTCTCTCTGTGTGTGTGTGTGTGCGCGCCAGTACGTGCCTAGTATCCGTGCGCCGACAAGGTAAAACTTCATCATTTGCCTACCGGGCAGGGACAACCGCTAAAAACCTGAGAAAACCTCCAAAATTAGAAACGCCTTCGTCAACCAGTACAGAAAACGCCTACCAACCAGGGAAAACCTATGAAAAAGCAGAAAGAGCTTGCATTTGTTTACCATCCGCAGAAAACTCCCAAAAAAAAAAAAAAAAAAAACTAGTCATTTTAAAAAAAAAAAAGGAAAAAGACCAATAATATAAGTATGGTAGAAACAGCTTGCATTCGTCTACCAACCAGAGAAAACCCCCGAAACACTAGTTATTTAAAATTGCTGATGAGTTCTGGATAGGCTTTTGCAAATGTTGTTGGTAGCAAAACTTGCCTTTTCCATCACCTCCAACATACCCCACTCCCACACCTTTTTTTCTTTCCACCAATCATAATCTCTCTTATTCTCGCCAATCAGCAACTTTCATTTGTTCCTTTCCACCAATAACATCACTTCTTATTCCCACCAATGACAACTTCACACGTCACTTTCTGTTATACTTTTTATCCCTCGTTCGCCATCTTTCCCCCTCTTTCAGACCCCCAACCGCCGCACAGTCAACACCTCGCCGCTCCTTAACCTCAACTTCGTGCCTCCGCCATCTTATTTAGTTCACATTTTTACCACCGCGCCTCTCATCTCTCAACCAGATTGCCTGCAAGAACAGATCTCGTTCATTCGCACCTCGACGGTTGCCTCGGCAGCAGCTACTGCCAACACCTACGTCGTACACGTTTTTGACCGCTTTCGACCGGCTTGAGAACCCTGCTCCTACGTACGCTAGCGACCATCACGATGGTCCAGTACCAGGTTTTGGTATAGTTAAATTACGCCTCTGCAAAGGGTGTCTGTACCGCTTTAAAAACCTAGGTATATCAGTGCGTAGTGATGTTGGTTGATCTTAAAGCTGGTTAAGCATTTTCAAAAACAGTTTGCTTTTATTTTTCCGCCTCGCGTGCCGCGCTTTTGGTGACGCATCCACACCGGTAACAGGTAAGTAACACACGCATAATTATTTTTCGGACCTGCTTGGCGTAGGAATATATCCTTTCGTGTTTTGGTACTGTAACCTCAAACCTCCTTACCCTCCTCTTGCGTCCGCCATCTTGTTTAGTTCTCACCGCATCTCCTTGTCGCAGACCCTCCGCCATTTTTAGTTCCCGCTATTTTAACCTCAAAATCTACTCTTCTAACCTCTTGCTACCGCCATCTTCTTTTAGTTCCCATTCTCACCACCGCGTCTCCTTACCCCCACCTCTTGCGACCGCCATGTTCGCCACTAACCTCCAAATTTCCTCGTCCTTAAACCTCTTGTCTCAACCACCTTGTTTAGTTCCCATTTTCGCCACCGCATCTCATATCGCCCCATCTCTCTATCCACTCAAGAAAACTACCATCCAACGTTCAAAAATTGCTGATCAGTTCACGACAGGCTTTTGCAAATCTTGTTGCTAGCAAAACTTACCTTTCCCATCACCTCCAACATACCCCATTCCTTTTTCTTTCCACCAATCATAACCTCTCTTATTCTTACCAATCAGCAACTTTCATTTGCTCCTTTCCACCAATAAAATCACTTCTTATTCCCACCAATCACAACTTCACACGTCACTTTCTGTTACACTTTTTATCCCTCGCTCCCCATCTTTTCCCTCTTTCAGTCCCGACCTCCGCACACACAACACCTCGCCGCTGCTCACATCTCCGAACCAAATTGCCGGCGAGAACAGATCTCGTTTATTCACACCTCGACGGTTGACTCGACAGCAGCTACTGCGAACACCTACGTCGTACACGTTTTTGACCGCTTTCGACCGGCTTGAGAACCCTGCTCCTACGTACGCTAGCGACCATCACGATGGTCCAGTACCAGGTTTTTGGTATAGTTAAATTACGCCTCTGCAAAGGGTGTCTGTACCGCTTTAAAAACCTAGGTATATCAGTGCGTAGTGATGTTGGTTGATCTTAAAGCTGGTTAAGCATTTTCAAAAACAGTTTGCTTTTATTTTTCCGCCTCGCGTGCCGCGCTTTTGGTGACGCATCCACACCGGTAACAGGTAAGTACCACACGCATAATTATTTTTCGGACCTGCTTGGCGTAGGAATATATCCTTTCGTGTTTTCGTACTGTAACCTCAAATCTCCTTACCCTCCTCTTGCGACCGCCATCTTGTTTAGTTCTCACCGCATCTCCTTGTCGTAGACCCTCCGCCATTTTTAGTTCCCACTATTTTAACCTCAAAATCTACTCTTCTAAAACTCTTGCTACCCCCATCTTCTTTTAGTTCCCATTCTCACCACTGCATCTCCTTACCCCCACCTCTTGCGACCGCCGTGTTCACCACTAACCTCCAAATTTCCTCGTCCTTAAACCTCTTGTCTCAACAACCTTGTCTAGTCCCCATTTTCGCCACCGCATCTCATATCGCCCCCATCTCTCTATCCACTCAAGAAAACTACCATCCGACGTTCAAAAATTGCTGATCAGTTCAAGACAGGCTTTTGCAAATCTTGCTGCTAGCAAAACTCACCTTTCCCATCACCTCCAACATACCCCACTCCCACACCTTTTTCTTTCCACCAATCATAATCCCTCTTATTCTTACCAATCAACAACTCTCATTTGCTCCTTTCCACCAATAAAATCACTTCTTATTCCCACCAATCACAACTTCACACGTCACTTTCTGTTACACTTTTTATCCCTCGCTCCCCATCTTTACCCCTCTTTCAGTACCGACCTCCGCACAGACAACACCTCGCTACCCAGCTCCTCTCCATCACGCGAACTCCATACTCCTCCATCTCCCTTCCTCCATCTCCCACCCCAAATTAACGAACCAATCAAAACACTCCACGTCACTTCCTCAATTCTTTCAACTCGTCCCGGATGAGCCAACCGATTTAACGATAATCCTAACGCTCAGGGCGCTTTTCAAACTTACCGCCGCCGCCGTCGCACGCAGCGACACTAGCGACACTAGCGCCCCTAGCGGCAGGATTATCGTTAAAACAATTGGCTCATCCGGGACTAATACTACTTCCGTGTGTGTCTGTGAACAGCATAACTCAGAAACGAAACTTGGTATTTAGGTTCAGTTTCTTCCAGAGATGCGACACGAAGATTTTCAAGAAAATGCCCACAACCCAGGTTACCCTTTACATGAAAGATTTTTCGAAAATTTCAATTTTCTCAAAAATGACTAACGATTTTGATTAAAATAGCATATGTTTAAGATATTTTCATGACAAATAAAATGCATTTTGCATAACTGGTAAACCATAGGATAAACAAAATTTTACTACACAAAAAATGTACATAATTTATGTCATATACATTTTTTTGTTGTTGAGTGAACCATTTTCGATATATTGCTTGTTATTCCCTTAAATTTTCGAATACTTATACTGTTTCTCAAATGGGAATTCGTTATTCATTTTTTTTTGTCCTGGTAATGCAAAGAGAATGGAACACTCCACATAGCAACCAGCTCTTAAAATATTTGAGTATCGCTTAAAGCCTACCAATTCCCCTTGCATCTACAAGAAAATTAGCAATAAGATTAGCATCTCGATATCTCGATTAACATGAAGCATATGGAGAATAAGCGTTTGTAAAAATAGTTTGTACAAGAGTAGAGAAAATCATGTGAGTGTAACACATTAGATTTTTGGAGTTATGCTGTTCACACACACACGCACACACAGATAACGCTTTTGGATTTAGAGGACCTCTAAACATGTATTTCTGGTTAAATATTGGTAGCTAACTTTTGGGTGGAATGCAATACCTTCTCTACCTACTCTGTACGAGGTAGGCAGAGTAAAAAGAACATCAAATAAACTCCTCTAGAATGTACAAAGGAGCTATGAGTGCGCGCGCGCGCACACACACGCACACGCAGACACAAACACCTACTTTTTCTTAAAAAAAAAAAAGAATGACTTTCTCTACTCTTGCACAAACTATTTTTACAAATGCTTATTCTCCATCTACTTCATGTTAATCGAAATAGACGTTGGCAGAAACTCTCGTATTGCTAATTTTCATGTAGGTACAAGGGAATATGGTAGGTTTTAAGCGAGTCAAATCTTTCAAGAGCTGATTGCTATGTGGAGCATCCATTCTCTTTGTATGTCCAGGACATTATATATATATATATTTATTTATATTTATTCGAATAACAAGTTCTCATTTGAGAAAAATTATAAATATTGGAAAATTCAAACAAATAAAAAGGAATATCTCGGAAATGGTTCACTCCACAAAAAATGTGTCATTCAGAATGAAGGGGACTTTTGGAGACATTTTCAGAAAATTGAAGATATATATTTCATTTGCCATGAAAATATCTTTAACATTGATATTTTAATCAAAATAATTAGAAACTTTTTTTGAGAAAATAAAAATTATTGAAAAATGTTCCATGTAAAGGGTAGTCTGGAGCGGGAAAATTTTCTTGAAAATCTTCGTATAGAATCTTTGAAAGATACTGAAACTAAGTACCAAGTTGGTAATTAACCGACTTTTCGTTTTTGAGTTACGGTGTTCACAGACACACAGACACATACCTTTTTCTAAAAATGCTTTCTTTGATTCAGGGATCCTCAAAACATGCATTTCCGGTGAAACCTCGGTATCGAATTTTTGGGTGGAATGCAATACTATGTTTGTGGTAAAGAAAGCAAAAAGGAGGAGCTGTGTTTATCATGTAAGAAGGAGGTGGTAAGACTTTTCGATAAAATTTGGAAGAGGGACGTGATTCGTTGAAAAACAAGATCTCCTGTTTGCGGCCATTAAGTGAAATAGTGAAAGTAATATAGGCTATAGGGATACTGTTTACTATAGTTGATCAATTGGGAGAGGGTTATCTCCCCTCTTTACCCCTTTCCTTCATCCTGGACTCGTGCTTGTCGTGGATATATTCGGATGTTTAATTCGGGACCACTAAACGAATACGTATCAATTATACAGGAATTTAAAGAAAGAATCTGAGAAGGTATTCTGTCCGGTACAACTAATGTCTTCAATGTGAAAGGAATAAAAATTAAATGTGTGTAGGGCAACGAACGGAATCACTGCATGTATAAGAATACCTTATGAATGTTAATGTTGATATGCAAAAGAAGATGAGATTTCATAAGGGAATGATTTAGCTATTCCGTTGGTATTGGCCAATTAAATCTATAAATAGGAGTGGGATCAATAAGGCATACATTTTCGTTTTCTGCCTTTATATTTTATACCTTTGAGGTACAAAACTGGTTTTCAGAATCAATTTTAAAGACACAGGTGTATATTTAATTGGCCCTGTATCACTTAGGTAAACAACTGCGTTGAACTTTAGCTCCATTTTTCTCAATTGCTTCTTTCAGCATTTTTCACTGTTCAAAATGCTCCTTGGTTCACGTTTATAATTACTTATGAGCTTGAAATTTTCAGGAGAGTTTCAAGAACTACGGATTTAAAATTTGTTTTGCCAAAGTTAAAAATATTTAAAATAGTTCAGCTATGCCCACATTGAAAATGTTGAAAAATTCAATAATATGTGTGTAATTTTTCTCTTAAACTAATTAAAATTAATAAATGACTGCACAATAGTTCCTTTACATTCCACACTAAACGCAAATTAAACATTTGGGAATGATACAATAAACTGTAGGGCCCAAGGAGAATTGCATATTACCATATCAAAAAGTGATTAATTATGAGCAAAAAACCTGATGTGATACATCCACATGACTTTCTCTAACCTCTAACGTTTATTAGTGGGTACACAAACTATTCTTACTCAAGTTTATTTTTCTACCTACTACATTTTAATCCAAATAAACCTTTGCAAAAGTAGTTACATTTTGTTATAGATACAAAGGGAACAACGACAGTCAAATATTTAAGAACAGGGCGCTATTTGCTGGACTTAAAATTCCATACTGTTTCCTGCAATCGTGAGAACAACTGAATGTTGAAAGGACTTTTAGAGAATGGCCAAGAACCTTTAATATAGAATATCTCAGAAACCGCTTATGCTACAAAAACTTATTTTAAATAAATTGTGTTTCAAAGAGCTCTACATTTGTTGTGTAGTGCGTTTTTGTCTATGACTTTAACATTATCAGTTATACAAGATTATACAAAACTGCTTTTGAATGAAGAGGACTACATATTCTCCGAAAGTTTAAGATATAATTTTTATTTGTCATGAAAATATATTTCGTATATAGTATTTTATTCAAAATCGTTAGAGCAAATCGTTAAGCTTGGTATTTATCCGACTTTTGGTTTTTAGTTATGGCGTTCACAGACACAAGACAGACAGATGGTATTTAAGTTCAGTATTTTCCAAGGATGCGGCACCAAGATTTTCAATAAAATCCCCCACACCAAACTAACCTTCACAAGGAACATTTTTCGTAAATTTTGATTTTATAAAAAATGGCTCTAACGATTTTGATTAAAGTACCACACATTAAATATATTTACAAGAAAACTAAAATTTACATCTTGAATTTTCTGGGAATAGCCTTTGAACTCCCCTTCATTCGAAAGGAATTTCGTATAATATAATATAACTGATAAACGTTAAGCGACACACGAAATCGTACTACACAAAAAATGTAGATCTTTTTAAAACTCACAATTTATTTCAAATATTTTTTGTGACACAAGCCGTGTCTGAGATATTCGTTATTAAATGTTCGAATTGTTCATTTCTTGGTCATTGTTTAAAGTCCTTTCAACATTCAGTTAATCGCGAGTGCGTGGAAGCAGTATGGAATTTTAAGGCTAGCACAAAGCGTCTAGTCTTAAGGGGACAAGATACTCTGAAATCGTCCAAAAATCACATTTTTTTATTTTAGGTAACAATAAAATCTCTATTATTTCCAGTTTCAGGAAATATATACTATTGGGGGGTTAAGAGGTTTTTAAGGCATTTAAATACTATTTAAATGCTAGTCTGCATTCCTTTAAAACTGTCATGCAACGCAACTTTTAAGAACATTTTTGTATCTTTCAACAACGAATCATGTCCAGCGAGCAGTTCAACAATTAACAAAAGAGGCCAGGACCAAGAGAAGGCTATAAAAACTGCAGTAATCCAGGAATGAAGGTGCAGATGATTATGATCCTGGAATGTACTGAAATGTGTCAGAATTTTAACGTTCAAACTTTAAATTCAGTTTTCTCGAAACAAAATTTTTGGATACTTATGTGCCTTTTTCTCAGAAAGTATGAAAGGTAGAGAGCTGACATTTTCAGTACGTGTATACAACACATAGTTAAACTTTCTGAACAACAATCATAATTTTATAATGCATATAAGTGATATTAAGAAAGCAACAATATTGCAAGTTTTCCACATTTTTACTTTGTAATTATTTTTTTTCCAATTTCTAGTGAACTGATATACATAACTAAATATTTGTGGTTCAGAAGATAGCTGATTATACTAAGAACAAGCGTGCAAAGTGTGATTCTGTATTGCAAGTAGTATCAGAGAAAAAGGTACATGAATTCACATGTTTTAAGAGTAAATTTTATTATTTTTGTGGTGAATGGAATAATTTTTACGGACTCAACTACATGAGCTATCAGTTCAAACAAGCACTTGAAATAATTGTCATGATTTATAGAGTAATTCATAAACATTTCAGGAAAAAACCATTGAGAACTTTAAGAACAGTGGTAATTTAACACACTTAAGGTTGAATTTGCATGTGTTCAGATTACCTTGTTACCTTAAACATTTGACTCTCTCTGTTTTCTTTGTATCTACAACGAAATGAGTAATGAAGCTATTTCTGCAAAGGGTTGTTTGGATTAAAATGTAGTAGATAGAAAAACAAGTTTGAATAAGAATAATTTGTATACTCACTAATAAACGATAGAGGGTAGAAAGAGCAATGTTAATACATCTTATCGGATAGTTCTAAAAAATGGTCTTTTTGGATTCAGCGGGCCTCAAAACACGTATTTGCCGTAAAATCTCGGTATGGAATATTTGAGTGGAATGCAATACCTTGTCTACTTGCTTTGTACGTGATAAAGAAAGTAAAAAGAATATCAAATAAATTGCTCCCAAAACAGCTACTAAAGTATAGGAAAAAGAACTCCAGGACATGCAACGATGAAATGGAAAGATCATTTCACAATCTGAGACAGGAACAGGCCCATAGGCCTAAACTTTAATAAATAAATAACAAATAATAACAGAATGAAAACTCATCTTTTATGTCTGCGTTTTACGCTAGAGCTTTATCATTTACTAGCAAACATCTTGATGTGCCAATACTCTGTTCCATGTCATTAAACAGCAAACGTCTCGTATACTGCTCTAAATTTCCAACTACTGAACAACCTTGATAATGTAGTAGAAAACACATTAATGTAAATATCATTCAGTATACGTTGAGATAATGAATAATGTTCTAATCTTGATCTCATAACTTCTATGCTTCAGTTAAATAGTGCGGGAAACGGGTTTACTTAAGAAACAGCTACTTTTAAACAAACTTGTTCTGTGCTCTAGTTTTGTCCCAGTTTTACTCTGGGTGTCTGCCGCTTTTCTCTCAATTGCTACACCGCAAAGTATTAGTTTACAATATATTTTAATACCTAGCACTGTGTTAAATGTCAACAGTGTAACCAAATAATTAAACTTGTATTACATTCGTGCTACTTTGATTGCCCACTGTCGTTTATCTTGAAATGATTTCTACGAATTATTCGCGTATTTTCCTGTATACCTAATTATAATCGAGATAATCTTTTGCAGAAACAGTTCTCATTTCGATGTGGATACAAGAGGGTACAGGGAGGCGAATCCATAGGTAGGAATTCATTTTAAAAAAAATCTGAAGTGTTACACTCACATGACTTTCTTTACTCTTGTACAAACTATTTTTACAAACGCTTATTCTCCATATGGTTCATGTTAATCGAGATGTTAATCTTATTGCTAATTTTCTTGTAGATGCAAGGGGAATTGCTAGGCTTTAAGCGATAGTCAAATATTTTAAGAGCTGGTTGCTATGTGGAGTATTCCATTCTCTTTGTATGTCCAGGACATAAAAAATGAATAACGAATTCCCATTTAAGAAAATAAGTATTGGAAAATTTAACGGAATAACAAGCAATATCTCGAAAATATTTCACCCAACAAAGAAAATAAATATGACATAATTTGTGTATTTCAACGCGATCTACATTTCTGTGTAGTAAATTTTTGTCTATCTCTTATGGTTTACCAGTTATGCAAAAGTCGTTCACAATGAAGAATACTTTTGGAGACATTCCCAGAAAATTCGAGATATACATTTCATTTGTCATGAAAATATCTTAAACATATGATATTTTAATCAAAATCGTTGGAGCCATTTTTGAGAAAATAAAAATTTTCGAAAAAAGTCCCGTTAAAAAGGGTAATCTGGGGTGGGGGGATTTTCTTGAAAACCTTCGTGTCGCATCTCTGAAAGATACTGGATCTAAATACCAAGTTTGGTGTTTATCCCACTGTTCGTTTCTGAGTTATGCTGTTCACAGACACACACACACACGGACATGTTTCCAAAAATAATTTTTTTGGATTCAGGGGGTCTCAAAACATGCATTTCCGGTAAAATCTCGGTGTCGAATTTTGAGGTGGAATACAATACTTCCCCTACCTACTATACGTAGTAGAGAAAGTAAAAATGTATTTGAAAGAGATATACAATTTTTGTGTAGTACGTTTTCGTCTATCGCTTAACATTTACCATTTATACAAGATTATACAACATTCTCTCCGAATGAAGAGCACTTTATAGGCTATTCCCCAAAATTTCAAGATATATATTTTATTTGTCATGTAAATCTTAAATACACGTAGATATATTTTAAACAAAATCGTTAGAGCAGTTTTTATTCCCCCTACTACGTACAGTAAATAGCGGAACTATTGCGTTCCACAAAAAAATCGATACCTAGATTTCACCGGAAATACATGTTTTGAGGCCCCCTGAATCCAAGAAGCATTTTAGAGAAAGGTCCGTGTGTGTGTGTGTGTCTGTGAACAGCGTAACTCAAAAACGAAAAGTCGGATAAATACCAAACTCGGTATTAAGGCTCATTATCTTTCAAAGATGCGACACGAAGATTTTCAAGAAAATCCCCCACTCCAGAGCACCCTTTATATGGAACATTTTTGGAAAATTTTGATGGCTAACGATTTTGATCAAAATATCATATGTTTAAGATATTCTTATAACAAATAAAATGTCTCAAATATATCTTGAATTTTCTGGGAATGCCCCCAAAAGTCCTTTTCATTGTGAATGGCTTTTGCATAAATGGTAAACCATAAGAAACAGATAAAAAGTTTGTACACAAAGAATGTAGATCTCGTTAAAACACACAGTTTATGTCATGTAGATTTTTTGTGTGGATTGAACCATTTCCGAGATACTACTTGTTGTTTGTTTGAATTTTCCAACATTTATACTTTTTCTCAAATGCAAAGGGTAGTTTTGAGTGGAGGTTTTTGTTGATAATCTTCGTGTCGCATCTTTGGAAGGTATTGAACCTAAATAAAAGGTTTAGCATTTATCCGAATTTTCGTTTTTGAGTTATGCTGTCCACATAGACAGACAGACACACACATAGATACACGCACGGACATGTTTCTTAAAGATACTTTATTTGGATTCAGGGGCATGCATTTCCGGTGAAATCTCGGTATCGAATGTTTGGGTGGAATACGATACTTCCCCTACTTAGTATACGTAATAGAGAAAGTAATACCGTCGCTATATGCTGGCCTTGAACTTCACTTTTCATGACATCACGAGAATTAACTGTATAATAGCAACACTATAAAAGGCAAAGCACTGACAAATTCTAAGCAATAACAACGGATATCTTGGAAATGCCTGATGCCTAAAAAATGTGTGGGTAATAAATGTTATGTTTTAAGATTTATATTTTTACTTTCTCTACTACGTATAGTAAGTAGGGTAAGTATTGTATTCCACCCAAAAATTCGATACCGAGATTTCACCGGAAATACATGTTTTGAAACCCTCTGAATCCAAAAAAAGCATTTTTGGAAACATGTCCGCGCGCGCGCGTGTGTGTGTGTGTGTTTGTGTTTGTCTGTGTCTGTGAACAGCATAACTCAGAAACGAACAGTCGGATAAACACCAAACTTGGTATTTAGGTTCAGTATCTTCCAGAGATGCGGCACGAAGGTTTTCAAGAAAATCCCCCTACCCCACATTACCCTTTACATGGAACATTTTTCGAAAATTTTAATTTTCTCAAAAATGGCTAACGATTTTGATTAAAATATCATGTGTTTAAGATATCTTCATGACAAATGAAATG
This sequence comes from Deroplatys truncata, assembly GCA_030765065.1. Classification (NCBI taxonomy): domain Eukaryota; kingdom Metazoa; phylum Arthropoda; class Insecta; order Mantodea; family Mantidae; genus Deroplatys; species Deroplatys truncata. The sequence continues at coordinate 62,946,847 of CM060987.1, read as the reverse complement.
TATATCTTGAATTTTCTGGGAATGACTCCAAAAGTATTCTTCATCGTGAACGACTTTTGCATAACTGGCAAACCATAAGAGATAGACAAAATTTACTACACAAAAAATGTAGATCGCGTTAAAATACACAATTTATGTCATATACATTTTTTTGTTGATTTGAACCATTTTCGAGATATTCCTTGTTATTCCCTTAAATTTTCCAATACTTATACGTTTTCTCGAATGGAATTTCGTTATTTATTTTTTTATGTCCTGGTAATGCAAAGAGTATGCAATACTCCACATAGCAACCGGCTCCTAAAAGATTTGAATATCGCTTAAAACCTACCAATTCCCCTTGCACCTACAAAAAAATTAGCAATAAGATTAACATCTCGATATCTCGACTAACATGAAGCATATGGAGAATAAGCGTTTGTAAAAATAGTTTGTACAAGAGTAGAGAATGTCATGTGAGTGTAACACATCAGATTTTTAATTTCTCTACTACGTCTAGTAAGTAGGGGAGGTATTTGAATTCCACCTAAAAATTCGATACCGAGATTTCACCGGAAATACACGATTTGAGGTGCCCTAAATCCAAATAAAGCATTTTTGGAAAATGTCGGAATGTCTGTCTGTGAACAGCATAACACAAAAACGAAAAGTCGGTTGAATACCAAACTTGGTACTTGAGGTTACTATTTTCAGGGATGCGACACGAAGATTTTCAAGAAAATCCCCCTACCCCATACTATGCTTTACATCGAAAAGTTTTCAAAATTTTGAATTTTCTCAAAAATGGATCTAACGATTTTGATTAAAACATCATATGTTCAACACATTTTAATGGCAAATAAAATGTATATCTTGAATTTTCTGGAAATGTCCCCACGAGTCCTCTTCATTCTGAATGATTTTCGCATAACTGGTAAACTGTAAGAGATAGACAAAATTTTACTACACAAAAACGAAGATCTCCTTAAAAAACACAATTTATGTCATATACAATTTTTACATTCTCTACAACGTATAGTAAGTAGGGGAAGTATTGTATTCCACCAAAAAATTTGATATCGAGATTTCACCGGAAATACATGTTTTGAGACCCCTGAAACCAAAAAAAGCATTTTTGGAAACATGTCTGTGTGTGTGTGTGTGTCTGTGTGAGTGTCTGTGAACAGCATAATTCAGAAACGAACAATCGGATAAACACCAAACTTGGTATTTAGGTTCAGTATCTTCCAGAGATGCGACACGAAGGTTTTCAAGAAAATCCCCCCACCACAGATTACCCTTCACATGGAATATTTTTCGAAAATTTTAATTTTCTCAAAAAAGGCGCTAACGATTTTGAATTAAAATATCATATGTTTAAGATAATTTTATGACAAATGAAATGTATATCGAATTTTCTGGGAATGTCTCCAAACGTATTCTTCATTGTGAACGACTTTTGCATAACTGATAAACCATAAAAGATAGACAAAAGTTTACTACACAAAAATGTAGATCGCGTTAAAATACACAATTTATGTTAAATACATTTTTTGTTGAGTGAACGATTTTCGAGATATTGCTTGTTAAAATTTCCAATAATTTTTCTGAAATAGGAATTCGTTATTCGTTTTTCTTTATGTCCTGGACATGCAAAGAGAATGGAATGCAGCACATAGCAACCAGCTCTTAAAAGATTTGGCTATCGCTTAAAGCCTACCATATTCCCCTTGCACCTACAAGAAAATTAGCAATAAGTTTCTGTAAATATTTATCTCGATTAACATGTAGTAGGCAGAGAATAAGTGTTTGTAAAACTCTTTTGTACAAGAGTAGAGTGCTACATATCAGATTTTTATTAACTAGGTTTTCGTCTGTCTCCTATGGTTTACTAGTTATGTAAAATTATACTAAATTGCTTCAGAATGAAGAGAGCTTCACAGACTTGTCCCAGAAACTTCAAAATATACGTTTCATTTGTCCCATAAATATCTCTATATCTTGGATTTTAAACAATATCGTTTGTCACTTTTGAGAAAGACCAAAATTTGTAAAATCGTCTAAGTAAGAGCTCTTTTGGGGTGGGGAATTTCTTGAAGATCTTTGTATCGCATCTTTGGAGGATGTTCAACCTAAATACTTACTTTGGTATTTTAGGAACATTTTATTTTTAGGTTATACTGTTCACACACACGCAGGCGCTTTATCTGATGATGATGATGATGATGATGATGATGATATGGTGTTAAGGGCGCTAAACATCTAGGGTCATCAGCGCCCTTACAATGTATAAAATTTAAAACCCAAAAATTAAAACACGGTACACAAACCCGCTATGTCAAGAAACTAAAAAACAAAACACCAGTTTCTAAAATTAACACACTAAAATCATGGTCAATAAAAGAGGCAAACAACGTGTCAAGAACTGTAGAATGCGAGGGACATGAGCGTCATATGTCCGCCGGGGAGAACAGCCCCATTACAATAGACAATAGAATAACACAAAGCTAAAAGAACGCTCAGCGCATCAAATGCACTGATTAAAACCAGTGTCACTTATAAAACGTAAAAGCAATTCTAAAACACTCGCGTCGTCTGCCAAAACGTTGGCTATTCCAACAGGCAGACCCACACGAACGCGAAACGGAGCTAAAACTTGACACTCGGTTAAAATGTGACGCACCGTTAAGGGCGCATCACACTGCTCACAGAATGGTGCGTGGTCACACTGAGCAGGTATCGATGGCTAAAAAGGCAATGTCCTATTCGTAAATGAGCTAAAAGTACCTCTTTCCGACGAGAAGAACGAGAAGAGGTACCCCAGACTAACGGAAACGGTTTAACCTCCTGCAACTTGTTCTACCGGAGGGCCGTCCACTCATCGCGCCAAAGCGAGAGGATGCCGTGACGTAAAGTAAAACACAAATCTGACGAGGGAACAACAGAGATAAAAATATGGGTGACAAAATCGCCGATTTGGCAGCGGCGTCGGCAGACTCGTTCCCTGAGATGCCCACATGACCTGGAATCCACACCAACGAGTCGCTGATGCCAGAAGCACCAAGCGAGTGGAGCAGGTCATGTATGCGCTGTACGAGGGGGTGGTAATTGTACAGCGCGTTAATACTCTGAGGGTACTCAGAGAGTCAGTACAAACAACACAATGCCGCAAGTCGTGCGCTGAACGTATAAAATAGATTGAAAAATACTAACAAGTTCGGCGGTAAAAATGGAGCATTGCCACGGTAAACGGAAGGCAAAACTATGCCGACCATAAATAAAGGCACAGCTTACTCCAACATCAGTCTTAGACCCATCAGTGTAAACAAAATGACATTCCCTGAATTGCGCCTGTAGTTCTAAAAATCTGATCTAAAGACTGAACAAGGGGTCTCATTCATCGGCATCGACGTTAACCCAAGGTGACAGAGGGCCTCAGCGCGCAACCAAGGAGGAAAACACGTTTCCCCCTGGGAAGAGCCGGCGCTGGCGTAAGTCCAAATGCCGAAGAAGCTGTCGAAACCGAACCCCTGGAGGGAGCAATGCAGAGGAGCTAAAGAAATATTGTCGATCAAGCAAATCCTCGAAAATAGGTCGAAGGACGGGTGTTCAGGCAAGCTTGAGAATCGGCATGCGTAGCTGCACAAAAGCGGAGGCTCTGCAGCTTCAGCATATAGACTAGGTACAGGGCTGGTTGGAAAGGCCCCCGTAGCGACTCTTATGCGACGATGGTGAATGGCTTTCAATCGACGTAATCAGATGGACGTGCCGACGATTAGACAATGCACCCGTAATCAAGCTTGGATCGGACCAAGGAGCGATAGAGGCGCAGAAGAATGGTCCGATCAGCTCCCCAGGATGTGTCACTTAAAACCCGTAAAATATTAAGAGAACTATCACAGTTCGCTTTTAAAAAGGAAATGTGAGAAGTCCAGCTCAGCTTTCGATCAAAGATCAACCCCAAAAATTTCACCTCGTCTGCAATTGGAAGGACCTGCGACCCAAGATATTTCTAAAATTATATCTTTTGAATAAAAACCTGCTAAAAAGGTATTCCACTAAGAAAGTTATTGGCTAAAACTCTTTCAATTACAATAGGTATAAATCTATGGTTTGCCCGGAGAGAGGGCAGAGGGAAAGCCTTCCGGCGCCGGAAATTGATGCAGCCGGATTTCTCGGTGGAGAAATTAAAGCCGTTGGCTTTGCTCCAGGCGTAGAGACGGTGGATACAGGTCTGGAGACGGCGTTCGAGCAGACAGGTCCGCCGTGAACTACAATAAATGGCAAAATCCTCAACGGAAAGGGACGATGAAATGCCAGCTGGAATACATCAACAATGGGGTTGATAGCTATCGCAAAAAGTGTGACACTGAGTACAGAGCCCTGCGGTACTCCGTTCTCTTGAATAAAACGACTAGATAAAACCGAGCCCACACGTACACGAAAGACGCGGTCCGTCATAAACTCCCGAAGAAATATGGGAAGACGACCGCGGAGATTCCATGCGTGAAGTGTACGTAAAATGCCGCCCCTCCAACAAGTGTCATAAGCTTTCTCCAGGTCAAAAATCACAGCCATTGTTTGACACTTTTTCAGAAATCCGTTCATAATATGCGTCGACAGAGACACCAGATGGTCGACGGTAGAGCGATGGCGACGAAATCCGTACTGAGCGTTCGCTAGAAGCTTCTGAGACTCAAGCCACCATGTCAACCGCCCGTTGATCATGCTCTCCATCACCTTGCAAATGCAACTGGTGAGGGAGATAGGGCGGTAGCTGAAAGGTAGTTGGCGATCCTTCCCAGGCTTAAGGATAGGGACAATGGTGGCTTCGCGCCAAACGGAAGGGCAAAGGCCGTCTTGTCAAATACGGTTATAGACCCGTAAGAGAAAGAATTTACTGTCGGCTGAAAGGTTCTTAAGGCATCAGGACATGAATGCCGTCCGGCCCAGAAGCGGAGTTCCTAGAGCAATGGAGAGCGTGCTCCGGCTCCCGCATTGTGAAAGGTTCATTATAACACTCGGTATTAGCAGACCGAAAATTATAGGTCTCCGAATCCAGCCGGTCTTTGAGATTGCGAAAGCCGGCGAAATAATGGGCAGAATTGGAAACCGCCTCAAAGGCAGCACCCAGAGTGTTAGCAATGACAGCCGGATCCACTATGGTGGCATTGGAAACCTGAAGGCCAGACACAGTACAATGTGACACTTTACCGGAGAAGCGACGAAGTTTATCCCAAACAACAGAGGAAGGAGTGAAGCGATTAAAAAACTCGCCAAAACGAGTTCCACGACGCCTTCTTGCTATCCTGAATAATGGGACGAGCCCTGGCGTGCGATTGTTTAAAAGTAACCAAATTATCAAGCGTAGGGTGTCGCCGAAACACCCTAAGTGCAGTTCTACGGGCACGAACGGCAACCCGACACTCTTCGTTCCACCAAGGAACAGGAATCCGTCGAGGGTGAGAGGACGAACGGGGAATCGTGCGTCCGGCGACACATAGCATCGTAGAGGTAAGGCGCTGCACCATTTGGTTAACGTCAGATAAGGGCTGGTCTTGAAACCACACGAGGCTGGAATACAATCTCCAGTCGGTTTTAGTGAATATCCAGGAAAATACTCTGGAACGCTGGACGTGGTGAGACAGAAGAGAAACGATGCAGGGGTAATGGTCGCTGGAGTAGGTGTCAGCGACGACGTTCCACTGCAGACGACTAGCAAGCTGGAGTGAGTAAACGGCTAGGTCCAAGTGAGAGAATGTGCCAGAAGAGTGAGAAAGAAAAGTAGGTTCACCTGTATTGAGGATGGAGAGGCTGAAATGATAAAAAATGTCGGAAAGAAGGGTTCCCCTCGCACAAGTCCTTGGCGAACCCCAGAGGGGGTGATGCGCATTAAAATCTCCCAACAGAAGAAATGGTGTTGGGAGAGCGGACAAGAGATCTCGAATGTCCGCGTGAGCGAGAGGAGACGATGGAGGTGAATACACAGAACAAACGGAAAAAAAGCCGGGTAAGTGAAGGGAAACGGCAACAGCTTGCAAGTCGGACGTAAGAGTGAGAGTTTGAAAATGAATGTCGTTACGCACTAATAACATGACACCTCCATGAGCAGGAGCACCCTCATCCGGTTCAAGGTCGTAGCGAACCGGAGTATACCCTCGGAGATCAAAAGGGTTGTGAGGGCGAAGCTTAGTCTCTTGCAAACACACGACCAAAGGTGAATGGAAACGCAATAAAAGTTGCAGTTCCGCCCTATGCGATCGTACACGTAAATTCCAGGTCATGACAACCATCAAGAAAAGGGATAAACTGTCTCCTTAGAAGGGCGGCTTAAAATAACCTTTTGCTTGGGGCTCGGGGTTTTTGTATGGAGTTGGTCAGACTCCATACGCTCCACGCGCTCAGTGCCAGAAACCGACTCAAGCGCCGAGAATCGGTTCTGGGTGGCAACGGGTGTAGGGGGCCGCTGAGCGCGGCTTGTCCCAGGAGCATCCTGGGACTGCGACCTTCGAGGAGGAGAAGGTGAACTTTTCTTTCCGCGCGCACGCGAGGGTCTTTCAAAAAATCTTCCCTACGAAATTTCTGCTTGGACTTCTTTTCAGTGCCTTGCGACTTCAGAACCTTTGGACCAGCTTTAGACGGCTTGACAACAGTGGCTGTAATGGATGGCCGGATGGTAGTGGCGGTCAAAGCAGTCATGGTCAAGGTCTGAGTCTCTGCATCCTTCCGGAGTACTGGCGAAGTAACAACAGAACTAAATGTACCAGATCGCAGGAGCGAAGGTTGGCACGCATGGTAACGCCTCCGGGCTTCAGCGAAGGAGTGTTTCTCCTTTACCCGGATCTCCTGGATCGCCTTCTCGTCCAAGTACCGCGGACAGATCGACGTCATCGAACATGAGAAACAGGGCACGAGTTGATACCAACACACCGTCGCGTTTAGCCTGCACTCGATGAACCCCTGTAACCTTTTGGTCTTGAAAGATATTCGACCAGTTCATCGTCTGATATTCCGTCGAAACTGTGAGTGGTGACGCCTCGACAGAAATTCAAAGTGCGGTGCTTATCAACACGGATAGGATAACCGTGGAGAAGCGTGGCGCGTAACAAGGACTTACTTTGTTGTTCAGACTTGCTCTGAATAAACAAAGAACCATTCCAAAGACGGGTGCAGGAATGATCAAAACCAGCAGTAGTATCAATCCCCTTTTGGATAATAAAAGGGTTCACCTTCTCAAAAGATTGGCCTTCTTCTGTTCGGTTAATTACCAAATAACAACCAGATGTCGGTGGTGGTACTTCTGTTGCAAAGACTTTTCGGCGCTTGTTATTAATAATGGAGAAAGGGTGCTCCATAGCGAAAAAAATCCTCCACCATTGCAACCGTCTCCGACCTCGGGCTCTGATTTCCCGGGCGTTACCCCGGCTTGGGTGAGTGGCCTATCTATACCAAACTCACTCCAGGGTCACACCTCCCAGAACATAGACAGAGGGACCCAATCGCCGTCAGAAGTCAGCAGCTCATGCATTGCCCCCCCCCCCGCAGGACTGCAGTTGAACAGCGGATACGAACACATACCCTACATAACGACCCCGGATGGTGGGGATGACGCCATTACCCACTCACCCAGCTGCGCACCCAGTGCGCGGGTATCCGTCAGGCTGTGTCCACGGAGGATTAAAATAAAAGGGTAAAAGAAACTAAAAGTGTGTGGGCGTTTCGCACGCAAGATAGGCCGGCGAAGAAGGAAAAAGTTGTGTAAATGATGGACGTGGGGTGAAATGTGCGTAAATAGAAGAGAAGTAAGAAACGATGGCGAGGGGCGTCATGTAATGAAATGCTTAGGACGCACGAGAACCTACCTTGAGTCCCCCGGTCACGAGGACGAACCCACCTCGACCGGACGAGGGTGGAAGGATGACGATGGCGATGAAAGGCTCGGGAACCCCCGGGTATGCCAAACCCGTACTCACATAAGGTGAGTCCCTGGAGGAGGCGTTCTATCTAAAAATGCTTGTGTGTTTCGTTTCAAGGTTCCTCAAAACATGTATTTATGGTGAAGTCTCGACGTTGAATTTTTGGGTTGATTACAACACTACTTCTTAGCTATTATAAGTAGGTGGTGGAGAATGTAAAAATCCCATGTGGTACATTCACATAACTTTACTGATGTAAAATGCACATCCGTTATATAGTATATATACAGGATATTTCAGAAATACTTTTACAAACTGCGGGCATGGGTTCCTTACACCACAAGAAGGAAAAAAGTTCATATGAACATATGTCCCATAATCCTTTTTTTCCTCGTTAGGAGGTGTTGAACACAGTGGTACACTTATAACACACACACTCATAATAAATGCTCGAAATGTCTTCCTCTTGCTTCTATGCATGCCCGTACTCGTCGAATCATGGAATGTCGCACCCTGTCAAAAACTCCGGGATGGTGTCGAATGGTTTCGCAGGCTTCCATGACACGTCGATGAAGCGTTTCTGCATCCGGGACGGCTGCTCCAAAAACCAATGGTTTAAGATGCCCCCAGAGGTAAAAATCCACAGGATTGAGGTCGGGAGAACGTGCAGGCCATGGAACTGGTCCGCCTCTTTCTATCCATCGGTCATGGTATATACCAGTCATTGTATCTCGAACAGTACGACTAAAATGTGCCGGAGCCCCATCATGCATAAACCACGTGTTTTTTTCTTATTTGCAGGGCCACATCTTCGTGAAGTAAGTCCGGAAGAGTGTGCTGGATAAAGTCCATGTAGACAGCATCATAAGACGTGCTGGTAAAACGTATGGACCTACCAGACAGTCACCTACAATGCCAGTCCACACATTCAGACTAAACTGTTGCTGATGTCTAGCCTGAAGCACACATGAGGATTACGATCTGACCATACGTGTACGTTGTGGAAATTAGTAACTCCATCTCTCCCAAACGTTGCCTCTTCTGTAAACAAAACTGACGAGACAAACAATGGATTGCCTGTTTGTGCTACAAACCATCAGCAAAAGTTATCCTGTGGTGGATAATCGGCAGGCGAAAGGCCCTGCACACGTTGAATATGATATGGATACAGGAGCTGCTCGTAAAGTACCCTCCATGCTGTCACGTGTGATGTACCGGATGCCACAGCCAATTGTCTTGTACTGATACCTGGATCGTCTTCGACACACTTTAACATCTGTTTTTCGCGTTCCGGCGTAGGAACAACTTTTGGCCTTCCTCGATCAATAGTCCGTGGTGCAACGATTCCTGTCTCAGCAAGGCGACGATAAACAGCGACAAAGGTTGGATGACTCGATTGTCTTCGGTCTGGAAACTCCATATAATAGAGCCGTGCAGCCTCGCGTCCATTACCATTCACGCGACCATACATAAATATCATGTCTGCCTGTTCACGAAATTAATACCCAACCATGGTGGAACGAAACACGTATAGTTAACTCACTACAAGTACACAATTGAAACGTTGAAGACAGACTAATGACAAATGACAAACGTAAACAAGTCTCCATGGCAACACTTCGCCATCTACCGTATGTAGTACAATGCCTTCTATGAATGCATAGAGAAATGAAGTTTTGAGGTTGGATCCCGAAAACTCACACTTTCATTGTGACAGGAATAACGCGAAAACCAAGGATTATGGGACATATGTTCATATGAACTTTTTTCCTTCTTTTGGTGTGAGGAACCCGTACCCGAAGTTTGTAAAAGTATTTCTGAAACATCCGGTATATATGATTACCACTTGCCTATAGTAAGTAAAGGAAGTCTTGTATTCCACCAGAAATACACGTCTTAGGGCCCAAACCGAAAAGGATCCGTTTCTTTCCCTATCAAACGACCCTTTACATGGAAATGTTTTTGTTATTTTTTCTCAAAAATTACTAACGACTTTGATGAAAAATGACATATGTTTAAGTTATTTACACGACAAATTAAAGGTTATCTTACATTTTTTTGGGAATAGCCTGTGAAGTCCTCTTTATTCGACAGGAAACTTGTATAATTTTGTATAACGGGAGATTAAGAGATAGACTAAAACTTCAACGGATTATCCACATTGTACTCCTCTTTGGAGGGCTTACACCCCTAAGGACTTACAAGCTAAAACCTTGGGTCAGTAGCGTGTCGGAGAGCAAGCAAACGTTTGGATCATGGCGCTGAATAAGAAGCAAATGAAATGTAGCGACGAAAGGGATGAAAAAGGGAAAATTCGCGGATTGAATTATCTAAACCAAAAATCACTAGTGACCGAGGAAAACCATGAAAAACATCTTAAGTCAGGTAGGTCGGCCCGGGGATTTACACCTAGGACCTCCCGAATGCGAATCACACACACTACCACAGCGCCACCTTGCTCGGTTAGACAAAAACTTACTTCACTAAAACTGTAGATCTCTTTAAAATATACGTACAATTTATTTCAGATAACTTGTTTTGTTTATTAGCCATTTCCTGATATACGTTATTATTAGTTTGAATTTTTTATAGTTTTGTTATTTTACTTTATCTACCATGTACTATAGAGTAGATAGATAAGGTATTGCATTTCACTAAAATTTTGATACCAAGATTTCACCGGAAATGCATGTTTTGATGCCCCCTAAACTCAAAGTAGGCATTTTTAGAAAAAGCTCCGAGTGTGTGTCTGTGAACTTGGTATTTAGGTTCAGTATTCTTCAAAGATGTAACACAAGATTTTAAAGAAAATCCCTTAACCTAAACTACCCTTTATATGAAAGATTTTTCGAATTTTTTGATTTTCTAAAAAATGGCTGTAACGATTTTGATTAAAATGCCATATATTAAAGATATCTATATTACAAGTAAAATCCTTATCTTGAATTTTCTGGGAATAGCCTTTTAAGCCCACTTCATTCAGAGAAAATTTTCTATAATCTTGTATAACCGGTAAACCTTAGCCGATAGATGAAAACGCACTAGATAAAAAATGTATATCTCTTTAAAATGCACAATTTATTTAAAATGATTCTTTTTGTGGCATAAGCCATTTCCGAGATATTCGTCATTAAAGGTTCGAATTGTTCAGTTCTTGACACGTATTAACAAGAAGTAGGAGGATAGAAGAATATCTTTTGTAAGAAGAGTTTGTAGAAGAGGAGTAGGGAAAGTCATATGAATGCAACACAATTTTTTCAGGTATTTTATAATCTTTTTCGAGAAAACTTATGTAAACTTATAGTCGATCCAGGCTTAGAAACATGTAACATGATTAACATACTTCTTGAAAACCCACAAATAATCGCACATATTTAGGTTACTAAGTTACTATACGCTAAAGCGTGCTTGGGTTTCCTTAGTAAGAGGTCTGGTTATGACGTCATGTGTTTACATCAAATTGGGTTCTAACAGTGGAGCGATTATGTTATAGACACCGAGCGAGGTGGCGCCACGGTTACGTACGCGATTCGTATTCGGGAGGTCCCGGGTTCGATCCCCGGCGACCAACCACTCTGACCCACTGTTTTTTGTGGTTTTCCCGGATCGGAAGCCGAATGCTGGGGTGGTTTCTTCTCTACCACGATATCCTTACCTTTTATTCTATTTCCTTCTCATCTTTAATGCGTTCTTCTACGTTTCGTGGCGTATGACAGTGCCGGTTGCATTACTCCTCGTGGACAGCACAGGGCTGTTTGGTTGGAGTGTCGTTCATCGCCCTTTCTAGGCAGCTCCAGCAGAGGGACGGGCCTTCGAGCTTCGAAACATTAGTGACTTACGCGCGTCTCTGTGACCTCTTTACGGCCTTTTGCCTCCTGTGGCTCCTTCGTGTCATCCCTTCCTCCTGGGGGAGGGGTGTTAGCCGCAATAGAGCTATGAGGTTCCAGTGCGCGAGGTGTCTCCCTCCGTTGAATAACCTACACCTCTCAAGAATGTATTACTCTGCAATTTAAAAAATCTGATGTGTTACACTCACATGACTTTCTCTACTCTTGTACAAACTATTTTTACAAACACTTATTCTCCATATGCTTCATGTTAATCGAGATATCGAGATATCAATCTTATTGCTAATTTTCAAGTAGACGCAAGGGGAATATGGTAGGTTTTAAGCGATAGTCAAATATTTTAAGCGCTGGTTGCTATGTGGCGCATTCCATTCTAATGTGTTACACTCACATGACTTTCTCTACTCTTGTACAAACTATTTTTACAAACGCTTATTCTCCATCTACTTCATGACAATCCAGATATACATTTGCGGACTCCATCTTATTGCTAATTTTCTTGTAGATGTAAAGGGAGTATATATTTACAAGGGCAATATAGAAATACAGTAGCCTTTAAGCACATACATATCTCTTAATAGCTGGTTGCTAGGTGCAGCACCATTCCCTTTCCCACAGATTAATACTCTTTGCATATCCAAGACAAAAAAATGAATAACGAATTCCCATTTGAGAAAATAAATATTGAAAAATTTAAGGGAATAACAAGCAATATCTCGAAAATGGTTCACTCAACAACAAAGTGTATACGACATAAATTGTGTATTTTAACGCGATACATTTTTTGTGTAGTAGAATTTTGTCTATTTCTTATGGTTTACCAGTTATACAAAAGTCGTTCACAATGAAGAATACTTTTGGAGACATTCCCAGAAAATTGAAGACATACATTTTCTTAAACATATGATATTTTAATCAAAATCGTTAGAGCCATTTTTGAGAAAATTAAAATTTTCGAAAACTTTTTCATGTGAAGGGTAGTCTGGGGTCGGGGAATTTTCTTGAAAATCTTCGTGTCGCATCTCTGGAAGTTGCTAAACCTAAATACCAAGTTTGGTGTTTATCCGACTGTTCGTTTCTGAGTTATGCTGTTCACAGACAAACACACAGACATGTTTCCAAAAATGCTTTTTTTGGATTCAGGGGGCCTCAAAACATATGTTTCCGGTGAAATCTCGGTATCGAATTTTTGGGTGGAATACAATATTTCCCCTACTTACTATACGTGGTAGAGAAAGTAAAAATTCTAGCAGCGAATTTAATTGAGGGAAAAATCTAATTTTTTGGGTATAAACATCAAATGGTAATGCAGTTTACGTGTTTTGTCAGTTTTTTGGATCATTCATTTTATCAGTTTTGTAAGTTTTGATTTTTTTTGAGCGTGGTGTTTTTAAAATTATCTTTCATGCATTGGGTAGAGCATTTATTTGTGCATACATCCACACACTTTTATCGTTATTGTGACTTAAACTGGTGGAGAAACAAATTCGTGAAGTCGTAAAAATTGGGCCTTGACATTTTATTCTTCTGTCAAATAAAATCGTATTTTCATCACAAAATCAAGTAATACACCCACAAATAAAAGCTGTACGCAATGCATGTAAGATAATTTTGAAAACACCACGTATAAGAGAGTTGAAATTTTGGCATATATTTAAAACATGTTTAAGAGTGATAAAATTAACTATTTGAAAACTACTAAAACACGTAAACTGTTTTAGCATTTGAACTTTATGTCCCCCAAAAATTAGATCCTTCCTCATTAATTTGGCTGCTGTTTTTACTTTCTCTACTACGTATAGTAATTAGGGGAAGTATTGTATTCCACCCAAAAATTCGATACCATGATTTCACCGGAAATACATGTTTTGAGACCCCCTGAATCCAAAAAAAGCATTTTTGGAAACATGTCCGTGTGTGTGTCTGTGTGTGAACAGCATAACTCAGAAACGAACAGTCGGATAAACACCAAAGTTGCTATTTAGGTTCAGTATCTTCCAGAGATGCGAAAATTCCCCCACCCCAGATTACCCTTTAAATGGAAAATTTTTCGAAAATTTTAATTTTCTCAAAAATGGCTCTAACGATTTTGATTAAAATATTATATGTTTAAGATATTTTCATGACAAATAAAATGTATACCTTGAATTTTCTGGGAATGTCTCCAAAAGTATTCTTCATTGTGAACGACTTTTGCATAACTGGTAAACCATAAGAGATAGACAAAAGGTTTTTACACAAAAAATGTAGATCGCGTTAAAATACACAGTTTATGTCATATACATTTTTGTTGTTGAGTGAACCATTTTCGAGATATTGCTTGTTATTCCCTTAAATTTTTCAATACTTATTTTCTAAAATGGGAATTCGTTATTCATTTTTTTGTCTTGGATATGCAAAGAGTTATAATCTGTGGCAAGGGAATGGGGGTGCACCTAGCAACCAGCTATTAAGAGATATGTATGTGCTTAAAGGCTACTGTATTTCTATATTGCCCTTGTAAATATATATTCCCCTTACGTTTACAAGAAAATTAGCAATAAGATAGAGTCTGCAAATGTTTATCTCGATTAACATGATGTAGATGAAGAATAAGCGTTTGTAAAAATAGTTTGTACAAGAGTAAAGAAAGTCTGGTGAGTGTAACACATCAGATTTTTTATGTCCTGGACATACAAAGAGAATGGAATACTCCACTTAGTAACCAGTTCTTAAAAGATTTGACAATAGCCTACCAATTCTCCTTGCATCTACAAGAAAATTAGCAATAAGATTAACATCTCGATATCTCGATTAACATGAAGTAGATGGAGAATAAGCGTTTTTAAAAATAGTTTGTACAAGAGTAGAGAAAGTCATGACATATGAGATTGTTTTTAAAGTGCAGATATATACTTTCTTGACAGGCGTTGAACTATACCTTCGGTTTAGATATTTAATAGAGAAGACGCTGGTGTAATCTTCCCATTACAAGCAACAATTATAAATAAGGTGTGGCGTTCGTTATCGCTCCAGATGTGGCAAACTTACTTCGAGGTGTCAGTGATGGCGGTTCGTGATTTAACGAATTAATTCAGCATTAAATTAAATTATTCAATCAAAGGCAGCAACTCATACCATTAAACCTACAAAACAAACAAATGTGATACAGCTATTAGTGTTCCTTATAAAAAGAAACCTTCACAACGACAAGGTTAGGCTTTATTGCCCCCTTAAAATCCTTAGAAGCACCCATTCCTCTTTTGGTGTCAAAAACTGGGAGCTATAAACCATGTTTTAAGAGTAATTTACAAATATGGAGCCGCGACTACTAGAAGCTGACCTAAGGTAGCTTTCTAGTCTAGTCTTGTTCCAACTTTAAATACAAAAACAAACCTGCAAAAACCACTCAATAAATTTACGTTAATTATGATCCTGTAAAGCAACTTATGTCCATATTTAAATTAGAACTAAGCAACATTAAAGCATAGAAATGTAGCTTACTTTAGACGGAGAAAAGCAAGAGACGGTGCATACGAGGGGCACTATTTATATTTTGAGCCTAATAATTTAAATAAAGTAATTTCTGATTGAAAACTGATTTACTGTTTTTCAAAATATTCTCCTTTATGATCAATACACTTTGCAACCATTCGTCAAAGCATTTATTCCAGTCTTCTTGAGACACCTCCAAAACATGGTTTTTGAAGGCATCAACGGCTTCTTCTGCCAACAAAAATCGTTGTCCACGCAATTTATTCTTGATGTTCGGGAATAAAAAGAGACATTAGGTGCCAAACCAGGACTGTATGGCGGATGACCCATCAATTCGATTTTTTGAGCTTTCAAATACTCTGTTGTTAGACGAGATGTGTGTGCGCTCGCATTGTCTTGATGAAGAATGATCCTACGGTTATTGTTAGTTTTCCTTACTTCACCGAAGACTTCCGGCAAACAAATGGTGGTGTACAATTCGGCATTGACCGTTTCACGTTCCTCTAAAGGCACTGTTGCCACATGCCCAGTTTTGCTGAAAAAGCAGGGAACCATTTGCTTTGAAGTGCTTGGAGTGCGAACAACTTTGTTGGATTTGCTTCATCTTGAAACACCCATACAGTCGACTGCTGTTTACGTTCCGGCTCATACGCATAGATCCATGATTCGTCACCTGTTACAATCTTATATACGTCTTTTGAGGCAGCGCTATTGTATTTCTTGAGCATTTTTGCACACCAATCGACACGAGCATCTTTTTGAGATTGCGTCAAATTATGTGGGATCCAACGAGAGCAAACCTTTTTCACGGCTAAATAATCATGCAACATTTTATATATGCTGGTGGAACTAATACCTAGGGTTGCCTCAATCTCACAATATGTCGCATGACGATCTTTCGTTATCAGTGTTCGCACAGTATCAACGTTTTCTGGCACAACAACTGATTTTGGACGACCTTCACGAACTTCATCATTGAGCGAACGGCGGCCACGATTAAATTCGTTATAGCAGCGTTTCACAGTGGCAAAGAATGGAGCTTCGTCGCCAAATGTGGAAGTTAGTTGATCGATGCACTCTTGTCTTGATAATCCACGTCGAAAGTCGTAATAAATCATTGCACGAACATTTTCACGAGTTAATTCCATATTTTTGTTGACACACAATCTTCAAATTAGTGTAAACAAAACAAATGACGCTCTATTGACAAAATATTTGAAGTAGATTATGGTCAAAAAGGTCAAACTTTCCATTGGAAACGTCAGATGGCACCTACAACATTCAGAGTTACCAAGGCACAAAATATAAATAGTGTCCCTCGTACATGCACAATTATGGGAAGTCAATAAACGCTACTGATATTAATTACACTGTTGATAATTACAGTTCAATAATCGAGTCTGTGTTATTGAAACAGTGAATAAAAACTTGATGTGCTGCACTCATATACTTTCTCTACTCTTGCACAACTATTTTTACAAACGCTTATTCTCCATCTACTTCATGTTAATTGAGATAAACATTTGCAGAATCTATCTTATTGCTAATTTTGTTGTAGGTGCAAAGGGAATTGGTAGGCTTTAAGCGATAGTCAAATCTTTTAAGAGCGGTTGCTATGTGGAGCATTCCATTCTCTTTCCAGGACGTAAAATAACGAATAACGAGTTCCCATTTGAGAAAAAGTATAATTATTGGAAAATTCAAACAAATAACAAGGAATGTCTCGGAAGTGTTCCACTCGACAAAAAAAAAGTATACGACATAAATTGTGAGCTTCAACGAGACCTACATTCTTTGTGCAGAATAAATTTGTCTCTCTCTTACGGTTTACCAGCTATGCAAAAGTCATTCATAATTAAGAAGACTTTTGGGGACATTCCCAGAAAATTCAGCTATACATTATAAATATGATAATATCTTAAATATATGATATTTTAATCAAAATCGTTAGCCATTTTTAACAAAATCAAAATTTTCGAAAAATATTTCATGTAGGGGGTAGTAGGTATGGGGAGATTTTCTTGCAAATCTTCATGTTGCATCCATGCAAAATACTGAACTTAAATACCAAGTTTGGTATACTTATTCGGACAGACACGGACATGTTTCCAAAAAGGTTTACTTGGATGGGCTTCAAAACATATGTTTACAGTGAAATCTCGGTATCGAATTTTGGGTGGAATGCAATACTATACGTAGCAGGGAAAGAAATATTTGAAATAAGTTGTGTGTATTTTAAAATATCTACACTTTAGTACTAAGCTTTTGTCCGTGTCTTATGGTTTACTCGTTGTGCACAATTATGCAAAATTCCTTCCGAATTAAGTGGACTCCAAGGGCTTTTGCCAGGAAATTCAAGATATACATTCTATTTTACATATTTGGTACTTTTATCAAAATTGTTAGAGCCATTTTTGAGAAAATTAAAGATATTGAAACTCTTTCTCTCTGGGGAAGATGATTTTTCTCAAAATTTTCGTGTCACATCTTTGGAATACACTGAACTTAAATAACAAGTTTGGTGTTTATCCGACTTTATGTTTTTACGTTATGTAGTTCACAGACACACAAGAATCTTTTTCTGTTCAAGGAGCCTAAGACAACGTATTTTCGGTAAAATACAATACTTCCTCTACTTGCTTTAAGTAAGCAGTGGAGAAATTGGAAAACAATTACACATTTTCAAACATATTACAAGGATTCAATCCAAAAGAAAACTTAAATACAGCAGGGGATATTTCGGTAACGGTAATAATACAAAAAGTGTTATCTGATATTAAGATATATATTTCAATGCAATATAAATTTTTACTTTCCCTACTACGTATAGTAAGTAGGGAAGTATTGTATTCCACCCAAAAAATTCGATACCGAGATTTCAACGGAAATATGTATTTTGAGACCCCCTGGTTCCAAAAAAAGTATTTTTGGAAACATGTCCGTGTGTCTGTGTCTGTGAGCAGCATAACTCAGAAACGAACAGTCTTGAGTATTTGGGTTCAGTATCTTCCAGAGATGCGACACGAAGGTTTTCAAGAAAATCCCCCCACCCCAGATTACCCTTTACATGGAACATTTTTCGAAAATTTTAATTTTCTCAAAAATGGCTCTAACGATTTTGATTAAAATATCATATGTTTAAGATATTTTCATGACAAATAAAATGTATAAATTGAATTTTCTGGGAATGTCTCCCAAAGTCTTCTTCATTGTGAACGACTTTTGCATAACTGGTAAACCATAAGAGATAGACAAAATTTTACTACACAAAAAATATAGATCGCGTTAAAATACACACTTTATGTTTAATACATCTTTTTTGTGAGTGAACCATTTTCGAGATATTGCTTGTTATTCCCTTAAATTTTTTAATATTTATTTTCTCAAATGGGAATTCATTATTCATTTTTTCATGTCCTGGACATACAAAGAGAATGGAATGCGCCACATAGCAACCAGCTCTTAAAAGATTTGACTATCGCTTAAAAACTACCATATTCCCCTTGCATCTACGAGAAAATTAGCAATAAGATTAACAGCCCGATATCTCGATTAGCATGAAGCATATGGAGAATAAGCGTTTGTAAAATAGTTTGTACAAGAGTAGAGAAAGTCATGCGAGTGTAACACATCAGATTTTTTTCTGCAGTAACCTCTTATATTCTTTTCAGTGTATTCCCATTATATAAAATCAATGAGATTTTAGGAAAATCTTCGCTTTGAATTCTAAACTTGAGGGCTTTTAGCTGTTGACAGACAGACATACAGACAGACAGGCAAGCAAGCAAGCAGAGAGCTAGAATGGATCTCAAACGAGAACATTTCCGTGCAATGATTTTTTATGACTCTATAGCCGATTTAGGAGCAGAGAATGCCTTTAAAGATTGCATCGTGCATTTGGGTGTCTTTGCCTTTCGCAGTCCATCATTTATAGAGTTTAGAACAGGATGGAATTTCCTCCAAGATGAAGACCGAGCAGTGCGGCCGGGTACAACAACTATAGATGAAAATGTGGTGAAAGCAGAGTGCACATTTGCGGGAAAATCATCGTTGCACATAATATGGTCAGATTCAAGAAGCCCTTGAATATTGGTTCTGCAGCAATGAAAACTATTCTGAAAGAAAAACTTGACGCCAGAAAGCTCTGCAGCCTCTGGATCCTCCATCACCTAAAGACTGGTTCACAACCAACGAGAACGAGGAAGTTGAAATACATGTATTCAAATGGGAGTGTTCACAATCGACAGGAAGCCTTCCCGGATCCCGTGAACGGGAAAGAAGAGTTGCTCAATTTTTAACTTGCTCGTTCTCGGGCACGGCATATTAGATCCATATTGTGTACATTAGACTCTTCACTCTAAAGGTTATTCTAGGCGGCCGTGAATGAAACAGCCACTAGTACTCTCTATAGTCGCAAGCTGGAAACATAAAACTGGAAGGAATTAGTAGTAAATATGCTTCCTAACCTCTTCCCAATACCCGCAAATCTAATCAGCGTTGGTTCCTCTGGTGAAGGGGTCATTTCTAGTTTGTTTATATGCAACTCAAAACTTGCTAATACCCTAAAAACAACAGCTATAACAGTTGGAAATGAAAATAGAACAATAAACAATTTTAATGTATGCATTAAATAAAGAAATGAAAGCTTGACATAAGTAGAGGTATCGGAAATGTAATGGATATGCATTTAGATAATGTTTAATCTATCGAATTTTGGCATTGGCTTGGCTAAATTGGAAGCAGGTGAAAAAATATCATTGGTCAGTTAAAAAGAAATGAAATCCCAATGCGCAAAATCCACTTCCACTTTGTGATCGATATGATCGTCGATATGTATTCCCGTTTCGTTACCGGGCTGTTGTGAATCAATATCTTGCATGGTGCATTGCTTCCCGTTAAGGTTTCCGTTCTGGTTACCGTTCTCGGGCGGTTGTAAACCAGCCTTAACAAATGAGAAACAAGCTGTGTGCAGTGGTGCCAGAAAATGATTGAAATATTCAATGGAGGAAGACACAAAACATATTTAACATTGTAACAGGTGACGAAAGCTGGATTTACCAGTATGATCTATAAACTGAACGACAGTCATCGGTCTGGGTCTTACCAGGAGAAGATACCCCAGCAAAAGTGAAGCGAACGAGAAGTGTTGGCAAGAATATGATCTGTTCCTTCTCAGCAAGTGGCCACATTGAGACACTTCCGCTTGAGGGACAAAATACTGTTACTGCCAGACGGTACACTACAAGGTGCCACAATGTTCTGAGAAAAAAGCGACCGAGTTTGAAGACACAGTGCACCAGACACGACCTCCGCCGCCGACGTCGGTACTGCGCCTCCTGCAACGGCCACGGCCACTTCACCGAGCAGGCGCAATGCCCACTATACCCAAGAAGCCATCGACCGCCACCGCCTGAAACCATCTACACAGCTCCAGCCGCTCCTCCGACGCAACGCCACCTCCAGCTCCGTCCATCACCGACACCACCCTACGAGATGCGGCCCAGGATCTCCACACGGAGGTCCTCAATATCGGATCCCGCATCTCTCAACAGGAAGAACTCATCACACCACTCACCACCGCCGTCAACTCCGCCAACTCCGATCATCACCTCCGCCGACTCGCCGCCATTGAATCTGGACGACAAGATCTACACGCCATCACCGCGGCCTTCTCATCCACAGTCAAAACATTCACCACCAGCTGCCTGCAGCGATTAGACACCAATTCCTCAATCAGTGGCCTGGGCGAAGTCATCGTCAGCCTGCCACCTACACCAGCACCGCCAGATCCGACGGACTGCCTGGAGGAGTTTAGGCACACGTTTTCAGGTCTAGCCGACATAGTGAAGACCCTGCACACTACGATGGCCGAGTGGATTTCTGTACTCACCGGGGTGAAGAGTGGGCAGGAACGACTGGCCCTACATGATGTCAACTGAACATGCTGTCCTCTTTCCGAATATAAGATTCAGCTACCATCGCTAGAACTGGCGCTCATCAACACTGAAATTCAATGCAATGAAGACAGATAAAGTTCCTTACCCAATCCCGTCACTACCCGGGGGACAGTCAGGGCCTTGGTCATGGCTGTTTCCCGGTCATTTTCCTTCACCCGCTGCCAGCGCAATAAACTGGCAGTTACCTTCCGCACTATCGGGGGTGCTTAGCGGAACCCCACCACCTTTCCTCACTTCTCCTTTCAATTCCTCTCCATAAATTCTCTTTCCTACACCCGTCCACTATCCCCCAAAAATAAATAAAATAAAAAAAATAAAAAATACCCTAAGACTGGTTTGGATGGAATTTTGTTGCACCATGACAATGCCTCTGTCCACACTGCATGAGAAACAACCCAATTTCTGCAGGAGTCATATTTGTCCCATCCTCCCTACAGTCCTGAAGCCATAGTAGCAGCTAACGAAGAATTTATTTACACTCTCTCCAAAGAAGAATGGCATTCAGCATTTGAAAAATGGTTTGAAAAGATGAGATGGTGTATAGAATGCAATGGAGAATATTTTGAAAAAATGCAATGATCAGATCCAAATTTTTAATATTTTATTGCGTTAATCTCAAAACCTATATATAGCGTAAAGTACACTTTGGCGGTGGAAGAATCCTGGGTCGGAGTGGTAGAGTATTTTCTTAGATAATTACAGTACGTTAAATTTTAAGCCCTTGTACCCTTTTTTCCATAGCTACTTAACAACATAAAAGCTACATAATTTTCACATAATGCATAAACCCGTAACATATACAACGAAATATAATTCCGTACTCCCAGGCCACCAAGTAAACCTCTTTGGAGAAGACACATAGTCACTGACCGTTGAGAAAAATATCTTCTCGGATAATATAAAATAGCGGTGCACATATTCAGTAGAGTATCAGCAATTAGATTATATTCCATGCCATTTTAAACTAAAAGTCAAGGCCTTCTTTGCAAGCATGTTCTTTTATAACTCCAATGTTTTCGTATTCAAGTACAAGGGCCATATAGATCCTTCGTAATCTTTTAGTAATTCATGAAATAAAGTTAGAAGATATATTTTAGCCCCGTGTTCCTCAGAACGAATTGGGTCTTTCAATGGTGAAATAATTCTCTAAATAGGTTGAATTGTTTTTGAGATTATCTTACATACACAAAAAAACACACAATTTTTCTCTCTTTATAATATTAATACAGATTTTACATCCAAATCTGAATCTACTAATTGAACATACCTGGTGGAAGTAATAAACTGTACCTTGTTTCTTAAGATTAGTACGTTCGCAAACACAGACAGACCGACACGGGTGGCCGAAGTCGTTAAGACATGGACTCATGAATGGGAAGTCTGCTTTACAAATCCGCCAGGATCGTCATCCCTTACAGGTTTTACTCAGTCCTCATAACTGACAAATGGTACCCTAAACTAAGGTCTGGAACATTTTGTTCTAAAGTTCTTTTCCCAAATATAATTTCGTTATATGTATCATTAGTGTCCACCACCTGTGGTACCATATGTGATAGAAACGAGTGTTAAACACTACTAAAAAAATCTGATGTGTTACACTCACATGACTTTCTCTATTCTTGTACAAACTATTTTTACTAACGCTTATTCTCCATCTACTTCATGTTAATCGAGATAAACATTTGCAGACTCTATCTTATTGCTAAGTTTCTTGTAGATGTAAGGGGAATATATATTTACAAGGGCAATATAGAAAAACAGTAGCCTTTAAGAACATACATATCTCTTAATAGCTGGTTGCTAGGCGCAGCACCATTCCCTTTGCCACAGATTATAACTCTTTGCATATCCAAGACAAAAAAATGAATAACGAATTCCCATTTTAGAAAATAAGTATTGAAAACTTTAAGGGAATTACAAGCAATATATCGAAAATGGTTCACTCAACAAAAAATGTATATGACATAAATTTTGTATTTTAACGCGATCTACATTTTTTGTGTCGTAAAATTTTGTCTATCTCTTATGGTTTACCAGTTATGCAAAAGTCGTTCACAATGGAGAATACTTTTGGAGCCATTCCCAGAAAATTCAAGATATACATTTTATTTGTCATGAAAATATCTTAAACATATATAATATTTTAATGAAAATCGTTAGAGCCATTTTTGAGAAAATTAAAATTTTCGAGAAATCTTCCATGTAAAGGGTAATCTGGGGTGGGGGGATTTTCTAGTAAACCTTCGTGTCGCATCTCTGGAAAATACTGAACCTAAATACCAAGTTTGGTGTTTATCCGACTGTTCGTTTCTGAGTTATGCTGTTTACAGACAGACACACAGACAGACAGACACACAGACACACACACGGACATGTTTCCAAAAATGCTTTTTTTGGATTCAGGGTGTCTCAAAACATTTATTTCCGGTGAAATTTCGGTATCGAATTTTTGGGTGGAATACAATACTTCCCCTACTTACTGTACGTAGTAGAGAAAATAAAAATCTGATGTGTAACACTCACGTGACTTTCTCTGCCCTATATCATTATTCTTACGAAAGTTTATTTTTCTATCTAATTAATTTTAATCGAGATAAACCTTTGTAGAAATAGCTGTATTACACGTTGCGTTATACAGAATGTAACAAAAATGTACGGCACAAATTGCAGGACACATTCCTCACACGTAGACGAAGAAATTATGTTATATGAAGATGGGTCTGGAAAATCTTACTATGTTACAACTCATTGGCTCCAACTCATTAATCATGGGAAACACACAAAAATAGAACGTACCAGCATACCACATGCAACTCTTTCTCACAAAAGATGTTCAATATGCCCTCCGTGAGCATTGATACATGCATCAACTCACCGTCGTAGTGAATCCCGGATGCGCTGATGTATCCCTGGAGTATTGCGTATGGTTTCGCAGCTTTCCATAATACGGGCACGGAGACTCTGAACAACTAATACTGGGGTTCGATACACAAGAGCTTTCAAATGCCCCCACAAATAAAAGTCCAGTGGATTTAGTTCCGGGGAGCGTGGAGGGCAGGCAATTGGTCCACCTCTGTCACCGAATCTATTATTTAGAAGCCGACGGACATTAACACTAAAATGAGGAGGTGCTCCATCGTGCATGGAGTACATGTTTTGTCGCACAGCTAAAGGCACATCTGCTAACGGATCAGACAGAACATTCTCTACGAAATTATGGTAACTTTGTCCGTTGAACTTGGGTGAAAGAACGTGAGGTTCTACTAAACAGTCACCAGCAATACCGGCTCAAACACTGACAGAAAATCTTTGTTGATGACTTTCTTCAACATTTGCGTGAGGATTGACGTCAGCCCATACATGCCGATTGTGATAATTTACAACCTGATCTCTTTAAACGACGCCTCATCTGTGAACGGCACCGTTGCATTAAAATTAGAGTTGACATTTGTTGCATAAACCATTTGCAGAAGCGTACCCGTGCAGGAAAATCAGCTGCTGATAGTGCCTGCACACGCTGTAAATGGTATGGATACAGCCGGATCTCATATAACACTCGCCAGTTGTCATGTGGTCAACATTCATTGTGGCAGCTACTTGTCTTGTACTGACACTAAGGTCGTCGTCAACTGCTTGAAGAATTGCCGCCTCCCGTTGCGGTGTCATCGTCTTTCTAAGCCTCCCCAGGTCACGAGTATCAGGCTGAAATGCCCCATGTTCGCTAAGACGACGATCAACGGCTTCAAACGTTTTACTGTGGGGCACCTTCGTCCTGGAAATCTCTCCCGGTACAAACGTTGAGCGTAAGTGCCATTGCCGTCTGCTAATCCATACATCAAATGGGCATCTGACATCTCTGTATTTGTGTACACTGCCATTGCTTGAGCTAAGTCTGTGATCAATTCTACTAGTATGTAGTTACTCGTGTGCTTGCCAAGGTCGTACTGCTCACTGGAACAGTTGATGTTACCTGTAAACAAGCAATGACGTAAGTGGCGTGGCAACAGAGACATGTAAAACAAAACACTGGCGGTGCACCTACAATAACGACAACGTAACCAGACGTAACCAAGAGTGCATGTTCCCCATGATTCTAACGTTCTGTTCGTGTGTGTTTCCCATGATTAATGAGTTGAAGAAAATGAGTTATAACATGGTAACAAAGCGTTTCCAGACCCATATTCATATAACATAATTTCTTCGTCTACGTGTGAGTAATGTGTCCTGTAATTTGTGCCGTACACTTTTGTTACAACCTGTAGATACAAAGAAAACGACGTTAGTCAAATGTTTAAGACCTGGAGGATATATGCTGGCCTTAATATTCCATAATGCTGCCATGACATCGCCAGAAACAACAGAATGTTGACGGGGTTTTAAAATAACGACAAAATATTGAAAATTTCGAAACATTTACAATGTATATTTCGAAAAAAGTTAGTTGACGTAAATTGTGTGTGTTTTTAAAGCGATCTACATCTTTTTGATAGTACGTTTTCGTAAGATTGTACACAATTCCTTCTGAATGAAGAGGACATCACAGATATTCCCAGAAAATTCAAGATATGCATTTTATTTGTCATGTAAATATCTTTAATATATGCTATTTAATCAAAATATTGAAGCATTTTTTTAAAAATTAAAAATGTGTTTCTGGTGAAATCTCGGTATCGGAATTTGGGTGGAATGCAATACTTTCTCTACCTACTGCGTACGTGGTAGTGAAAGTGAAAAATCTGATGTGTTACACTCACATGACTTTCTCTACTCTTGTAAAACTATTTTTACAAACGCTTGCTCCCCATATGCTTCATGTTAATCGAGATGGTAATCTTATTGCTAATTTTCTTGTAGATGCAAGTGGAATTGGTAGGCTTTAAGCGATAGTCAAATATTTTAAGAGCTGGTTGCTATGTAGAGTATTCCATTCTCTTTGCATTACCAGGAAAAAAAAAGAATAACGAATTCCCATTTGAGAAAAAGTATTAAGTATTGGAAAATTTAAGGGAATAACAAGCAATATCTCGAAAATGGTTCACTCAACAACAAAAAAATGTATATGACATAAATTGTGTATTTTAACGCGATCTACATTTTTTTGTGTAGTAAAGTTTTGTCTATCTCTTATGGTTTACCAGTTATGCAAAAGTCGTTCACAATGAAGAATAATTTTGGTAGACATTCCCAGAAAATTCAATATATACATTTTATTTGTTAAATATATGATATTTTAATAAAAGTCGTTAGAGCCATTTAAAATTTTCGTAAAATGTTCCATGTAAAGGGTAATCTGGGGTGGGAGTAATTTCTTGAAAACCTTCGTTTTGCACATCTGGAAGATACTGAACCTAAATACCAAGTTTGGTGTTTATCTGACTGTTCGTTTCTGAGTTAGGCTGTTCACAGACAGACACACAGAAACACACGGACATGTTTCCAAAAATGCTTTTTTTTTGGATTCAGGGGCCTCAAAACATATATTTCCGGTGAAATCTCGGTATCGAATTTTTGGGTGGAATACAATACTTCCCCTACTTACTATACGTATAGTAGAGCAAGTAAAAAGGGGACAGATGGAGAATAAAGCAAGCAGAAGATGATAGACCTACTTCAAGCTAAGTGAAATGATTTTGAGGTATTGCTGTGGATCCCCTTTATCCACATCAATTTCATAATCTACCAGTCTTCTGGAATGACCCAACACCGAAATGGGCCCCATGCCAGAAGGAAGGAGGCCAAGATGATTTAGGTAACCAAAAGTGAATGTGTTAGATCACATAATTAAAACAGTGTGTGTTTTATTGCAGTTGTTCTCATGCCTAGCAAAACTTGCCATTAGACCTGTAGCGACTGTACTGGGAGGGTTTCTTTTTCTTTTTTATAGAGTAGATACATGCCGAAAACGAGCTTTATTTAATAGCTTAGCTGCATCCACGAGCTGCGGCCTTGTCCAGACGTTAACGTCTATAAAAATATACTGATGAAGGAGAACATACAGGGTTAGTTAAAAGTTACGTGCCATTTGAGCATATTTTATACTAGGAATTTCATTTGCATAAAGATTGTTTTATGGTTAATTAAGTAGTAGGAAATAATTCATATGACCATCAATTTTATACAGTTTTCAGTTTTAGCGGAAGTGGTATCAACTTCTTTGTTCTTAATGAATTTAAAAAACTGATTTATTGCATTCACACGACTTTATTTACCTTCTGTCGCCTTTTACAGGGTATACAAATTATTTTCTGAACGTTTAATTTCCTCTCTATCCAATTCTAATTCGGGTAAACCTTTCCGGGAATAGCAGCATTTCCCCCTTTTTTACACATACAAAGAAAATAGCGATAGTCAAATGTTTTAGAACTGGACGCTATACGCTGACCTTAAAATTTTATATCTTTCCATGACATCGCGAGAAACAGCTGAAAATCGACACGACTTGAAAAGAATGACTGAAGATTGAACAATTCGAAGTATTAATAACGGATATATCGGAAATTGCTGATGCTGCAAAAACTTTTTTTTTAAATAACTATGTGTTTTAAAGAGATCTACTTTTTTGTTAGTACGTCTTTGTCTATGTCTTAACGTTTACCAGTTGTGCAAGCTTAAATAATTTCCTTTCGAATGTAGAGGGCTTCACAAGCTATTCCCAGAAAATTCAACGTATACATTTTATTTTCCATGTAAATATCCTTAACATGTGGTGTTTTAATAAAGATTGTTAGTGCCATTTTTTGAGAAAACAGAAAAATTTGAATCATATTACATGTAAAGGGTAGTTTGGAGTGAAGAGATTTTCTTGAAAATCTTCCTGTCACATCTTTAGAAGGCAGTGAACTTAAATACCACGTTTGGTGTTTATCCGACATTTCGTTTTTAAGTTATGCGTACATACGCACATACATGCCCACATTTTTGTTTCTTTACTACGTATAGTAAGTAGGGGAAGTATTGTATTCCACCCAAAAATTCGATACCGAGATTTCACCGGAAATACATGTTTTGAGACCTCCAGAATCCAAAAAAAGCATTTTTGGAAACATGTCCGTGTGTGTGTCTGTGTGTGAACAGCATAACTCAGAAACGAACAGTCGGATAATCACCAAACTTGGTATTTAGGTTCAGCATCTTCCAGAGATGCGACATGAAGGTTTTCAAGAAAATCCCCCCACCCCAGATTACCCTTTACATGGAAAATTTTTCAAAAATTTTAATTTTATCACAAATGGCTAACGATTTTGATTAAAATATCACATGTTTAAGATATTTTCATGACTAATAAAATGTATATTTTGAATATTCTTGGAATGTCTCCAAAAGTATACTTCATTGTGAACGACTTTTGCATAACTGGTAAACCATAAGAGATTGACAAAATTTTACTATACAAAAAATGTAGATCGCATTAAAATACACAATTTATGACATATACATTTTTTTGTTGAGTGAACCATACTCGTTATTCATTTTTTTTTGTCTTGGATATGCAAACAATATTAATCTGTGGCAAAGAGAATGGTGCTACACATAGCAATCAGCTATTAAGAGTAATGCCTATGCTTTAAGGCTACTGTATTTCTATATTGCCCTTGTAAATATATTTTCCCCTTACATCTACAAGAAAATTAGCAATAAGATAGAGTCTGCAAATGTTTATCTCGATTAACATGAAGTAGATGGAGAATAAACGTTTGTAAAAATAGTTTTTTACAAGAGTAGAGAAAGTCATGTAAGTGTAACACATCAGATTTTTTCTAAAAATACCTTTTTTGGATTCTGGAGGCCTCAAAACATGTATTCCGGTAAAGTTTCGATATCAATTTTTTGGGCTAAATGCAATACTTTTTTTCCACCTATTACGTATGAGGTAGAGAAAGTAAAAATATAGAGGCACGATCTATATAGTTTTTGAAGCATATTTTAATTTGCTTAAAATAAAAAAGACTGGTATAGCTAATGCTTTTTCAAGCGTTTGGAAACTTCTGCACACCTATTTATTTTCAAATCATTCATGTTTCTAAAACTGTATAAAGATGGCGCTCCATTATTGAAAAGCTCTTTAAGAATGCTAACCAAATATGTAAAAGTAAAGGATTTTCGTTAAAATCAATGTTGGAGTAACTACCGTTAAAACCAAAATGTGATATACGAGTCAACTCCTACAACTGATAATGATGTATACATTAGGAGCAATAGTAGGGGAAATAAGAATGGACAGAATAAGGAATAAAATATAAGCAAAGAATGTGAAAAACAAAATTTGTAAAACCCAGCTAGATGGCTCAGCTGCTAACGTCTGTTGCCCGCATTCGGGATATCTCGGATTCAAATCCCGTGGGCCGCCAATCTGAATGGTTTCACTCAGTCGGCAAGGTAAATCCCAGATATTTAATATCACGACTCAAAGTTCTACTTACGACTTAAACAATATTAAAAATCTGATGTGTTACACTCACATGATTTTCTCTGTCTTGTACAAACTATTTTTACAAACGCTTATTCTCCATATGCTTCATGTTAATCAGATGTTAATCTGATTGCTAATTTTCTTATACGTGCAAGGGGAATTGGTAGGCTTTAAGCGATAGTCAAATATTTTAAGAGCTGGTTGCTATGTGGCGCATTCCATTCTCTTTGCATTACCAGGAAAAAAAAAGAATAAGGAATTCCCATTTGAGAAAAAGTATAAGTATTGGAAAATTTAAGGGAATAACAAGCAATATCTCGAAAATGGTTCACTCAACAAAAGAAATGTATATGCATAAATTGTGTATTTTAACGCGATTTACATTTTTTGTGTAGTAAACTTTTGTCTATCTCTCATGGTTTACCAGTTATGCAAAAGTCGTTCACAATGAAGAATACTTTTGGAGACATTCCCAGAAAATTCCAGATATACATTTCATTAGTCATGAAAATATCTTAAACATATGATATTTTAATCAAAATCGTTAGAGCCATTTTTGAGAAAATTACAATTTTCGTAAAATGTTCCATGTAAAGGGTAATCTGGGGTGGGGGATTTTCTTGAAAACCTTCGTGTCGCATCTCTGGAAGATACTGAACCTAAATACCAAGTTTGGTGTTTATCCGTCTGTTTGTTTCTGAGTTATGCTGTTCACAGACACACACACAGACACATACACATACACGGACATGTTTCCAAAAATGCTTTTTTTTTGGATTCAGGGGGTCTCAAAACATATATTTCCGGTGAAATCTCGGTATCGAATTTTTGGGTGGAATACAATACTTCCCCTACTTACTATACGTAGTAGAGAAAGTAAGAATGATTAGATTGCTAATAGCGAATACTCTGTCATCTATTCACAGATACCTACTGAAAGTAGGTAGACTGGATTGTACGCTAATACCATCTGCCCGTCACGTGTAGAAGCAGAGGTACAGTTGCCTAGCACTAAGATCTCTGTGGACGCGTGACGAAGCAAGATCGTATGGTACAGAGATGAATCCTAGTTAACTGTCGCCACACATCGAGCCATAAGCTCCTAATACATCCGTCGCGATATGACTACGTGGTTAAAACAACGTAAAAATAGAGAGAAAAAGTTGTGAAAGAAACATTGGAATGAACACGTAAGAGGAACAGGGGAAACCAGATTGATTAAAATAGCACGAGACCAACGATGAGCAGGAAGTAGACGTATTGGAAGACCACTAAAGAGATAGTTAGAAGGATGTTTTTCATTGCCATCAGACTCTGCGTGAAGGCAAACAGGCTTTGCCTATACAAAAGAAGACGAATTGACAATGTCATTTTAAATACCTGGTGTTCAACTAGCGAAATGGGGTCTATACTCTAAAGTATAATAGTGAAAAAACATTTCAAGTTTATGAACCTTTGCACGCTGCTTAGTGGCAACAAAATCCAACTGTCCCCATTATAGCAAACAAAGTGAACGACACTTTCTTAGAGAGGTCTTGCAAATAAGTTACAATGAGTTTATGCCAATGTTCTATAATATAAACTGTTAGTTATCCAAGGGATCAATCGTACACTTTCAGGTTGAAATATTTGCTCGAGAAATATTAATTAAAGATAAAACAATAACGAAAATAAATCAAAACTCCAAATAAAATAAGATGCGAGTAAAATCAAGCTAAATAACAAAAGTGTTATAAAGGAAGAATATATACAGAATGTTAAAGAAAAGATATTCCATATTTTGAGAGGTGGTAGTTTGGACCAAAACAAGACAAAAATGTCCAGTAAACATGGGCTCTAAAACGCATACCTTGAGAGCTAGAGCACTTGTTCTTCTTCAATATTGTGAAACATCTCTTCTATTGCAAACCCTTTGCTATTACCTATGAGCTACAGAATGCAGTAAACAAATGAGGTCACATTACTCTGTTACTATGAAACAGCAAAGCTTTTAATGTAATCTTCTTGCAATTACATACGACCTGCACCTTGTGAACCATTGCTAAAGGAAGTACCGAATATGGTGCCCATTCATATTAAGGCATACTTCTCTCCGACCTCTTAAAGAATCACGTACTCTCTGAAAGACTCCAGGTTGGTCACGGATGCTCTGGCAGGCATTGACGCCTGCCTTTAGTACTTGTACATCATTAATAGGGGCTACATACACCAATATGTTGCACTTATCCATAACTGTGAATACTGTTTACAGTAACAACACTAACAGATGTTTACTGCATGATGCATTCATAGACAATAACAGAGTAATCTGTCCTCATTTGTTTACTGCCTGCTGTAGGTCGTACGTAGGTAATAGCAAAGATGTTGCAGTAACGAAGATGAGCAAGTGCTCATAGGCTCTTAAGGTATGCATTTTAGAGCCCATATTTACTGGACAGTTTTGTTGTTTTGGTCCATACTAGCACCTCTTAACATATGGACTACTTTTTTTTAACACCTAGTATAAATCAAACAAAGACATATTAAACTATATAAGCAGCATGTATTACAAAGAAGGAAAGTGAAAGGTATTAGTAAAGCAACATGTACCTGTGGAATGCAAATGTCAAGCTAAGGGACAATTACAGGTAACGCAGACAAAAGGTGGAATGCAAGGAAGAGTAAACTAGCTCAACAAACGTGAACAAATCAGGGAAAAACCAAAAGCATAAAAAACAGTCAAGCGCACAGAAAAGTTAATCAGTCGAAAATAATGCAGTAATGGAAGACGCTGGAAACATGTACTTTCTAAAATATACCAACCAATAAAAGTGTAGTAATTTATCTAGAAAGCCAATAACATAAATAAAAACCACGTGACTAGAGAATGAACATGACGAAAATAGAAATTCATCTTGTCCGGGAGCTCATTTTCGAATGCGTGTAACTTCGATAGATCCTGTCACATCGTGGTCATGTCAGGACATAGCTCCTCGTCAACAGTGTCGCGTATTAACTTGTAAAGAAAATGTAAGTGACGGAGGATACCATGCTGACTTAAGTTACACATAGAGGAATGCGGTTAGGATTATGGGGAATCAGAAGCAAACGAGCTTAATTTGATCGCGGGATAAAGTAAATCTTGTGTGACGGAACTATTTAATTTTCATTGTGGAACTCCACATAAAGCGGGCAGTCAAGAAGAGATGGGCAGTTCTCATTTATCTCCTGTCTACACATTCTGAGAGAAGAGTCTCCTTCCTTCTAGTCACTTCTCCTGTCGGAGCTAGTCAATGAATATCACCTTTTACTTGTCATCATCCTCACATCAAAGTAGCAATCAAGTATTCCACATCAACTGTCATTCCATTAGCAAAGAATATGTCAAGCTCTGTTCAAAAATTTTCAAAGTATTGCTAGCCTAACATGAATGAAAGCTGGTCTCACTGAATCTTTCAATTCATCAGTTATGTCATAACCTTCTTTGTAACGATGAATAAATGTAGCCATACCGTCCATTAAAGAGCAACGCCTCCTTTTAGAAGGGGTGGCTCGTTATTTCTCGATTGGTGAACCATTCCAAGGAAGGTAACATTCTGATGATCTGTTTATCTCTAGAATACATGCCCTATTAAAACTACAGTCTAATATCATTTGCTGATGTCACTTTGGTGCTGTTTACTCTTACCTATAACACTTTTAATTAGAGATCGCGATAGACTGCACCCTAGTTCTCTTTCCATTGTATATTCTCTTTCTGGACAACTGTTTGCCTGCAGTTTTCACGAACATGTCTGTCCATCTAAGCCGTGGTCTTCCCTAGTTTCTTCTTGCGATTGGTCGTGTACGTCCATCTTGGTTGGTCCATTCTTGTCACATGATCTCACCACTTAGATTTCGTTGTCATTGCTCGTTCGAATGCGTCAGACGTGTTGGTCATTTTTTTCCAGGTTGATATTAGAAACTTTGTCTTTCAGTGTGGCTCCAATATTTTTCTCAGTATCTTTCTCTGGTGTTGTTGGGATCTGATTGACAGACAGAGTTCATGTTCATTATCCATAGAGCGTCATTGGGAAGATGCAGGATTCTAAGGTCTGAAACCTTAGCTTGCGGTTGATTGATTTGTCTAACAATATGAATTTCAGGCTCCAGAATCCTTCCAAACGATGATATCCTGTGCCTTAACTCAAGGTTGGTGTTCTGCTTGAAGGCTACATGCTGTCCGAGTTGTTTGCATTCTGAGACGTTCTGCAGTTCTATGCCGTTTCGAAGAATTGGGATTTCCAGTCCATTAGTCATTATTATTGTTTTTGTGTTGTTTAAAGTCAGGCCTATGGCCTTGCTCTGGGTATGAAGGTCGTTTACCACTTTTTGGAATGATTGCGTTTTTGTGGAAAGTAAAATACTGTCGCCTGCGTTGTAACGATATCCTCTATAAACTCCATAGTGAATTGTCACGCGAGGTGAAATTTGCTCTTCCTGGTGGTCAAGCAAGTAACTCTGATGGCACAGGTGATCCACGACCAATCCAGTGCCAAGGAAAACGCCTCTTAAGATATTCAGTATTATGATGGTATAATGAACAGGTGCACCTATGTGAAGCCAAGGGCTCTCTTCCATGCTCATCCAGATAGGGAACAGACCAGTTCAACATGTTCAGGTACGTGGTTAATAAATATGTCAAAAAAGAACAGTTCCAAAAGCCTCTTATGTCTAACGCTGCCCAAATATGATCACTTGTGGGGGTTCTTTTCTACCCTTCATAAAAGTATGGATTTTCTCTAGACCAAAATACAGCATTCGTGGTCAATAACTCCAATATATAGACACTCATTGCATGATAACACTTTACTTCTTTGGTATTATATCCAATATCTGAAGCAGTGCCTTGCGTATTTTTCCTTTGATTCTAATTTCAGATTGCGTAGTTCTTGAACGGATGTAATTCTTCTAGTTAAAGATATAGTTGGAATAAAAAGTGTATTTTAAGCCCTTCTTTTGAATAATGCCTCAAGCATGCTATTTAAATTGGCTATACTAGTATACAAAAGTTATTAAATTTTAGTTATGGATTGCTTGCAAAAATTATAACAGAATTATAACACCCAAAATACCGAAAATACACGTTTTGAAATCCTTGAATAAACAAAGCATGTTTATAAAAATGTCCGTGTGTAGTCCGCGTGTCTGTGAACAGTATAACTCAAAAACGAAACGCCGGATAAATACCTAACTTTGTATTTAGGTTTAGTGCGTTCCAAAGATGTAACACGAAACCTTCAAGAAAATTCCCCACCCCAAACAGACTTTTATATGGAATATTTGCAAAATTTTTGATTTTCTAAAAACAGGCTCAAACAATTTTGATTAAAACACCATGTATTAAAGATACCTACATGACAAATACGTAAAATGTATATCTTGAATTTTCAGGTAATAGGCTATGAGTCCTCTTCATTTTAGAGGAATTTTGCATAATCTTGCATAACTGGTAAACGTTAACGAAAACGAACTTCACGAACAATGTAGAGCTCTTTAAGACACACAATTTATTTCAATTAAATTTTTTGTGGCATAAGCCATTTCTGAGACATGTTATTAAAAGTTCGAATTGCTCATTATTTGGTTATTCTCTTTAAGTCCTTCCATTATTGAGTTGTTTCTCGCGATTGCATGGAAACAGTATGGCATTTTAAGGCCACCATACAGCATTCAGTTCTTAAACAGTTGACAATCGCTGTTCTCTTTGTATCTATAACGAAATATGTAATGTAGCTATTCCTGCAAAGATTTATTTGGATTAAAATGTAGTAGTTAGAAAATAAGGTTTAGTGAGTATTTTGAATAGAAACCCCTTATAAATATGTAGGGTAGAGAAATTAATGTGAATGTATGGCATCAGAATTTTTGTTAACTTAAAGCGTAAGGACTGTCAGTCAAACATAAATCACCTCGACCACGACATGAGTGCGCTTGGAGGAGAGCTCCAGTGTTTTTGTTGACAATGCCTAACGTCATCAAGGCTAGGGATCAGATGGGAGTGAGGAGCAATGCGGTAGAGGAATGTACAAGTTCCTCTTCCCACCGCAGGCATTCACATCGTGGCCGACCGGTATGCTCTTATCATGTTTTGACCCAAACAATGAGTGCCATTAGTCAGATATCTTGCTGTAAATGCAAAATATCTTGGATGACGATGATGATCCT
The DNA here is from genome assembly GCA_030765065.1 of Deroplatys truncata. NCBI lineage: Eukaryota > Metazoa > Arthropoda > Insecta > Mantodea > Mantidae > Deroplatys > Deroplatys truncata. Next base: position 62,911,077 of record CM060987.1, on the reverse strand, counting down.
TTATTCTCACAAGGGAAGTGAAGTTGGAAACTTTTATGTCGAAACCTAGCGTGCAGTTCCTGTGGGAGAACCAAGTGGGATAAGAAGCGTATATCTAAACACTTAGCTTAGTTTCCAATGTAAGATTCCGAAATCAAAGCAACGCATTTTATGATTCATTCCTGCCTGAAGTAGGTAGCTACGAGAACTGCCCGAAATGGATACTCCCCTCTTCTCACTTAACGTAATGAGACAGCAGGCAGTCAGGACCGTCCAATCCAGTCAATTAGTGCCATTAATTTTGCTTCCTGTAGTTTAAATGAGTTATTTGGCGCTTGATTACTGAATGCGGTCTTTATATGACAGATCGTTTCTCTAACCAAATTATGTAAAGCGATGTATTACTTTCCCTACTACGTATAGTAAGTAGGGGAAGTATTGTATTCCACCCAAAAATTCAATACCGAGATTTCACCGGAAATACATGTTTTGAGACTCCCTGAATCCAAAAAAAGCATTTTTGGAAACATGTCCGTGTGTGTGTGTTTGTGTGTGAGTCTGTGAACAGCATAACTCAGAAACGAACAGTCGGATAAACACCAAACTTGTTATTTGGGTTCAGTATCTTCCAGGGATGCGACACGCAGGTTTTCAAGAAAATCCCCCCACCCCAGATTACCCTTTACATGGAAGATTTTTCTAAAATTTTAATTTTATCAAAAATGGCTCTAACGATTTTGATTAAAATATCATATGTTTAAGATATTTTTATGACAAATAAAATATATATCTTCAATTTCCTGGGAATGTCTCCAAAAGTATTCTTTATTGTGAACGACGTTTGCATAACTGGTAAACCATAAGAGATAGACAAAAGTTTACTACACAAAAAATGAAGATCGCGTTAAAATACAAAATTTGTCATATACATTTTTTTTGTTGAGTGAACCATTTTCGAGATATTACTTGTTATTCCCTTAAAATTTTCAATACTTATTTTCTCAAATTTGAATTCGTTATTCATTTTTTTGTCTTGGATATGCAAAGAGTATTAATCTGTGGCAAAGGGAATGGTGCTGCACCTAGCAACCAGCTATTAAGAGATATGTATATGCTTAAAGGCTACTGTATTTCTATATTGCCCTTGTAAATATATATTCCCCTTACATCTACAAGAAAATTAGGAATAAGATAGACTCTGCAAATGTTTATCTCGATTAACATGAAGCATATGGAGAACAAGCGTTTGTAAAAATAGTTTGTACAAGAGTAGAGAAAGTCATGTGAGTGTAACACATCAGATTTTTTTTGGAAAGGAAGGCTTGAGATTTGACTTCGTTGTCAAACTGCATTATACTTATATTATGCAGGGTGGACTATTTAAGTTGAGATTGTACAATATCTCCAAAACTAAGCGTTGTAGAAAGAAATATCTTTAATAAAATTGCTTGATATTATGGGGGAAAGTAAATGCCATTAATCGTGTTTTCTTTGGAGGACGTCCTCCAAACAAAACACGACTAATAGCATTTACTTTCCCCCATAATATCAAGCAACGTTTATCAAAGCATTTCTTTCTACAACGCTTAGTTTTGGAGATATTGTACAGTCTCAACTTAAATGGTCCATCCTGTATATAAACTTAGCAAAGCCTACATACACTTTCACTTTCTCTACCGCGTACATAGAAGGTAGTGTACTGCTCCACCAAAAAATTAGATAGAAAGATTTATGCGCAAATACATGTTTCGAGGCCCCTAAATCGAAAGATTAGCAAAATCCTATGTGTGTATGCATAGCATAACTAGGCTGAATGCAGCTTTTCAATATTTTACAGCAAAATGGTATATTTTGTTTTGTACGATAAAAAATATGCTCACCTTCACATGATGTAAACGAAAGATATTTGTATAATGCTACATTTATAGATACATATCTGTTGCACATTTTAGCTTCAAGTATATTACTAGTTTGATAGAGAATATAGCACGATGGGAGTAGATCATATTTTGTAGAAACGAATTTTTCAAATGTCCCTGCAACTTCAATAAAATTCTTCCATATGCCTCGTCAGTGCACGTTACAATTTTTCTAAAAAAACTCTCTCGATATAGTATTTGGATAAGATCTTTTCATCACTAATATACATATTAATGGAGAAGGTAAAAGTCGTGCAAAACGTAATATAAACAACAGTACTTTAAATATGAAGTATTTGGGATCAATCAATAGAGCAGATGGAAATAGAATTAGAAATAAACTGATGTGTTGTACTACATATGAATTTTCTACTCTTGTACAAATTATTTTTACAAACGCTTACTCTCCATGTATTTCGTGTTAATCGAGATAAACATTTGCAGAAACTATCTTACTGCTAATTTTCTTGTAAGTGCAAGTGGAATGTAGTTGGCTTTAAGTAATGGTCAAATATTATAAGAGCTGGTTGCTATGTGGAGCATTCCATTCTCTTTGTATGTCCAGGACATTAAAAAAAGAAATTGTAATTCTCATTTGAGAGAAAAGTATAAATCAGGGAAAATTCAAACAGATAACATGGAAAATCTCGGAAATGGTTCACTCGAAAAAAGATAACGAAATTTACATTTTTTGTGTGATAAAACTTTGTCTATCTCTTACGGTTAAACAGTTATGTCAAAGTAATTCAGAATGAAGAGGACTTTTGGAGACATTTCCAGAAAATACAATATATATACATTTAAATTGCCATGGATATATCTTAAAAATATGACATTTTAATCAAAATCGTTAGAGCCGTTTTTTAAAACATCAACATTTTCGAAAAATGTTCCATGTAAGTGGTAGTCTGGGTTAGAGGATTTTCTTGAAAACCTTCGAGTCGCATCCTTGGAAGATACTAAACCCAAATACTTTGTGTTATGCTGTTCATAGACAGACAGAAATATGGACATATTTCCAAAAGTGCTTTATTTGGATTCAGGGCACCTTAAAACGTGTATTTCTGGTGAAATCTCGGTATCGAATTTTTGGTTGGAGTTGAAGACTTCCCCTACTTACTATGCGTAGTAGAGAAAGTAAAAGGAAGAAAAACAATTAGAACGTGAAATATTTGAAATGAAACTAAAAAGCTCATTTATTATTCAATCGTACAAAGTATATTACTCTATGAACAAAAACGTGGAAATGAATAGGCAACAAGAAGGAAAATTATTAACAGCAGAGATGGATTTTTGTGGGAGAGTTTCTCGATTCCCAGGAAGGGTTACAATAAGAAACAGAAAAATCTGATGTGTTACACTCACATGACTTTCTCTACTCTTGTACAAACTATTTTTACAAAACCTTATACTCCATCTACTTCATGTTAATCGAGATAAACATTTGCAGACTCTATCTTATTGCTAATTTTCTTGTAGATGTAAGGGGAATATATATTTACAAGGGCAATATAGAAATACAGTAGCCTTTAAGCACATACATATCTCTTAATAGCTGGTTGCTAGGTGCAGCATCATTCCCTGTGCCACAGATTAACACTCTTTGCATATCCCAGACAAAAAAATGAATAACGAATTCAAATTTGAGAAAATAAGTATTGAAAAATTTAAGGGAATAACAAGCGATATCTCGAAAATGGTTCACTCAACAAAAAGAATGTATATGACATAAATTGTGTATTTTAACGCGATCTACATTTTTTGTGTAGTAAAATTTTTTGTCTATCTCTTATGGTTTACCAGTTATGCAAAAGTGGTTCACAATGAAGAATACTTTTGGAGACATTCCCAGAAAATTCAAGATATACATTTTATTTCTCATAAAAATATCTTAAACATATGATATTTTAATCAAAATCGTTAGAGCCATTTTTGAGAAAATTAAAATATTCGAAAAATCTTCCATGTAAAGGGTAATCTGGGGTGGGGGGATTTTCTTGAAAACCTTCGTGTCGCATCTCTGGAAGATACTGAACCTGAATACCAAGTTTGGTGTTTCTCCGACTGTTCGTTTCTGAGTTATGCTGTTTACAGACACACACACGGACATGTTTCCAAAAATGCTTGTTTGGATACAGGGGGTCTCAAAACATGTATTTCCGGTGAAATCTCGGTATCGAATTTTTGGGTGGAATGCAATACTTCCCCTGCTTACTATACGTATTAGAGAAAGTAAAAATTCGGGAAATAACAGAACAGAGCAGATTAAAACAGTTCGGCCATTTGGAAAGAATGGGAAACGACAGAATAGTAAGAATGGTGCTAGAATTGGAAGGTGAAGGAAACACAGAATGGGGAACACCAGGATAAGAATGGATGAAGTCGAAGAATCATGACGTCTAGAGGACTAACAAATGAAGATGCAAAGGATAGGGATTTATGGAGAAATACAATTGTGAATGGGCTGTAGGAAAGTCCTGTATAGTAGATAATTCCAAACTAAAAAATCTCATGTAATACATTTACATGACTTTCTCACCCTCTATCTCTAGCAGTGAGTATACAAAGTATTCGTACTAAAGCTTATTACTTTCTCTACTACGTATAGTAAGTCGGGGAAGTATTGCATTCCATCCAAAACTTCGATACCGAGATTTCACCGGAAATACATGTTTTAAGACCTCCTGAATCCAAAAAAGCATTTTTGGAAACATGTCCTTGTGTGTGTCTGTCTGTGAACAGCATAACTCAGAAACGAACAGTCGGATAAACACCAAACGTGGTATTTAGGTTCAGTATCTTCCAAGGATGCGACACGAAGGTTTTCAAGAAAATCCCCCACCCAAGAGTACCCTTTACATGGAAGATTTTTCGAAAATTTTAATTTTCTCAAAAATGGCTCTAACGATTTTGATTAAAATATCATATGTTTAAGATATTTTCATGTCAAATATAATGTATATCTTGAATTTCCTGGGAATGTCTCCAAAAGTATTCTTAACTGTAAACGACTTTTGCATAACTGGTAAACCATAAGAGATAGACAAAATTGTACTAAACAAAAAATGTAGATCGCATTAAAATACCCAGTTTATGTCATATACATTTTTTTTGTTGAGTGTACCATTTTCGAGATATTGCTTGTTATTCCCTTAAATTCTTCAATACTTATTTTCTCAAATGGGAATTCGTTATTCATTTTTACTCTCTCTACTACGTATAGTAAGTAGGGGAAGTATTGTATTCCACCCAAAATTTAGATACCGAGATTTCACCGGAAATACTTGTTTTGAGACCCCCTGAATCCAAAAAAAAGCATTTTTGGAAACATGTCCGTGTGTGTGTCTGTGTCTGTCTGTGTGTGTGTGTCTGTGTGTGTGTGTGTCTGTGAAAAGCATAACTCAGAAACGAAGAGTCGGATAAACACCAAACTTGGTATTTGGGTTCAGTATCTTCCAAGGATGCGACACGAAGGTTTTCACGAAAAACCCCTCACCCCAGAGTACCCCTTTTCTCAAATTCGTTATTCAATTTTGTATGTCCTGGATATGCAAACAGAATATAATGCGCCACATAGCAACCAGCGCTTAAAAGATTTGACTATCGCTTAAAACCTACCATGTTCCCCTTGCATCCACAAGAAAATTAGCAATAAGATTGACATCTCGATATCTCGAGTAACATGAAGTATATGGAGAATAAACGTTTGTAAAAATAGTTTGTGCAAGAGTAGAGAAAGTCATGTTTGTAACACATCAGATTTTTTTGTCTTGGATATGCAAAGAGTATTAATCTATGGCAAAGGGAATGGTGCTGCACCTAGCAACTAGCTATTAAGAGATATATATGTGCTTAAAGGCTACTGTATTTGCAAATTGCCCTTGTAAATATATATTCCCCTTACATCTACAAGAAAATTAGCAATAAGATAGAGTCTTGCAAATGTTTATCTCGATTAACATGAAGTAGATGGAGAATAAGCGGTTGTAAAAATGGTTTGTACAAGAGTAGAGAAAGTCATGTGAGTGTAACACATCAGATTTTTTTTCTATCAACTACACTTTACTCTAAATAAAACTTTGCAGAAATAGCTACATTACACATTTCGTTTTAGATACAAAGGGAACAACGATAGTCAAATGTTCAACAACTAGACGCTATACGCTGGCCTTAAAATTCTATACTGTTTCCATGACATCGCGAGAAACAACTGAATGTTGAAAGGACTTAGAATGAGCACGAAATGAACAATACGGGCCCTTAATAGCGGATATCTCAGAAACGGCTTATGCCACAAAACACTTATTTGAAATAAAATGTGTTTTTTAAACACATATAGCTACATTTTCTGTTTAGTACGTTTTCGTCTATCACTTAACGTTTACCAGTTATATAAGATTATACAAAATTCCTTTTGAATGAAGAGCACTGATAAGCCATTCCCAGAAAATTCAAGATGTATATTTTGTCATGTAAATATCTTTAATATATTACGTTATAATCAAAATCATAAAAGCCATTTTTTAAAATATCAAACATTTCGAAAAATTTTCCATATAATGGGTATTTGCCGGTGGGGTATTTTGTTTAAAATCATCGTGTTACATCTTTGGAAGGCACTCAACCCGAATAACAAACGTGGCATTTATTCGACGTTTCGTTTTTACTTTCTCTACTACGTAGAGTAAGTAGGGGAAGTATTGTATTCCACCCAAAAATTCGATACCGAGATTTCACCGGAAATACATGTTTTGAGAACCCCTGAATCCAAAAAAAGTATTTTTGGAAACATGTCCGTGTGTGTTTGTGTCTGTGTGTGCGTCTGACTGTGAACAGTATAACTCAGAAACGAACAGTCGGATAAACACCAAACTTGGTATTTAGGTTTAGTATCTTCCAGAGATGCGACACGAAGGTTTTCAAGAAAATCTCTTCACCCCAGATCACCCTTTACATGGAAGATTTTTCAAAAATTTTAATTTTCTCAAAAATGGCTCTAACGATTTTGATTAAAATATCATATGTTTAAGATACTTTCATGACAAACGAAATGTATATCTCGAATTTTCTGGGAATGTCTAAAAGTATTCTTCATTGTGAACGACTTTTGCATAACTGGTAAACCATAAGAGATAGACAAAAGCTTACTACACAAAAAATGTAGATCGCGTTAAAATACACAATTTATGTCACATATATTTTTTTCGCTGAGTGAACCATTTTCGAGATATTGCTTGTTATTCCCTTAAATTATCCAATATACTTTTTCTCAAATGGGAATTCGTTATTCATTTTTTTGTCTTGTATATGCAAAGAGTATTAATCTGTGGCAAAAAGAATGGTGCTCCATATAGCAACCAGCTATTAAGAGATATGTCTATGCGTAGAGGCTACTGTATTTCAATATTGTCCTTGCAAATACAAAACAAGTGGAACATAGTAGGCCTTAAGCGATAGTCAAATATTTTTAGAACCTGTCGCTACGTGTAAAATGTATGTCAAAAGATCGTTTCTGCAAATGTTTATCTCGATTAATATGAAATAGACGGAGAATAAGCGTTTGTAAAAATAGATTTTACAAGAGTAGAGAAAGTCATGTGAGTGTATCACATAAGATTTTTTAGTTATGGTGCTTACACATACACACACATACCACACAGACGGACCTTTTTCTAAAAATGCCTTTTTTGGATTCAGGGGCATCAAAATATTTATTTCCGGTGAAATCTCAGTATCAAGTTTTTGGGTGGAATGCAATACTTTCCCTACCTACTATGTACGTGGTAAAAAAAGTAGAAAACCTTAAGACAGAAATCCAGTGATAACTGTATACGAGTTAACAGTATTGCCGACAGTGAGATGTTTAAAGGCCGCCGATATGACCATTATAGGTAAAGGCGGGGTATAAATGGAACAATTACAAAAAACCTGGAGTGTTACATTACATGACCTTCTCTATTTTTGTAAAACTATTTTTACAAACGTTTATTCTCCATCTACTTATGTTAATCGAGATAAACGTTTGCAGAAACTATTTTATTGCTTATTTTCTTGTAGGTGCAAGGGAAATATGGTATGCTTTAAGTTATAGTCAGATCTTTAAAGGGCTGGTTGCTATTGGAGCTTTCCATTCACTTTACATGTTCAGGACAAAAAGACGAATAATGAGTTCCCATTTGGGAAAAGTGTAAGTATTGGAACATTCAATAACAAAAAAATGTATATGACACAAACTGTGTGTTTCAACGAGATCTACATTTTTTGTGTACTAAAATTTTATCTATCTTGTACTGTTTACCAGTTATGCAAAAGCTATTCAGAATGAAGACGAATTTTGGGGTCATTCCCATAAAATTCAAGATATGCGTTTAATTTGTTATGAAAATATCTTAAATATATGATATTTTAATCAAAATAGTTAGAGCCATTTTTGAGAAAATAAAACTTTTCGAAAACTGTTTTATGTAAAGTGTAGTCTTGGGTAGGGGATTTTCTTGAAAATCTTTGTGTCGCGTCTTTGAACTTTACTGAACCTAAATATCAAGTTTGGTATTTACCCAACTTTTCGTTTCGTTTCTGGAAATGTTTATCTCGATTAATATGAAGTATATGGAGAATAAGAGTTTTGTAAAAACAGTTTGTACAAGAGTAGAGAAAGTCATGCGAGTGCAGCACATCACATTTTTTAAAGTAAAAAGGAATCCTTTCTGAAGTAACTGTATAGAAGTTTGAAGAACATTATTCGACATATTTCGAAGTTGGTTGGGAACTATTTAAAATTAAAAGCAGCATTCCAAAAGTGTGTGATGTTTAATCGAAACGTGTATGCGCGGTGTTAAAATATTAAGGACATTTGTATATGTATTTAAATTTCGGTTGAATGGAATCTATCATTGTAGATGTAAAACAAATCTCATGTGCTGCACTCACATGACTTTCTCTACTCTTGCACAAACTATTTTTACAAACGCTTATTCTCCATCTACTTCATGTTAATCGAGATAAACATTTGCAGACTCTATCTTATTGCTAATTTTCTTGTAGACGTAAGGGGAATATATATTTACAAGGGCAATATAGAAATTGTGCCTTTAAGCACATGCATATTTCTTAATAGCTGGTTGCTAGGTGCAGCACCATTCCCTTTCCCACAGATTAATATTCTTTGAATATCCAAGACAAAAAAATGAATAACGAATTCCCATTTTATAAAATCAATATCTCGAAAATGGTTTACTCAACAACAAAAAATGTATATGACATACATTGTGTATTTTAACGCGATCTACATTTTTTTGTGTAGTAACATTTTGTCTATCTCTTATGGTTTACCAGTTATGCAAAAGTCGTTCACAATGAAGAATGCCTTTGGAGACATTCCCAGAAAATTCAAGATATACATTTTATTTGTCATGAAAATATCTGAAACATATGATATTTTAATCAAAATCGTTAGAGCCATTTTTGAGAAAATTAAAACTTTCGAAAAATGTTCCATGTAAAGGGTAATCTAAGGTGGGGGGATTTTCTTGAAAACCTTCGTGTCGCATTTCTAGAAGATACTGAACCCAAATACCAAATTTGGTGTTTATCCGACTGTTCGTTTCTGAGTTATGCTGTTCACAGACAGACAGACAGACAGACACACACACACACACACACACACACACACACACACAGTTACTACACGTGGTAGAGAAAGTAATATATAGTCAGACGAATGTTTTAAAATATTCTTTAAATCGAATTTGGGCAGAATTTGGAGAGAAAGGCCATTTGTTCCATTTTACTTAGGATATCATTTTTATAAAAATTAATTGTCAGTTTTTAAATTGGATCACTGTTGATTTTTAAATTGATTTATTGTACAAAATTAATGGCAGTTTATATGAGAATTCTTGTAAAACTTTATTATTTTTAAGATTATTTCTCAAAGTTTTAATAATGCTGATGCTACCGCATAGTTTTAGTCACGAAATGAACTCAATTCAACGCAATGCTACTTTCGCAGTGTTGTTAAGTTTAAGCAGGAAAATACTTCTCGGTCGTAGTATTCCTTACTGAAAAATAATGGCTTAAAGTTTAAAGAAGGTAATCGTAATTAGCTTTCTAGTAAATGAAAATATTGAACTTGGCATCATGTAAGGGTTTAGGTACTAGAAGAGGTACTGTTGTATGGTATGAGGCATGTGAGGGTTAAAGACGCGAGTGAAAGACTGTTGGCTGTTTCCACTGTACGCCTCACGCGCGGCACGTGTTCAGCATACTGTGTAACCCCTTCACCGTCTAAAGCTTTACCTTAGAGATAAGCCACTCCATCCCACTATATGAATTAACGATTCATCAGTTTGTAAATGATATCAGAAAAGTATACTTGCCATTAATAAACTACCCTAGTCACGCTAATACCTAATTTACATATTGTGGAATCAAATAGTGTTTACTAAACAGTGGTATTAGTTGAAAAGCTGTTATCTATGATCTGCATGGTAAATTGGCTCTTTTCTAAACAAACTTTGAACTTTCTTGGAGTGTTGAAGGATTCAGTTTGTTGTACAAATAGTTTTTGCTTTTTCTTGGCTACGTAGAATGAAATAATTTCATGGTTGAGTTCCGAAGTTAAACGTCGTAGCTCCCTCAATGAAACATAGGCAAGTAAGGAAGTAATTGGCGGTCCGGAATTTGGCCATGACTTTTAATGTTTCATATCCTCCGTTTAATAATTACCGCCTCATAATCCCATCTGGTCAACAAACAAATAAGGATATATCTATACAGAAGTAAATCTGTATCATAGCTAATAAAACGCAATGGACTGCAGAAACAATAGAAATATGTGACGCCGCTAATGATCAATACAAAATAGAAGCGTACACACACGGCAGCAAAATGAACAGAAAAGGAGGAGCAGAAGTTATATTTGGGAACAAGATAACAGTTCAACAACAAACATTTAAGAGTTGGAAGCTACACGTTCCAATATTCAAGCAGATCAGATGGCAATCCTACAAGCTCTAAGGACAATAAGTGAAACGAAGGTCATGCCAACTATGGAATGGACAGTGGTGTTATTTACAGACAGTAAAATTACAATAGGCTTATTGAAGAATAAAACAAACGTGAATCCTCATTTTAAATGAATAAAAGAACATGTTGGTACGTTCAGAAATAAAATACTGATAAATTAGCCAAACAAGCAATAGAAGATAATCATATGTGGATAATCTATAGAAAGATACCAAAAGCAAAATAATAGAAACCAAGAGGAAGAAAAGTAATGAAAAAATCTGATGTGATACATTCACATGATTTTCTATACTCTCTATCTTCATTAGTGGGTATAAACTATTCATACTATTCTATCCTCTACATTTTAATTCAAATAAACCTTTGCAGAAATAGCTACATTACCCATTTCGTTTCATGTTTAAGATCTGGAATAAATCGAACGTTAATAACGGATATCTCAGAAACGGCTTATGTCACAAAAAAGCAACATTTTTTACGTACATTTTCTGTTTTAAAGAGTTCTACATTATTTGCGTGGTATGTTTTCGTCTATCCTTTAACTTTACAAGTTATACAGTCATTCATTCATTGTTTACCCTCATCTTATATAGGACTTACACCCCGCAGGACTTACAAGCGGGTGCCTGGGGTCAGAGGCCCGTCGAGGAGCAGATAGAATGTCCAGGATGGGTGATCAGCCCGATGCCTGGTATGGGATGAAGGAACTAGATGAAACGAAATGGATGATAGGAAAGGTGGCGATGAAGCAGTTGGTGGAATGAATGGCGGGGGAAACCGGAGAACCCGGAGAAAACCCGCCCAGTCGCCGCTTTGTCCACCACAAATCCCACATGCGGGTCCCTGGGATTGACCCCGGGCCGCCTCGGTGAGAGGCGAGCGGTCTAACCACTAGGCCAAGGCGCTGCCTTACAAGCTATACAGTTATACAAAATTCCTTCCGAATGAAGAGGACTCCCTGGGATATTCCAAGAAAATTTAAAATATACAGTTTGTAATGAAAATATCTTTAAATACAGTATTGTAGTCAAAATCATTAGAGCCATTTTTTAGATAATCAAATTTTCGAAAAATTCTACATGTAAAGCGTAGTTTGCGGTGGGGAGACTTTCATGAAAATCCCCGTGTCGCATTCTTAGACGATACTAAACTCAAATACCGAGTTTGGTATTTATCCGGACTTATTGTTTTTGCGTTATGTTGTTCACAGACACACACAGACACACGTGGACATGTTTTCAAAAATGTTTTATTTGATTCAGGGCGCCTCAAAACATGTATTTCCGGTGAAATCTCGTATAGAATTTTTGAGCGGAATGCGATACTTCCCTTACTTATTACACCTAGTAGACAAAGTAAAAATCTGATGTGTTGCACTCACATGGCTTTTTCTACTCTTGTAGAAACTAGTTGCACTAACGCCTAATCTCCATATACTCAATGTTAATCGAGATAAACATTAGATTATTGCTAATTTTCTTCTAGGTGCAAGAGTAATACGGTAGGATTTAAGCGATAGTCAAATCTTTCAAGAGCTGGTTGCTATATGGAGCATTCCATTCTCTTTGCATTTAGGACATTAAAAAAAAAAATGAATTCCCATTTGAGAAGAAGTATAAGTATTGGAAAATTCAAACAAATAACAAGGAATATTTCAGAAATGGTTCACTCGACAAAATAAAGTACACTGGTGTGAAACCTAAGGACGAAAGTAATCTTCGCATGCTGTGACACTGCCAAGTAACATAGCTCGATGAAACTTGAATCATACATAGAGGGAACTGATGCGGTATGCTACAGTAGGTACCTAAACGAAGAATGCAACGAGACGAACAGAAATGCCACTTTTATTCATAGACCATAAGCTACACTAAAGTCAGTACGACATATGATGGCTCTATAGATTTACAGAAACAGGTACATGGTGCTTAAAAGGGTGTATGGTCACCACGGACAGCAATGCATGCTCTGCATCGTGCTCCCATGCTGGCCACAAGGTTGGTAAGCAGTTCTTGTGGTAGGGCGTTTCATTCCTCCACCAGCGCTGTTGACAACATCTTTTGGATGGTCGTTGGTGCATATGGATGAGCTGCAATGTGTCTCCTCAAAGTATCCCACACGTGTTCGATGGGATTTAAATCGGGGGAACGGGCGTGCCAGTCCATTCGCCGAATATCCTCTCGTTCTAAGAGATCCTCGATGCGGTCGCGCATTGTCATCCATAAAATGAAGTTAGGGCCGACTGCACCCCTGAAAAGACGCACATGGGGAAGGAGTACAGTATCACAATAACGTTGACCAGTGAGCGTACAGTGTTCAAAGATTTGGAGGTCGGTGCGCCCATGCAACATTATGTCTCCCCAAGTCATAACACCCGGACCACCAAAACGACCATGTTCGAGGATGTTCCTGGGTTCATTACATTTTCCCACCTCTCCCCAGATGAGGGTACGTCGAAAATCACTAGACTGAATCTGCTCTCATCCGAGAAGAGCACGCGACCCCATTCCTCGTTGGTCCAATTTTGATGCTTTTGGGACCATCATAAACGGTGCCGCCGATGTGCGGATGTCAATGGAACACAACGTACTGCTCCTCGGGCAAAGAGATCACCTCTGTGTAGTAGCTGTGCCACGATATCGTGAAATTGCGTGCCTAGCTGTTCTGTTAAATGTGGTTACAATTGCAACCGCTGTTTGGCGTAGATCCCTTCTTGCCTGTTGCACAATGTAGCGGTCATCTGCTGCTGTAGTTGAGCGTGGTCGACTACCACCTCTCCTTGGGACAACAGTGCCTGTGGTGTGGAAGGTTCACCACGCACATGAAACAGTGCTGTGAGCAATTCCAAACTCCTGAGCAACACTCGTCACAATTCTAGTTTCTCGGTGATTCTTCCCATTGTGAAGTCATCTAAATGATGTCTACGGGCCATGTTGCAATGAAGAACACCACTACAGTGCACCGTAACCGCTCGATAATTGCCACACACCGTCTTGTTCTGTTTCGTCAACTGGCCCGTGTTGCGGGACTATAGACTCGCTACACTCACGCCATGTGACGCCCAGCTTTCTGTGTGCGTGTGTAAGACCTCTGGCTACATGCTCCCGCACCTTCATCTACTTCCACCAAATATTTCATTTACGTTACTTTACCCATCTCGTCCTTAGGTTTTGCACACCAGTGTATATGACATAAATTGTGTGTTTTAACGAGATATAGATATTTTGTGTAGTGAAATTTTGTCTATCTCTTACGGTTTACCAGTTATACGAAAGGCATTCAGTGGGACGGAGAGTTTTGGAGACATTCTCAGAAAATGTAAGATGCACATTTTATTTGCAATGGAAATATCTTTAGCATATGATATTTTATTTAAAATCCTTAGAGCCATTTTTATAAAATCAAAATATTCTGGTTAGTCTGGAGTGGGGGACTTTTTTTGAAAATTCTTCGTGTCGGATCCTTACAGACAGACAGGCAGACACACACAGGGATATGTTTCCAAAAATGCTTTTTTTGGATTCAAGGCACCTCAAAATATGTGTTTTCGGTATCGATTTTTTGTGTGGAATGCAATACTTCCCCCACTTGCTATTTGTAGCAGAGAAAGTAAAAATGTGGATTATAAAAGCTCAAGGTATTTTTTTCCCTAAGGTTTTACAAATATTTCGCATCCTATGTTTACATGTTCCCAAGTGCAAGTACGAGTATATTTGAAGGGATATCCTTTAAAAGTACGCGATTCTTCTTCCTCTCCCCGGTTCTTCTCATTAAAATAAAAAAAAAACAATATGATACATTCACATGGCTTTCTTCTTCATTACAATTTCACAGGTACTATTCATATGCAATGCGATTCCTCCATTTCTATGTGTTCGTTACAATGATGAATTGTTTGGCTAGAAATGCTTTAGTAGAATTAATAATAATTTCTACATTCTTATATGCAGAGCAGTGAGCTGTTACAACCCATTTTTTGTTTGTCTTGAGATCATGGAAGTAAAAAATCTGATGTGTTACACTCACATGACTTTCTCTACTCTTGTAAAAACTATTTATACAAACGCTTATTCTCCATCTACTTCATGTTAATCGAGATAAACATTTGCAGACTCTATCTTATTGCTAAGTTTCTTGTAGATGTAAGGGCAATATATATTTGCACGGGCAATATAGAAATACAGTAGCCTTTAAGCACATACATATCTCTTAATAGATGGTTGCTAGGTGCAGAACCATTCCCTTTGCCACAGATTAATACTCTTTGCATATCCAAGACAAAAAAATGAATAACGAATTCCCATTTGAGAAAATAAGTATTGAAAAATTTAAGGGAATAACAAATAATATCTCGAAAATGGTTCACTCAACGAAACAAATGTATATGACATAAATTGTGTATTTTTTGTGTAGTAAAATTTTGTCTATCTCTTATGGTTTACCAGTTATGCAAAAGTCGTTCACAATGAAGAATACTTTTGGAGACATTCCCAGGAAATTCAAGATATACATTTTATTTGTCATAAAAATATCTTAAACATATGATATTTTAATCAAAATCGTTAGAGCCATTTTTGAGAAAATTAAAATTTTCGAAAAATCTTCCATGTAAAGGGTACTTTGGGGTGGGGGGGATTTTCTTGAAAACCTTTGTGTCGCATCCTTGGAACATACTAAACCTAAATACCAAGTTTGGTGTTTATCCGACTGTTCGTTTCTGAGTTATGCTGTTGACACACACACACAGACAGACACACAGGCACACACACGGACATGTTTCCAAAAATGCTTTTTTGGGATTCAGGGGGTCTCAAAACATGTATTTCGGTGAAATCTCGGTATCGAATTTTTGGGTGGAATACAATACTTCCCCTACTTACTATACGTAGTAGAGAAAGTAAAAATTAAACCAAAATTCTTGATAGTTTGGAATGGATGGAATTTCATGAAAATCTTCGTGTCACATCCTAGGAAGATGCAAAACTTACATATAACGTTTGTTGGTTTTTAGTTATGCTACTCACACTCTCACACTCACCACTCTCTCTCTCTCTCTCTCTCTCTCTCTCACACACACACACACACACACATACACACTACACGTCGTCCTCCGTGGACTAGTGGTACCGTGTTAGCCTGTAGTCGCGGGCTCAAACCCGGCGGTGAGCGATGGATTTTTTCGGGCATAAAAATCCTTAGCATGGCTTCCTTCGGAAGGGAAGTAAAATCGGTGGTCCCGGCACGTAAAAGAACCTCAAGCCTGATAAAGAGGCCTCTGAGCAAAATTACCAGTCTTTGACGCCCGATATAGAATGGGATGTTAAGGATCACAGCAGTTAAAGATCGTCCATAAATAAAACTCAATTTAATTTCTCTCTCTCTCTCACTCTCTCTCTCTCACACACACACACACACACTCATTCGCACCCTCTCACCCTCGCCCCCACCTTACACTAACACATTCACCCCCCCCCCCCCACCTACTCACTCACTCTCTCTTTCAGGGCCGGTTGTACCAACTGATGTTAAAAATACTCTAACATCTTGTTAGATAACAAGGTGTTCAAAGTTTAACACAATGTTAAAACTTTTGCGTTTCATCCAGCTTTTGTAGCAAATTGTTAACTAACATTTTGTTAACGTCAAAGATAAGGCGGTGGCCGAACTACACTGATTCTGAACGTACTCCAATGCACTTTTGTCTACGTATCGCCGCGCTCTCTGTATCAGTAGCCGACAACTATCTACATTCATGGCAACGGCCATGTGATGTTCCTATTGCTTGAGGTTAGAATCACGATGTCAAATAAATGTTTCAGCGTTTGAAACGCGTTAATTAACACGTGGTTAATAAGTATAGAGGTATTATCAAGTGCGAAAAAGCTGAAGGTCGTCTTACATTAAAGGATAAGATTGCAGCCTGAGATAAAATCCACGAGTAATTTAATTGGAATGAACGCGTTTCTCTTAAGTCAGTAAGCAACTATGGCAATTTTATGCTAACATAAATTGCAGCACCAGAAACGTTAGGTGCATAGAGCGTGTAAGACGGTTTAAAACTGGTGGTCGACACTGCATTGAAACTAAAGTGGACGAAAATGTGTTATCGCTGATTAATCCAGCAGCCCCGAAAAATACTGTTTGCTTCTTGAAGCGATTGCTTTGTAAACCATCCGGATAAACCCATCAAACGGTAGGTTTGGAAATACCATCATCACAAGTGAATGAAAAATGTAAGTAGCATAAAATCTAAGTATCAATTAACACTCAGCATCTGTTGGTAGTATTCTATCCTTTCGCATTTCCCACAAAACATGCTCATGACCCCTTGAACAGTCTATATTGCTTTAAAAATTCCTCGTTTTGCAGGGTTTCAAATTTATTATGACTTACGACTACTCTTCTTTTAGGAATGAAATTAAAAATGCCAATTGTAGCAAACTCTCATCAACAGCTTAGTTTGCGGCAGCCATTTTCCCACTTCTAACATTTGTTAAACGCCATAACACAGGGTGCGGGGATGTTAACTTAACACCGACTTTAACGCATTGTTAAAGTTAACATTGTTTGATGCAACAAATTTGTGTTAACTTCAGTGTTATATCAGTTTAACACTGTGTTACAATTTAGCATCTGTTGGTGAAACCGACACTCTCTCTCACAGAGACATTTACAAAATCCTCTGATGACTTCAAAACGTGTATTTCCAGTGAAAACTCGCTTTCGATTTTTGGGTGGAATACATTACCTACTTACTCTTATTATAGGTAGGCTGTTGCGGCTGTCTCCCTGGCTGCTGGCCTTCACTGGTGATAGCCGCATCTCATCAGTTGAAACTGCGAAAGAACGTGATGATCTTTAATGGTTCTCAGGGTGTGTGTGGGAGAAGCTCGTGCAGGATCTAGAAGTTAAGCGTAATGATTAATACAGTTTTTAATGACGCTCTTTTATTCAAGACCTTAGCTACTCGCCACCGCCTGAAGTTTGGTTACCATTTCTTTCTGTGCGGTGTTCCTCAGGGGTCCATCCTTGCTCCTCTCCTTTTTAATGTCGGTATGTCCGACTTTCCCAATGTGCTACCCACTTGTACCGCTATATATGCTGACGATACCGTACTGTATTACTCTCATTCCGATCTGCGCACAGCTATTCAGACTCTACAATATTCTATTGATGCTCGTTACTTGGCGCATTTCAGTGAATGCGTACAAAACAGAGGCCAAAATCTTCTCCCTCCGTCCGTATAGGAATACCTTCCCTCTCGTTTTGCTCCACGAGCCTCTCTCCTGATTACCAGTACAAACATCGGTGAAATATCTCGGTGTATTACTTGACACCAGGCTTATGTGGAATTCCCATGTACAAACCGTGGTCATCTTAGCTTCAGCCAGACTTCATTCCGTATTTCACCGGAGGTCACCTTTGGCTCTTGAATGCTCTTTGCTGTTATGCGACCCCTGATCACCTATGCAGCTCCTGTATGGGATACTGCCAGCAAGATTCATATTCGCCACCTTCAGATCACACAAAATAGAGCAATTCGCAATATCACCAAAGCTCCATGGTTCATCCGAAATCGACAGCTTCACCTTGAATTGGGACTATCCACTGTACACCAGTTCATCCACACCGTCTCTAAACCTTTCTTCGGCAACCTTTAGCAAGTGAAGGGAGCAGTGGAATACAACCTCAAAGCAAGAAATCGTGGGCCAACTCGGCTGAAGCGCAGACCACCACCAGATTTGCTTCTCAGTATCCAGTTCTGCCTCGGACACTTACTGATTTGTGTGTTCGGTGACTATTTTGTTTTATACTGAGTACTATTTTTTGTCTTATATTTTTTTGTGCCTTCTATTTACTGTATTGTTCACTTATTTTTACTTTCTCTACTACGTATAGTAAGTAGGGGAAGTACTGTATTCCACCCAAAAAATCGATACCGAGATTTCACCGGAAATACATGGTTTGTGACCCCCTGAATCAAAAAAAAAGCATTTTTGGAAACATGTCCGTTTGTGTGTGTCCGTCTGTCTGTGAACAGCATAACTCAGAAACGAACAGTCGGATAAACACCAAACTTGGTATTTAGGTTCAGTATCTTCCAGAGATGCGACACGAAGGTTTTCAAGAAAATCTCCCCAAATCCCCCACCCCAGATTACCCTTTACATGGAAGATTTTTCGAAAATTTTAATTTTCTCAAAAATGGCTAACGATTTTGATTAAAATTTCATATATTTAAGATATTTTCATGACAAATAAAATGTATATCTTGAATTTTCTGAGAATGTCTCCAAAAGCATTCTTCATTGTGAACGACTTTTGCATAACTGGTAAACCATAAGAGATAGACAAAATTTTACTACACAAAAAATGTAGATCGCGTCAAAATACACAATTTATGTCATATACATTTTTTTTGTTGAGTTAACCGTTTTCGAGATATTGCTTCTTATTCTCTTAAACGTTTCAATACTTGTTTTCTCAAATGGGAATTCGTTATTCATTTTTTGTCTTGGATATACAAAGAGTATTAATCTGTGGCAAAGGAAATGGTGCTGCACCTAGCAACCAGCTATTAAGAGATATGTATGTGCTTAAAGGCTACTGTATTTCTATATTGCCCTTGTAAATATATATTCCCCTTACATCTACAAGAAAATTAGCAATAAGATAGAGTCTGCAAATGTTTATCTCGATTAACATGAAGTAGATGGGGAATAAGCGTTTGCAAAAATAGTTTGTACAAGAGTAGAGAAAGTCATGTGAGTGTAACGCATCGGATTTTTTTAGTTCGAGGAACCATTTAGGTTAATCACTATGTTATATCCTGGGTTAAATTTCCATTCTGTTCACTGATATTTGCAATGCGTTAGTGCTGAACGATGTAGTTGTCTTAATAAAAAAAATTCTTTCTGTGAGGTGTTTTCACGCAATGTTGGCTGCACCGTGTAATGTGTGTTTACCTCGGGAGTAGAAATTTGAAGAAAGAGGTCTTCTCGCGGTGTTTCGCCTACACCGCGTACTACGTGCTTACTGGAGCATGATTTGCAAGACTGACCTGGCGGCTGTATTCACGAAATGCCTGTTTATCTCGCGAACAGAAGTTTCAAGAGTGATCTTTCTCCTAACTTTTCCTTTCTGCCATGACATGCATTTCCCTTTCCTTCCTATATTTTTAAATCATGTATCTTGTAAACATTTTGCACTGGTCTCCCACTTTACTATTTTTTAAACAATTGACTCTCTACATTTTAAAAACACGCCTACTTTTTACTTTGGATTTTACTTTCCCATGTCCACAATGACAACTTAGATTTATAACACTTGCCCTGCGGTTCCTGGAAGTTGATGCTTCTTTGTTTACCCCCTGTTTTGTTAATTTTTGGTAAGTATTTCGGGTCCGACGCTGTGTCGCCGAAAATTGCCTGCGGACAGTAGGTCTATTGTGGGAGCTTCCGCCCTTCTTAGAGGCTCATTTGTATGCAGGAATTTGCCTCTTCACTGCAGTGTCATTTAAACGACCTGAGACTCCTGACATTTCACCCTAAGCATAGAAGTGGAAGAGCTGCGTTGCCACGTTGTATTAGAGCACGTGTCAGTTGTTTAGCAGTGCGCTGAATAGCAAACTGCTGGCTGGGCAGGTAATGCTAGTGAGTAGCAAATCACGCCAACATGGCAACGTGTTACCCCTCAAAGTTGGGTTTGTCGGCGAAGGGAAAGGAGGGTGGTGGCACCTTACTAGCTAGAGCAACGGCGGAGGGAACTCTGCCATGGAAACATACCCCTCCAAGAAATGTCAGAAGTCTCATATTCTTTAAATTCTACCGTAACAGAAAGTTTTTCCCAATACCGGTCTGCTTTATGTTACTATTTCCTCATGTATACATCCTATTTTGTTGTTATTTTTCATATTCTTCATACTTTATTTAGTTATTAATATTCCCTTATATTTTATTTTGAATTGATTAATGAGGCCGGATGGACTGTAAAGAAAGCAAAAACCAGCTGACAGTCTTAGATAAGTGGAAGCATGGAGGAATAAATATAGCAAAGTCAAGTAGTTTCCCTTGAAATAATTTCTACCCAAACACTTATTAAGGCAAAATTTGAAGCATCATTTTTAATACGAAGCAACGGAATTCTTGGTTGGAATGCAACACTTTCTAACCTAACATGTAGAGGGAGTAAAAACTGGAATGTTAACCTTGTAATAATTGCCAAGTTTTGCTGAAAGTTTCGATTTAAGTGGTCAAAAACACTTATACAACTTTTCTGGCGGTTTAAAACTTGAGTTGAAGGAAAATGTTTTCGACAGAACTTTATATCCAGAAATGTTCAATAACTCGCAGCTATACATGGAATACATATTGATTATAAACGCAATAATATGTAGAAAGCAGATGAACCTTAAAAAGAACTATTCATTGGCACAATACCAGTAGCTATTACGCAGTTAATTAGAAACCCATCCTGAATCTCAAGGTTGTAACGAAGTTTCTGGAAAAAGGACTGGACACACTGACCGCCCTCGCGATACGATATTGTCCGTTTAGGATAGGGGGATTTTCTTGAAAAACATCGTGTAGCATCTTTGGCAGTACTGAATTAAATACCAAGTTTGGTGTTATTACAAGGTTTCGTTTTGGAAACGAAACACACACGCGGACCTTTTTCTAAAAATCCTTTTTTACTTTCTCTACTACGTATAGTAAGTAGGGAAAGTATTGTATTCCACCCAAAAATTCGATACAGAGATTTAACCGGAAATACATGTTTTGAGACCCCCTGAATCCAAAAAAAGCATTTTTGGAAACATGTCCGTGTGTGTGTCTGTCTGTGAACAGCATAACTCAGAAACGCACAGTCGGATAAACACCAAATTTGGTATTTACGTTCAGTATCTTCCAGGGATGCGACACGAAGGTTTTCAAGAAAATCCCCCCACCCTAGGATACCCTTTACATGGAAGATTTTTCGAAAATTTTAATTTTTTCAAAAACGGCTCTAACGATTTTGATTAAAATATCATATGTTTAAGATATTTTCATGACAAATAAAACGTATATCTTGAAGTTTCTGGGAATGTATCCAAAAGTGTTCTTCATTGTGAACGACTTTTGCATAGCCGGTAAACCATAAGAGATACACTAAATTTTACTACACAAAAAATGTAGATCGCGTTAAAATACACAACTTATGTCATATACATTTTTTTGTTAAGTGAACCATTTTCGAGATATTGCTTGTTATTCCCTTAAATTTTTCAATACTTATTTTCTCAAATGGGAATTCGTTATTCATTTTTTTGTCTTTGATATGCAAAGAGTATTAATCTGTGGCAAAGGGAATGGTGCTGCACCTAGCAACCAGCTATTAAGAGATATGTATGTGCTAAAAGGCTACTGTATTTCCAAATTGCCCTTGTAAATATATATTCCCCTTACATCTACAAGAAAATTAGCAATAAGATAGAGTCTGCAAATGTTTATCTCGATTAACATGAAGTAGATGGAGAATAAGCATTTTAAAAATAGTTGGTACAAGAGTAGAGATAGTCATGTGGGTGTAACACATCAGATTTTTTTCAGGGGGCCTCAAAACGTATTTCTGGTAAAATATCGTATTTGGTTTTTGGGTGGAATGCAGTACTTTCTCTACCTACCTAGTAGGTATGTGGTACGGAAATTAAAAAAAAGAATTGATGTGCTGCACTCACATGACTTTCTCTACTCTTGCACAAACCCTAATTTTTATAAACGCTTATTCTCCATCTACTACATGTTAATAGAGATAAACATTTGTAGAAGTTATTGCTAATTTTCTTGTGGGTACAAAGGAAATGTGGTAGAACTTAAAGCGATAGTCAAATCTTTTAAGAGTTGGTTGCTATGCGGAGCATTCTATTCTCTTTGCGTGTCCAGGAGACATTAAATATATATAAAGAATAACGGATTCCCATTTAAGAAAATCTGATGTGTTACACTCACATGACTTTCTCTACTCTTGTACAAAGTATTTTTACAAACGCTTATTCTCCATCTAGTTCATGTTAATCGAGATAAACATTTGCAGACTCTATCTTATCGCTAATTTTCTTGTAGATGTAGGGGAAAATATATTTACAAGGGCAATATAGAAAAACAGTAGCCTTTAAGCACATACATATCTCTTAATAGCTGCTTGCTATGTGGACTATTTCATTCTCTTTGCATGGCCAGGACATGCAAAAAATGAATAACAAATTGTCATTTGAGAAAGAGTATAAGTATTGGAAAATTGAAACAAGTAACAAAAAATATCTTGGAAATGGTTCACCAGACAAAAGAAAAAAACAAAAACAAACAAACAAACAAAAAGTATATGACAAACATTGTGTGTTTTAACGAGCTCTACATTTTTTATGTAGAAAAACTGCCAGAAAATTGATTTTAATTGTCATGAAAATATCTTAAATATATGATATTTTAATCAAAATCGTTAGAGACACTTTTGATAAAATCAAAATGTTCGAAAAATGTTCCATGTAAGGATAGTCTGGAGTGGGGGAATTTTCTTGAATATCTTCGTGTCGTAACTTTGAAAGACACTGAACCCAAATACCAAGCTTGGTATTTATCAGACTTTTCGTTTTGAGTTATGCTGCTCACAGACAGACAGACAGACAGACAGACGCAGACACGGATATGTTTTCAAAAACGTTTTATTTGGATTCAGGGCACTTCAGAACATGTATTTCCGATGAAATATCGGTATCGAATTTTTGGGTGGAATGCAATACTTTCCCTACTTACTATACGTAGTAGAGAAAGTAAAAAGAGAGAGGGAAATGGCGGGTGAGGGAAGTGTGTGGGAGAGGAAGAGTAAGACTAACAGAGTGAAAGTTAGAAAGGGAGAAAGAAGACAAGAATATTTACGTTTAAGGAATAATGCGAGCAGAGTTGAGGGTTCTGCTAAAAAAAACCATTGCATTAACAAATGTGGAGACAAAACAGGCCAGATGGTCTAAACCGTATTGTTGTTGTTGATGATACTTAAGCACATGACATCCAATATTTCAGCAGGATAAATCCGCTTAAAATTCGCTACGCTAGCAAACAGCTTTTTTTCAAGGTCACAATTAAAAGCGTGCTGTAACATTAAACTTGGTCCACGATTAAAATCTATGAGTGTGTTGGTATTACATTCTGTAGTGACCTTGCAGTTATATAACATCTGCAAGAGATTGGCACAACACATTGGCTAATCTATACTGCTTCATTTGATTTAGTGAATATATTAAAGTTCTCCAAATCAACTAGTTGGCTAAGGAACAGAAACCTAAGTTTTGCTATGCAAATGTACTCTTTCTGTAACCTTTTTTGCGACGGTCTACATTGCCTGTGAAATCATTACAACACCAAATACGCTTAAAGGGACACGATAACTGTGTATTAAAAAGTGCAATGGAATGGTGACTTGCAATAGATTTCATTTGGAGGTTTAACTGCGTCGGCGTTTCGGTTGAGTTTATAGCAGCTAACCTCAAGCACGAGAACTAATTGTAAACCAAAAAAATCTGATGTGTTATATTCGCATAACTTTTTTTATTCTTTATCGTTTATTATTTTCTCTACTACGTATAGTAAGTAGGGGAAGTATTGTATTCCACCCAAAATATTCGATACCGAGATTTCACCGGAAATACATGTTTTAAGACCCCCTGAATCAAAAAAAAAGCATTTTTGGAAAAATGTCCGTGTGTGTGTTTGTCTGTCTGTCTGTCTGTGAACAGCATAACTCAGGAACGAACAGTCGGATAAACACCAAACTTGGTATTTAGGTTCAGCATCTTCCAGAGATGCGACACGAAGGTTTCCAAGAAAATCCCCCCACACCAGATTACCCTTTACATGGAACTTTTTTCGAAAATTTTAATTTTCTCAAAAATGGCCGTTACGATTTTGATTAAAATGTCATATGTGTAAGATATTTCATGAGAAATGAAATGTATATCTCGAATTTTCTGGGAATGTCTCTAAAAGTATTCTTCATTCTGGACGACCTTTGCATAACTGGTAAACCATAAGGGATAGACAAAATTTTACTACACAAAAAATGTAGATCGTGTTAAAATACACAATTTATGTAAAACGCTTTTTGTTGTTGAGTGAAACATTTTCGAGATATTACTTGTTATTCCCTTAAATTTTCCAATACTTATAGTTTTTCTCAAATGGAAATTCGTTATTTATTTTGTTTTGTCCTGGTAATGCAAAGAGAATGGAATACTCCACATAGCAACTAGCTCTTAAATTTTTGAGTATGGCTTAAAGTCTACCAATTCCTCTTGCACCTGCAAGAAAATAGATTAACATCTCGATTAACATGAAGCATATGGAGAATAAGCGTTTGTAAAAATGGTTTGTGCAAGAGTAGAGAAAGTCATGCGAGTGTAACACATCAGATTTTACTGGGTATACAAATTATTCTTACGAAAGCTTATTTTTATATCTACTGCATTTTAATAGAGATAAGCCGTTGCAGAAATAGCTACATTAAAGATTTCGTTATAGATACTAAGGGAACAGCGATAGTCAAATGTTTGAGAACTAGACGATATACGCTGGCCTTAAAATTAAGTTTCAATGGAATCGCGAGAAACCTAAATGTTAATAAGACTTTAAAATAATGACGAAGTATTGAACAAATCGAAGCATTAATGACTGATATCTCGGAAATGACTGATGCCACAAAAGAGTTAGTTGAAATAAATTCAGTGTTTTAAAGAGATCTACATTGATATAGAATGTTGTCGTTTATCGCTTAACATTTACCACTTATATAAGATTATATAAAATTTCTTCAGAATGAAGAGAACGTCACAGACTATTCCCAGAAAATACAAAATAGACCTTTTATTTGTCATATAAATATTTTAATACGTGGCACTTTGATCAAAATCGTTTGAGCCTTTTTAGAAAATAAACAAAAAATCGAATAATCTTTCATGTAAATGATAGATTGGGGTAGGGGATTCTCTTGATAATATTCGCGTGGTTGGTATCTTTTTGGTACTGAACCTAAATAGCCAGTTTGGTATTTATCCGATTTTTGGTTTTTGAGTTATACTGACCCCCCCCCCCCCCCCACAGACACACACGCACGCACACACGCACCACGCGGACCTTTTGCATTTTCTCTCTACTACGGGGAAGTATTGCATTCCATCCAAAAATTTGATACCGAGGTTTCACCGCAAATACATGTTTTAAGGTACCCTGAATCCAAAAAAAGAATTTTGGAAACATGTCCGTATGTGTGTGTCTGTGCCTGTGAACAGCTTAACTCAAAAACGAAAAATTGGATAAATACCAAACTTGGTATTTGAGTTTAGTTTCTTCCAAGGACAAGAACACAAACATTTCCAATAAAATCTCTCAACTCGGACTACCATTTACATGGAAAATGTTTAGGAAATTTTGATTTTCACAAAAACGGCTCTAACGATTTTGATTAAAATATCATGTGTTTAAGATATTTTCATGGCAAATTAAATGTATATCTTGAATTTTCTGGGAATGTTCCCAAAAGTCCTCTTCATTCTGAATGACTTTTGCATAACTGGAATTTTACAATGCAATAATTCATTATTCGTATTTTTATGTCCTGGACATACAAAAAGAATGGAATCTCCACATAGCAATCAGCTCCTAAAAGATTTGACTATTGCTTAAAGCATACCATTTCTCTACAAGAAAATTAGCAATAAGACATTTTCTACAAATATTTATCTTGATTAACATGAAGTAAATGTAGAATAAGCGTTTGTAAAAATAGTTTATACAAGAGTAGAGAAAGTCATGCGAGTGCAACACGTAAGATTTTTACTTTCTCTACTACGTATAGTAAGTAGAGGAAGTATTGTAATCCTCCCAAAAATTCGATAGGTACCGAGATTTCACCGGAAATACATGTTTTGAGACCCTCTGAATCCAAAAAAAGCATTTTTGGAAACATGTCCGTGTGTGTATCTGAGTGTGTGTCTGTGAACAGCATAACTCAGAAACGAACAGTCGGATAAACACCATACTTGGTATTTAGGTTCAGTATATTCCAGAGATGCGACACGAAGGTTTTCAAGAAAATCCCCCACCCCAGATTACCCTTTACATGGAACATTTTTCGAAAATTTTAATTTTCTCAAAAATGACTAAGGATTTTGATTAAAATATCATATATTTAAGTTATTGTCATGACAAATGAAATGTATATGTCGAATTTTCTGGTCATGTCTCCAAAAGTATTCTTCATTGTGAACGACTTTTGCATAACTGGTAAACCATAAGAGATAGACAAACTTTTACTACACAAAAAATGTAGATCGCGTTAAAATACACAATCTATGTCATATACATTTTTTTTTGTTGAGTTAACTACTTTCGAGATATTTCTTGTTATTCCCTCAAATTTTCCAATACTTTTTCTCAAATGGGAATTCGTTATTCATTTTTTATGTCCTTTACATACAAAGAGAATGGAATGCTCTTAAAAGATTTGACTATCGCTTAAAACCTACCAATTCCCCTTGCATCTACGAGAAAATTAGCAATAAGATTAATATCTTGATTAACATGAAGCATATGGAGAATAAGCGTTTGTAAAAATAGTTTGTACAAGAGTAGAGAAAGTCATGCGCGTGTAACATATCAGATTTTTAGAACTGGTCGCTATGTGTAAAATGTAATTATCTTTGCATGTCAAAAGATCGTTTCTGCAAATGTTTATCTCGATTAATATGAAATAGATGGAGAATAAGAATGTGTAAAAATAGTTTATACAAGAGTAGTAGAAAATCACGTGAGTGTAACACATCAGATTTTTTTATGTAATGCATTGTCGTTTATCGCTTAACATTTACCAGTTATCTATATTATATCAAATTCCTTCTGATTGAAGAGGGATGCACAGGCTATTCCCAGAAAATTCTAAATATACATTTTATTTAAGTATGTTTAATCTATGGCTTTTGATCAAAACCAAGTAAGCTTTTTAGAAAATAAAAAAAATCGAAAATTTTCTATATAAAGGATAGTTTGGGGTGGGGGAGCTTCTTGAAAATCTTCCTGTCGCATCTTTGCAAGGTACTGAACCTAAATATCTAGTTTGGTATTTTATGGATGCGGTAGAGAAGGTAATACACAAGAATAGATTGTACAGTAAACAATTACAAATTAATGATTTGGTTTACAAACGGAGAAGTAGATGCAACACAGTTCTTACTCAATACATATTTTATATCTATGTAGTGACTGAGGTGAATCCTTCGTGTACATCATCTTTCAGTATTCATCATGTTCCCCAACTCATGTACACGAAAATTCCCAAGGATAATTCCACCAAGTTGTTCTTCTTTCCTCCCATAGGCAGCACAGTGTGATGAATAGTTTGTAAATGCGTCGTTCAAAATTAAGTCTTCATTTGTATGAGCCGTGAAATCAGTTTTAATGGACTAATTGTTCAAACACTTCACAGTATCATAAACTCTAATATTATAAAGAGAGAAAATTTAAGTGTTGTGTATGTGGGGTAATCTAAAAATCCCAATTCGTTCCGACAGACATGGGACTGTAAAACACCTTAAATTTTATTTTATAAATTACTGAAGATTTTAAATGTATTTACAAAGTATTTTTCCTGACACTGAAGTTATGAAAGAAGATACTTACAAAGAGGGCATTCACTTTTAGTTGAGAATGCCATGGAGTAGAAAGTGTTATTCCACAGAATATGCATGTAAAGTATGACAAATCCCGCGGATATTTCGTTCCAAGCAATATACCAGGAGGCCCACACAAGCCGTCCTTAGTTGAAGCTAGATAGCGCGGATGCCAAAAGGTTTGCCTAAGCAGAACTGCAAAGGGGACTCTACATCGACAGAGAGGAGACTGCTAAATGAAATATCAATGCTTGAAAACGAACACTTTAACTGCTATTAGTGGCCCCAGAACTCATGGAAACTGCCTGCGACCGAGGTTCTTATAGAATTTTTATTTAATTATCAACCTCAACTTTGTCCTCTTCAAAGTAATCCTCCTTATATATAATACAATTGTGTCAGCGCTTTTTCCTGTCTTGGAAGCACTTCTGGAATTCACTTTTCGTTGGTGTTCAGCTTCTTCAGCGATTCCGTTTCTATCTCATCAATGGTGGCAAAACTCTGTCCTTTCATGGTTCTCTTCAGCTTCGGGAATAGAAAGAAGTCGCAGGGGGCCATGTGCGGTGAATACGGTGGCTGAGGCAGCATAACGGTTTTGTTTTTTGCCAAAAAGTCACGAGCAAGCATTGAGGTGTGAGCGGCTGCATTATCGTGATGCAGTTTCCAGGAGTGATTTTGCCACCATTCTGGCCGTTTTCTTTGGATTGCTTCACGCAAACGGCGCATAACTTCCAGGTAGTATTCCTTATTGACCGTACGACCATAAGGCAGGAACTCCTGATGCACTATACCATTGTAATTAAAAAAAAACAGTGAGAAGAAATTTCTTTAGTGATCGAACTAGAATTTCTACTCTTCAGGTAGCTTCCATTTGGACCATTGTGCCTTAGTTTCGACGTCATACCCATATACCCATGTTTCGTCACTTGTTATAAGTTTCTTTAGAAGTTCTGGATCGTTTTCGACTTCATTTAACATTCTTGAGCTATGTCTACGCGACGTCAAGTTTGGTCCAAATTCAACAATTTCGGAACAAACTTTGCTGCTCACGTTTCATGCCCATAACATCTACGTTTATACCACTCGTAAACTCTTGTCTTAATCATTGTAGATTCGCCGAAAGCTACAGGCAACATTTCGAATCCGGTGCTGCACTTTATTTCGTTTTTAGGAAAAATTTAGTGCAAATTCCTTGATATATCCTTTTCGAAAGTAAAAATTCGCCGAGCACTCGAAAACACGTATAAATTTTTCGACTGTCAACAATAAACTAAATATTCAAAACAGCTGAAAATGCAAACATGCATCAGGAACGTATCTATCAATAAGATAAAACAAAAGTTTTGGAAATCGGAGGTATAAAGCTCGCGAAAATAAGAAATGCTCGTTATTTTATATCATACCTCGTGTATATCATAATTAATAGCGCAAACTGAAACTGTGAAAGTATACTATAGTAGGAGCAAAAACGTTCCAGTAAACGTGGGTCCGCAAACGAGCCATGTGCAAGATAATTTCAAATGTGTAATTACAAGCCGCCACTGACTTCATTATGTAACATCGTCCTAATTAGTACAAATGAATTTGAAAAGTAGTCTTTTCGTTTAATAATTGTCATTCCAAGTTGCCTCAAAATTCACTTGTAACTTAACTTAACAAGGAATACAATTCTACTTTACTATGTGACATGTTATTAATACTGTACGCTCTCCCCTGTCAACGGAGGTGTTCAAAGTGTCGTCCTTACATCTGGTTGCAATGCTGCACTCGTCTCTGCAGTGAGTTTCAAATTCTTTCAAACACCCCCGGATCATCTCGGAATTCTTGACAAGCACGTATAATTCCTGCTCCAGTACTCCAACGGTATCAACGGGAGTGCTGTAGACTACATCTTTGAGGTGACCCCATACAGAAAATACCAAGGATTGAGATCAGGTGGTCGTGGAGGCCAAGGTACAGGCCCTCCTTGGCCTTTCCATCTTGGACCACATCTCCACGTTGTATGCATTCTTACTGTAGCAGCAAAATGTGCCGGTGCCCCATTATGCATGTACCATATACTCCGACGTTGCTCACGGGGAACATCCTCAAGTAATTCACGTCATTGGCTGCTCATAACCACACATTCGCAATAATAAAACTCGCACACGGATTGTTTGCGGACCCATGTTTACTGAAACTGTCTTGCTTCTATTGACGTATACTTTCAACCGTTTCAGTTTGCGCTATTAATCAATATTATACAGGGTGAATCACCTAAAACTTGCACCGCAAATATTTCGGAAATGGAAAGTGCTATTGATGTGTAGTTTTCACCGCATTGATTGGTAGTCAGGGGCTCGTACATTTAGCCTATAAACAAATTTTAATAATACTGAGAAAGTGTATTTTTTGAGCAAACATACTATTTCTTAAATGGAACAATGCCTAGTTACATCAACAGAATAAAATTAGCGTAAATTAGAATGTCAGTGGCGTTTGTTGCAAGTTTCTAGTGCAAGTGGTTTACGAGAAATCTAATTTTGAAACTTTTACGCATCGACACTTGTACAATCTTTGGTAGCACAAGCTAAAGAAAAACAAACGGGAATTACCATACTTCTGTGGTTTCTTACAAGTAAAGAGAACAAAACCCTTCAAAGGTTGTGTTCAAAATGACCACCGGCAGCTTCAATACACGCTTTCAGTCTGCTATGGAAAGACTGCTGCACACGTTCTAGCATTTCAGCGGAAATTTCAGAGCAGGCAGCAGTAATACATCATTTCATATCGTCTGGTGTAGTTGGTACATCCTTGTAGACAGTGTCTATTAGCCTTCCTCACAGAAAAAAGTCTAAAGGAGCGAGATCCAGTGAACGGGCCGGCCAAGATATAGGTCCTCTTCGTCCAATCCAACGATTTGGAAACAACCAGTTAAGACAAGCTGTAGTAGTTCGTGCATTATGGGCTGGACAGCCATCATGTTGGTACCACAGGTTCCTCCTAGTCTGCAAAGGAACATCTTCTAGCATATGTGGCAGATGGTCTGTCAGGAGGCTGCGATACTTGTGCGAGTTCATTGTTCCTTCTATGAACAAAGGGCCTATGAGCTGATGGTTCACTATGCCACACCACACGTTTAGACTCCATGGACGCTGACGTTCCACCTGACGAAGCCAACGGGGATTGTCAACAGACCAATAGTGCATGTTTCTGCAGTTTAGATGGCCATGATGAATCTGGGGTATCATGTCTTAATGCCCATGTACAAAAGTTAACACGATTCTCAAAATCGTTTCCATACAGCCCTTGATGGAGAGAGATGTGAACCTATGTCGATGGAGAATGCGCAGTACACTTGCCTGACTTATGCCACTTCCACGTCGATTGTGCGGGAACTAATTTGCGAATCTACTGCAACGGCAGCCAAAACATTAATTTCTGCTTCTTCTCCAGTCACTTGTTTGTTTCTGTTACGTTTTCTAGGTGTTACAGTACCACTTTCACGTAATCGGTTGAAGAGGTTGATAAATAATTTCCGAGATGGTTGACGTCTATTGGGATAAGTTTCCGCATACACCGCACAGGAACGAACTGCATTCTTCTACTCTCCATACACCATGAGCATGTCGGCTTTTTCTGCATTAGTAAACCCCATCTTCCACTCACGACTTACTGCTTGAACTGTCACAAACTAGCTGACCAGAATGTCGCAATGCAACCAATGAACAGAAAACACAATGCAAACAAACATAACAACGTCGTACCTAGCAACTAAGCAGGTTGAATGGGACAAACAATTGTCGGGGTGGAAACTTTTCAAAATACGATTTCTCGTAAACCACTTGCATTAGAATCCTGCATCAAAGACCATTGGCATTCTAATTTACCCTACCTTTATTCGGTTTATGTAACTAGGCATTGTTCCATTTAAAAATTGTATGTTTGCTCAAAAAATACACTTTCTAAGTATTATTAAAATCTGTTTAGAGGCTAAATGTACGAGCCCTTGACTACCAATCAATGCAGTGAAAACTGGACATCAATAGCACTTTCCATTTCCGAAATATTTGCGGTGCAAGTTTTAGGTGAGTCACCCTGTATATATGAGAGAGACAGATATAAGATGGTCACGATTTGGCGATTAGGATACAGCAACAAAAGAGAATCTACACCGTTTGTTTATAACGGTACAAGATGCATACGACATCAATGCCAACATACTTTAATAACCCTCGTGTAAGGAAGTTTTGGCTCCATTTCCTTTGAATACTACAACTTCGTTAGCAGCATATGCTAAATGTTTGTATAACGAGAGAAAATTGTATTCAGCTAACATGAGAAATCAGCCAACGGTATTTTTTAATTAACAACTGAGAAAATTAATTTTCTCGATGGTCGCAGACTTGTCTTCTCCAAGGCGGTCAACTTGGTGGTGTGTCATATTCTCCAACTTCACCCCTATTTCGGTGTATATGTTAGGGATTTCTGTATTATGCGAAAATTATGCAGCGTTTATATTATTAAATAACTATGGGACCAAAGAGTAAAGGTTTAACATTTCTCCTACGTTGATGTTAATCGAACCTTGGACCGAACGAACAATGTGAAGGATGGTTTGGGGTGGGAGGAAAGTGTTGAAAATCTTTGTTTGGTATTTATCCAACTTTTCGTTTTTGAGTTGTGCTGTTTACAAGCACAAACACACACACACATTTTTATAAAAGTTATTATTTTATTATTCATTTTTTCAGGGGCCTCAAGGCATGTATTTCTGGTGAAATTTCGATATCAAATTTTTGGGTGTACTATACACGTGGTAACTGAGCGGGATGGCTTAGGCGGTTGCGCCTGTGGCACCATTCGGGAGGTAGTGGGTTCGATTTTCCCGCCCGAAGCTTAAGGAACGCAGAAAGTTCAGGAGAGCATCCTTTTACCTTGCCACGCTGCACCGAAACAACCATGCCGACGCTTTCAACCCTGAAATGGACAAATCTCAAGAGGGTATCGAACCATCTCTACTGACGCCGCTTTAGTTCTGGATGGTATAGAACCCATTCACTTAAGTGGAACTTTCAGAGCAGTATTAACAAATATAGCTTGCTCATAAGTAATGTCGGTTTTTTAAGCAAAACTTTATTTGGAACATTTTCTGACAAGAAATTAAACTACTCTTAAAAGTAGAGACAGTCAGATTCTTTAACCATCTTTCAGCGAGGTTTATTATCCCGCGACGGTACCAGTCTCTGGTTTTTGATGCGAAGTATTTGGTGAGACCCACTTCCACAGCTTCAATATTTTCAAAATTTCTTCTACGCAAGAAATAGGCCCTGGATCAAAACAGATGGTAATCTGAAGGCGCAAGATCAGGGCTGTATGCTGGGTGTAGCAGTACGATTCCTTCCAATACTGAATGTTTGTCATGCTTTTTCGTGCAGTATGGGGTGTTGCATTGTCCTGCTGCAAGAGAACTCCATTTCTGTTAACTAATGCTGGGTATCTTCGTCTCGGAATTTTATGAACTCGTTCCAGTTGTTGAGAATAAAGATTCGCTTTGACTATATGCCCAGTGAATCACTCCTTCAAAATTCCACCAGACACAAACATTACTTTGGGACCGAACTGATTTTTTTAACGATGACTTTGGCAGGTTGACGGGGACTGAGTCACTGTTTCGAGGCATCAAGGTTGCCATATAAGATCCATTTTTCATCACATGGGATTACCGATAAGCTAACGGCAGATACCCACTCTAGTTGATCCTGTTGAGGTGTCAGTTCATGAGGTGCAGATCTACAGCTTTTTCAAGTTTCTTAATCTGACGATATATGGTATCTTTTGATGGACCAAGTTCTTCTAACCACCTACGAGTACTTTTTTGCGGATTTTCTTCCAAAACTCTGCATGTATTCTCAATATATATTAATTTGGGTCTTCCAGAACATGGTAAATCTTTAGTGTTTTCTTTTCCAGTGTTGAAACTTTGGAACCGTCGTTGTGCCAAACGCTCACTAACGACACCTTCTCCTTCCACTTCACATATTTTTTGAGCCGCGGCAGCAGCTTTATAATGTTTCCAGTAGTGCTTTAGAGGGACTCTAATCTCAAACTTTGTAACTTCCATTTTGTGATTGTGTATTAACTGACGACTGACCTCGCCATATATGCAATACTAGCCATGGTATCCTGTAAATAGAATTGGTGAACCAAAGAAAACCAATTCTATCTTATAAAACACCAAACTTAAAAACCGACTTTACTTATGAGACAACCTAGTATAAAGAAAATTCGCCAACAATGTTAACTTTATCAGCTATTATGCTCACTTTTTGACCTCTGGACATCCAGCTCTAGAGTTATGTTTAGCCCATCATTAAAACATAATCTGCATATCAACACTGACGAATCACGAGTCAATAATGAAAGTGACAACACAGCTTCAGTTGGTTGTGCTTTCGTTGTTTTTGATCATGGATCTGAAGTAACTTACAACCAACACAAGCTTGCATCAGTGCCCTGAAGAAAGCAATAGAGTGGAGTGTTAATAATTCATAGTGTCCGAATTTTAAGTGATTTCCAATAAGCGCTTGGAGCAATTAATTATAAATCTAATCTCCACCCTATTGCTGTTTACACCAGATGGACAATACACGAATGCAGTAAACATATACGTCTCTATTGGGTGCGAGGTCATGATGGAAATGAAGGCAATGAAAGGGCTGACCGACTTGCAAAGGCTGCTTCAAATATGTATACAGAATATACCTACAAAAATACCCAATTTCTTTGGTTAAAAACCTTTAAAACAAGACATATATAATTTTTGGAATTTATTGGGTAAAGGTCACATCACAAAAATCTTCCTATTCCCATCAATTCATAATAGATTAGCTTTAAAATATTTTATCCTTGTATTTGTAATAATACAATTTATGACTGACCACAGTAAATTTGATTTATATCTTGAGCGTTTTAAAATAATTAGTCCTAATAGCACTAAATGTTTATGCTCGAATCCAATACAAGATGTCCACCACCTTCCCTTTGATTGTCCATTGCAGGGAAGAAAACGGCTCAAACTTGTTCAACACCTAGATTCATGTCTAACACTATTCACATAAGGTTACCAACTCAAAATTCTCGAATGCAAGACATTACTTGGAAGAAAGCAGGACATTTCTTTAAAACGTCTAACACTTTTCGAGCATGTCTTCCTTCTCCCCCTATGTGTGAAGCTGGGATGCTTTAGTTTATCTGTAAATTTACACGTTTTGGTTTTTCCTAGTTTCTGTATGAGAAGGCGATATACTTAAAACGATTCAGTCAAATGAACTTTTGATATACACTCGAATATCCACATCCACAAAACTATAAACTGCAGGGCACGTGTATAGATAAATCTTGTTAAAAAACTAATAATGCAGTTCGATATCACGACAGTTTGTGTAACTTTTCTCCATCCAAATAAGTGGCAATCTAAATTGATAGTGCATGGATTCGCTCGTTATCGGCATCAAAATCATGATTTCGCCACATACCACTATGCACCACGAATAATGCAAAAATAATATGCTCCCATGGCTTAACACAACTGAAAGAATATTTTAAATGTATTGTTACCCGAAAATGTCGGACATTCAAGAGAAAAACTAAAATGCCTGCTGGACGTAAACAAAACCACATGTCCAGCAAAATCCGGATGGTTGGTAATCCTATATTCACACTACGATTAAATCAAATTATTCGTAATTAGTGTTGCTACTCACAATTCCAGAACTTTGTCAATAGAATATTTAAATCTTTGTAAATAGTTATCTATATTATAGTACTAAAGTTATACCTCCATTTATTCTTATTAATGCTTATGTTAGTAGTAGTTACACTTACATTTAATGTTATCCTTTCATTTATAAACATATATTCTATTTAAACTATAGTCCTAACATACAGTTTGAAATAGGGCTTTTTATATTTTGGAAATTCAATAAAAAGAATCTGATGTGTTGCACTCACGTAACTTTCTCTAGTCTTATACAAACTATTTTTACAAACGCTTATTCTCCTTCTACTTTGTGTTAATCGAGATAAACATTTGCGGAAACTATCTTATTGCTAATTTTCTTGTAGGTGCAAGGATAATGTGGTAGGCTTTAAGTGATAGTCAAATCTTTTAAGAACTGCTTACTATGTGGAGCATAGGACATGACATAAATAATAAATAAATAAATAAAAAACAAATAACGAATTCTCATTTAACAAAAAGTATTTGCTGGAAAATTAAATCAAACAAAAAGCAATATCTCGGAAATGGGTCACTCGACAAAAAATGTATATGACATAAATTGTGTGTTGTAACGAGTTCTAAATTTTTTTGCAGTAAAATTTTGTCTATCTCTTACGGTTTGGTCGTCCTCCGTGATGTAGTGGTTACCATGCTAGCCTCTAGTTCCCGAGGTCCCGCGTTCAAACCCGGCGGAGGGCGATGGATTTTATTCGAGTGTAAAAATCCTTAGCGTGGCTTCCTTCGGAAGAGAAGTAAAGCCGGTGGTCCGTGTCGTAGATTTACGGCACGTGAAAGAACCTCAAACCTGATAAAGAGGCCTCTGAGCAAAATTGCAGGTCTTTCACGCCCGGTATAGAATGGGAAGCTAAGGACCACAGCAGCTAAAGAGCGTCCTCAAGTAAAACTCAATTTAATTTTCTTAGGTTTACCAGTTATGCGAAAATAATTCAGAATGAAGAGGACTTTTGGAAACATTCTCAGAAAATTCAAGATATACATTTAGTTTGTTTTTTAACCCCTTACCTATATTAAGTAAAGGGAAATAAATTAAATTAAGTTTTATTTATGGACTAATATGGTCCTTAGCATCCCATTCACTCAGAGGCTCTTTATCAGTCTTGATGTTCTTTTACGTGCCATAAATCTACGAAACGGATCGTCGGCTTTACTTCGTTTCGGAAGGGAACCATACTAAGAATTTTTACGCTCGAAAAAATCCATTGCCCTCCGCCGTTTGAACCAGAGGAAGTCTTGCATTCCACCGAAAATATGCGTTTTGAGGATCTTGATTAAAAAAAAGTGCTCTTACTTTCTCTACCAATCTACTTATTGCATGAAAATGTTTTCACTATTTTTGATTTTATCGAAAATGATTAGCGACTTTGATTAAAATGACACAAGTTATTTACATGAACAAATCAAACTATATCTTACATAGCTTGGGAATAGTCCGTTTCATTGAAAGGAAACCTGTATAATTTTGCGTAACCTGTAAATCATAAGAAATAGACAAAATATTACTGCACTAAAAGTGTAGATCTCCTTAAAACATAGTACAATTTATTTCAGATAACTTGTTTGTAGTATCAGGCATTTCCGTGATATCCGTTATTGTTTGAATATTTCAATACTTTTGTTATATTTTAAAATACTGTCATCATACATCTGTTTCCCCCGATGTCTCGGAAAGAGTACGACATTTCTAAAGCAGCATATACAGTGCCTTCGTTTTATGACAAGGCCGCGGATCGCAAGAATGGTGCTCCGCACACAGTCTACTGCACTGCGGGGTTTTCCGTTCCGTAACTGCCGCTTTACTTACGAGTGTTAGTAACATATATGTGTTGAGTACTAACCTTGGTATAAGTGCTGTTGGAAGTGGTGCCCATCTGCGCGAAGACATAGTTGACATCGTCGGATGAAATTACCATTCACACGCATAAGTTCTTGCGTAATACTCATAATTTATGCTTTTATATTGTCCTTATGTTCGTCTATGGTGTGGCGATTACTCCTATAAACTTTATTTTTTAGCTTTAATGATCCCGTTGTTCTAAATTTCTAGACCAAATATCTCACAGTGTCTCTACTCGGAACTGGATAACCAGGAAATTGCTGCTGAAATTTTCTACACACCTGTCTACGTGATTCAATTTTCACGTATGTATCGTACATAAAAATACGCTGTTCAAGCGTGAATTTGTTGGCAGACATTTCCGTGGACTAATAAGAGAATAACTTTCCTAAAGAAATCACACACAACACACGTATTGTCGAAACACTTCACAACACGAAGACAAAGTAACGACTGAGACAGCTCACGCTGATAAACGTATTGCGCCGCTTCTGCGCTGTGGCGTAATACCGAGGTCACCTCCACGCATACGCATATAAGACGTGTGGTCTTGGCACAAAACGAAGGCACTGTAGCTCTCGCTTTGAACACTTGACTATCGTTTAGGTCTCCTGCGGTTTGCTTGTACCAACAACGAGATAAGTTATTAAACTATTTCTGCAAACGTACGAGTATGTCTCTATTAACATGAAGTGAATAGAAAAAAAATCCCTGATTGGTAGCATCTATATGATTTTCACCATTCATTCGTTTACATATTATTTTTCCAAAAGGGCATACTTCTAAGTAGTCCTTGTTAATGTAAATAAACTCTCCTAACACGTTGTAGGCATAAGAAGGTTACACTAGTATAAAGCGATAGATCGAAATTACATGTTCTTTGTATAACCGCTAGAAAAAAATCCTTAAGTGTTACATTCACATGACTTTCTCCACCCATTATGGTTTATTTTTATTTCTTCTGCAATCTAATGTTGCCAAAGTTTTACTTTCTGTCAAGACACAGAGCAGTTCTTGGATAGAAGACCCGAGAGGGCGTTGAACGACCCGTTAACCAAGCAGTCCTCTAATGTCTACGAGAAATACTCCTTTCTTGGTGCATGTGCATGTGCACCATGTGTCTGGCGCAGTCATATACCACGAAACATAGAAACACCTGAAACATGATAAAGGGGAAATGATAGAAAGGAAATCGTGGTAGATGAGAAACCAACCTAGCATTCGCCTCCGACCAGGGAAAACCACGAAAAACACAAGGTCAGAGTGGGCCGTGGTCGGGAATCGAAACCAGAACCTCCTGAATGCGAGCTTCACACCATTTCAACTCCTTTTGGAATAGGTTTTGATGAGGAAGTGAGGTGTGTCATCTGTAGGAGTCTCTCGACTCTCTGAGCATGGGAATTGTCCTGCGGCTTAGTTCTTTCTGCTTAAAGTGTACACTGCCGCGCATAAAAAGTGGCCCATTCCCCTAGATTGTCGTAGTGATTTTCTCTCCGTAAGGTTTCCATCTTCAAGTAACCGACTTTTGACTCCACCCAGCCGATGTCAGTTCTCTATGTGATAGGTCTTAAAAACAATTCAGAGGCCCAAACACTAACGAATTAACGATTTTAATAATTTATGTGGAATGGAGGGTTGGTTTGTATACCTTCTATCAAAGAGTTTCGCTATGATTGGCACACAAAGAATGGCTAAACCAAATACTAATAATTCGGCCTTCTAGAGGAAGGGGTGAAGAATAATTTGTATGTCTGGTTGGGACATTTACTTTACAAACTTCAACCATCCAGAAACCTATGCACCAGTTGTGGATGGTACAAATACAATATTGGCAGCAGCAGCTAAACAGAGAAGCATTCACTCCCAGATGCAGTGTGACATGAAATAAAACCAACATTTAGAATTCTGTCACATGCTGAACTTTTGTAAAAATGTCTGTAAAATCCAGAATAATAATGAAGTGTGGTTTAGTGTGGATTAGATGCCCTAAAACCATGTTTTGTGGTCTAAAAGTGCTGAATATTGCTGTGTATGATGCTCCGCTATATTGTAATGAAGGGCATAATGGCAGAATTAAGGCTTTAAACAAAGCTGGGCTAGAACCTGAAGTGTACACAATAAAAATATTTAACTACATGGATCGGAAGCGGATATCCAAAGCAGAGTCAAATCTCCTAAAACTACACCAGGAAGCAAGGCAGAAAAAGAGGGCCAAAAGAAAGACTCAAGAGGATGATAAGGGACATGTATATGGTGGTCACTGAGCATTGTTAACTTCTTAAAGTAAAGATTTTATTTTTGCATATGCTTGAAAAAAGAAACTTAATTGTTCATTTCCGCAACTTACTTTTTCATAATATATACTCCTTTTTTCGCCATAACCTTCAGCAATAGAGCTTTGAAATTTGTATGAAATGTTTATAATTTAATATTGAAGCTTGTCCTCTAAAGAAAAGTTAATTGAAGTATTAGAATCATGTTTATGCTAGCTCTATACACTAATATCATGCCAAAAATGTAATAAAAAGAATTGTTATTAATTTTTATTTTAGTAAATATTTATCTCATACAAAAAGCTTTAGAGATCAAAAGTTATCAACAGGTAACAGTGATCCAGTAAAAAATTCACATGAATTGCTTCACAAATTTGAGAGATAAAGGAACACAATTTCTAATCATTTTTTCGTTTTTTAGTTTTAGTGTATTGTCCAACCTGCGTAAGGAAACTTTAGAATTAATTTTTTTAAACACTACATTTGATAGATAACACATGTGCAAAATTTCAAAAACATACCTTTCATAATGAACTAATGACAATTTTTAAATACATTAGCATTTCTTACTTACACCCCTCTTAAACCAAATGGCAGCTACTACATTTATATTTTGAATGTAGTAGCTAAATAAAACAGTTGAAACTAGAAATCATGTCACTCTAAAATGAATGGATCCCAAGCTCATGTCGGACTTTGGGCAATGAACATGCGGATCAATTAGCAAAGAAAGGTGCAATGCCACAAATAAAACCTGTAGGACAAGTAGAAATAAATAAACAACTAAATAATATTAAACAACATTTCAAAAGACAGCAGGGACTTGATGAAGAAGATAAATTAAAGGATAGAGATTATAAGAATATTAAAGATAGAGCTGATATACAAAAAATGCCAAGGAAGACTCCAGTGGCCTTATTTAGGATGGAATCTCGCCAAAAGAAAAGGCCTTAAAAGTGATAGCTACAGACTTTATGTTGGGAAACAAGAGGGAAAATGATGCAGATCAATTAATCCCCAGAGCCATTTGTGAACACCAACAACAACAACATTTATATATGTGACAGTTTTCATCAGCGACATGGAGACGAAGTTTAAGTTATTGCTGATACTAAATGGCAATAAGAAAACTGCCTTTCAGAAAACGGTAGTGTAGCATGAAAAATAAAATCTGATGTGTTACACTCACCTGACTTTTTCTACTCTTGTACAAACTATTTTTACAAACGCTTATTCTCCATTTACTTCATGTTAATCGAGATATCGAGATGTCAATCTTATTGCTAATTTTCTTGTAGATGCCAGGGGAATATGGTAGGTTTTAAGTTATAGTCAAATATTTTAAGAGCTGGTTGCTATGTGGAGTATTCCATTCCCTTTGCATTACCAGCTCCAAAAAAAGTAACGAATTTGAGAAAAAGTATGTTGGAAAATTTAAAGGAATAATAAGCAATATCTTGAAAATGGTTCACTCAACAAAAAAAATGTATATGACATCAGTTGTGTATTTTAACGCGATCTACATTTTTTGTGTAGTAAAATTTTGTGTATCTCTTATGGTTTACCAGTTATGCAAAAGTTCGTTCACAATGAAGAATACTTTTGGAGACATTCCCAGAAAATTCGAGATATACATTTCATTCGTCATGAAAATATCTTAAACATATAATATTTTAATCAAACTCGTTAGAGCCATTTTTGAGAAAATTAAAATTTTCGAAAAATGTTTCGTGTAAAGGGTAATCTGGGGTGGGGATTTTCTTGAAAACCTTGGTGTCACATCTCTGGAAGATACTGAACCTAAATACCAAGTTTGGTGTTTATCCGACTGTTCGTTTCTGAGTTATGCTGTTCACAGACAGACACACACACACACACACACACACACACACACACGGACATGTTTCCAAAAATGCTTTTTTTTTATTCAGGGGGTCTCAAAACATATATTTTCGGTGAAATCTCGCTATCAAATTTTTGGGTGGAATACAATACTTCCCCTACTTACTGTACGTAGTAGGGGAAGTAATGTTACCCTTTGGCCATACCTACTTTTGGGGAGGTAAAGTACCCTGTCAATTCATGACTAGAATTATCCTCGAAAAACTGAGGTGGTCACCCTGGCCGGGGGTGTGGGTAGATTTTGCAGTACCAAAATAAACAGCTCCGTTCCATTATGGGCCACATCTTATGTACGTGAGTGTACGTGAATACGTTGCTCAGGAGCACAGCTTCTTTATATTTTTTATTAGCTGTCATGCAACACACTTAAGATTGAGTAATGCTGACTAGCACCAGTTTACTAAGAGCTTTATCTAGTTCATTTCTAGGACATTGTCCTGCACAACTTCTCCGTAAGGGCATGCAGCCGCTTGGCTATGACCCATAAAGGCTATAATCCCATACTTACCTCATTACAAGAAATATCTTGCCTCTCATGAATATTCTCACTTTAACGCGATGTGGTGCACATATTATTTGAGGATTAACTGCCAGAGGCTAGATACAACTTTTAGTGTGTCAAAGTAAAGATGTCCCTCAGTTTTTCTTCCTACTCGGCAGGTGCCAAATTCACGGCGTGACACACATATCTATACAGGTAAGGAAATTGTAATAAAATCTTTTCGGGTAATTTTTCCATTTTAGATGAGTAATTTATACTACGATTGGTGTGCCTTAAAACCAAGATCGCCATTTTAAATGCCCTGTTTTCTTTTCACACAAGAA
This sequence comes from Deroplatys truncata, assembly GCA_030765065.1. Classification (NCBI taxonomy): domain Eukaryota; kingdom Metazoa; phylum Arthropoda; class Insecta; order Mantodea; family Mantidae; genus Deroplatys; species Deroplatys truncata. Next base: position 62,867,838 of record CM060987.1, on the reverse strand, counting down.
TGGTCAAACCTATCTTAAATACTTTGCCAAAGAAGTGCCAAAAATAATCGATTATTACTTAGTGTTATTCTGAAAATCATTACGTAAACAATACTATAAAGACAAACAAATCTGATGTGTTGCACTCACATGACTCTCTCTACTCTTGTACAAACTATTTTTACAAACGCTTATTCTCCATCTACTTCATGTTAATCGATATAAAAATTTGCAGAATCTATCGTATTGCTAATTTTCTAATAGGTGCTAGGGAAATGTGGTAGGCTTTAAGCGATAGTCAAAGCTTTTAAGAGCTAGTTGTTATGTACAGCATTCCATTCTCTTTGCGTATCCAGCACATAAAAAAACAAAAAAACAAACAAACAAACAAATAACGCATTCTCATTTGATAAAAAGTACAAGTATTGGAAAAATCAAACAAATAATAGGAATATCTCGAAATGGATCACCCCACAAAAAATGTATATGATATAAATTGTATGTTTTATTGAAATCTATATTTTTTGCGCAGTAAAACGTTTATCTCTTATGGTTTACAGTTATGTAAAATTGATTCAGAATGAAGAGGATTTTTGGAGAGATTCCCATAAAATTCAAGATACACGTTTAATTTCCCATGAAATTATCTTAACCATATGATATTTTAATCAAAATCGTTAGACCCATTTTAAGGAAATCAAAATTTTCGAAAAATGTTCTATGTAAAGTGTAATCCAGGGCGGGGGGATTTACTTGAAAATCTTTGCGTCGCATCTTTGAAAGATAATGAACCTAAGTACCAAGTTTCCTATTTATCCGACTTTTCGTTTTTGAGTTATGCTGTACACACAGACCCACCCACCCACTCACACACTCACACCCCCATCCCCACCAACGCACCTTTTTCTAAATTTTGTTTTTAATTCAGGGAGCCTCAAAACATGTATTTCTGATGAAATCTTGATATCAAATTTTTGGATGGAATGCAATGCTTTCCTTACTTACTATATGTAGTAGGGAAAGTAAAAATTGTATGTATGTATGTATGTATGTATGTATGTATGTATGTATGTATGTATGTATGTATGTATGTATGTATGTATGTATGTATGTATGTATGTGGCTGTGTATGACAATTCTTTCACTATCGAAAATAGCTATTCTTTCTGAAGGACATGGGCTATAAAATACTTCGATTTTCAACTAATAATTTACTAAAGGACTAAAAAGGATTCACAATGCCTATGTACTAGTACACGCTATTGGAGTTATAAAATAATTTATCTGTGAACAAGGCTTTGACCTTTCTCTAAGAATGCAATATGGTAGAAAATATTTGTTGTTACAAAAAATGAATGTAAAATAAGAAAACTGATATATATAGTTCTTTTCAAGCTATAGTATATTACACACACACATATAATTATATGAAATGGTCGACTTAGAAACTAAAAAAACATAAGCCACAACAAAACAGAATAGAGTCGAATCTGTTTTTTTTATGGGGGCCTTTGGTCATCAATGACCAATTAGCTATCAGGATGTCATATTTCTATTAAATTCACATTTACTCTCTCACTCATATTTTCAGAACCTGAGGAGGATGCGGAGTAATCCTAATTAAAGAAAAGCTCCTATTCTCCAGCTGGGAATCGAACCTGGGACCTCTGGTTTTGGTAGCTAACATAATCGAATCAGCTTATAACGGTACGATACACGTGTGATGTCAATGCTTGTATACACGTAAAAAACATTTGTTTAATTTATGTTGTATGTTGTAAACAAGGTCGTTAGCAACGTATGCTAAATAATTGTATAACGAGAGAAAATTTTGTCCAGTAACATTACAAATCAGTTAACCGATATTTTATAATTAACAGCTGAGAAGACTGGTTTTCTGGAAGGTTGCAGACTTTATGTCTTTTCCATAGTTTTACCTGGTGGCCTGAGTGTCAGAAATCTTCATATTCAATAGCTGTTTTGTTGTACATGTTAAGGGTCTCTGCATTATTTGAAAGCTATGTAACTTTTATGTTGTTAAATAACAATGTGCCCAAAGGAAATTCACAAAGGTTCAAAATGTTATCTATCGTTATTACATTGTGATCGCGCGCGCGAAGCCACCTGCGGGCCGCCGGTAAGCGCATTCCGGTCCGCTGGGACCCCCTAGGCGGGTCTTCAGAACTATTGGAGCGCAACGAACACATTGGGTATCGCTTACCTTCAGTTTTTCTGCTCCAGAAGATATCTTTTAACCGCTTCTAGTAGCTTCCCCTTCTAGAACATTACGCTTTGTATGCGGTGCGTATATAAAGGGAAGATCTGCCCAGTGAGGTGTTCATTTATTTATGAAGTTACAAAGTTAACTACAGTTGAAAGTGTCTAGTGCAGTTCAATTGTTAAGTTATAACTCAACAGTTCAGTTGTGATTAGATTCGACGGATCAGTTGTGTTCTGTTCTGAGTGTACGTCAAAAGTGTCTCAAGTGTAGTGTGTGCAACGCTGAGCGCATAAGTAAGAAATAGAGTGTATTTAGCAGCAACTCGTGTTCTCATTTGTTGCAATATATAAAGCGACCATTCCGACCGACGACTGTATTGAACCGCAGCCAAAAAGTACTTCTAGATTATGCAGCATTTCAAGAACTTGGAACACTACGAGTATTGGGAGAGGTTACGGAAATCAGACTGGTGTTTCACATCCTTTTGCGTGAATATCAGGGGCTTTTTCGTGCGCCATTAGCTGGAGTTGTAGGAAACTATACTATCATTGGGGTAAAGGGCGCAATTCAGCATAAAAAATCTGATGTGTTACACTCACATGACTTTCTCTACTCTTGTACAAACTATTTTTACAAACGCTTATTCTCCATATGCTTCATGTTAATCGAGATGTTAATCTTATTGCTAATTTTCATATGGGTGCAAGGGGAATTGGTAGGTTTTAAGCGATAGTCAAATCTTTTAAGCGCTGGTTGCTATGTGGCCATTCCATTCTCTTTGCATGTCCAGGACAAAAAAAAATGAATAACGAATTTGAGAAAAAGTATAAGTATTGGAAAATTTAAGAGAATAACGAGCAATATCTCTAAAATGGTTCACTCAACAAAAAAATGTATATGACATAAATTGTGTATTTTAACGCGATCTACATTTTTTGTGTAGTAAAATTTTGTCTATCTCTTATGGTTTACCAGTTATGCAAAAGTCGCTCACAATGAAAAATACTTTTGGAGACATTCCCTGAAAATTCGAGATATACATTTCATTTGTCATGAAAATATCTTAAACATATGATATTTTAATCAAAATCGTTAAAGCCATTTTTGAGAAAATTAAAATTTTCGAAAATATTGCATGTGAAGGGTAATCTGGGGTGGGGGGGATTTTATTGAAAATCTTTCTGTCGCATCTCTGGAAGATACTGAACCTAAATACCAAGTTTGGTGTTTATCCGACTGTTCGTTTCTGAGTTATGCTGTTCACAAACACACACACATATACACACTCGAACATGTTTCCACTCAAAACATGTATTTCCGGTGAAATCTTGGTATCGAATTTATGGGTGGAATACAATACTTCCCCTACTTACTATACGTAGTAGAGAAAGTAAAAAGGAAAGAGAGGGAACGAAATATAAGGAACGGGACGGAGAAAGAGGAAGGAGGAGACGGTGAGCAGACGAGAAATGGAGATAGAGAAAAATCTCGGCATTTAATGCAATAACGCGAGCAGAGCTGTGGATTCTGCTAGTCTGAAATAAAATAGTTCAGAAACATGTTTATATATGTCTTCTCTAAACCTTTACATATAAATCACTGTCTTACTTAGTGATCATCCTATTGCATTTGAAATATACTTGTGGTAAAATAAAGCACACGACATGTTTAATTGCCTGTTGATTAAAACAAACAAAATAAATCATACCCGGTAATATATCAGTCCTCAATAAGGCACACCCGCAGGTGATGTAGCTGGAACAGCTCTTAGCATAAACAAGGTCGAGTTGATGCACGTGTATTTAACATTTCATCAAGCAAAACAAGTGTGAGTTTCCAGTACTAGGTTACTTGAAATTTTGTACCAGCAATTCTCTCCGAGAAATTTAATTTATTTCTTGCAGTTTTCTAAAAGAGTTTAAAAGTCGTAACTTCGATTAATAGATATTTTAGGTAGATATGTTTAGATAGGTATAAGAATTCAACATGATGGGAACATGTAACAACTTAAGAAAGCTGATGTGTTGCACTCATAGTGCTTTCGCTAATTTTGAACAAACTATTTTTACAAACGCTTGTTCTCCATATGCTTCATGTTAATCGAGATGTTAAACTTATTGCTTATTTTCTTGTAGATGCAAGAGGAATATGGTAGTATTTAAGCGATAGTCAAATCTTTTAAGAGCTGGTTGCTATGTGGCGCATTCCATTCATTCTCTTTGTATGTCCAGGACATAAAAAAATGAATAACGAATTCCCATTTGAGAAAAAGTATTGGAAAATTTAAGGGAATAACAAGCAATATCTTGAAAATGGTTCATTCCAAAAAAAATGTATATGACATAAATTGTGTATTTTAGCGCGATCTACATTTTTTGAGCAGTAAAAGTTTGTCTATCTCTTATGGTTTACCAGTTATGCAAAAGTCGTTCACCATGAAGAATACTTTTGGAGACATTCCTAGAAAATTCAAGATATAAATTTTATTTGTCATAAAAATATCTTAAACATATGATATTTTAATCAAAATCGATAGAGCAATTTTTGAGAAAATTAAAATTTTCGAAAAATGTTCCATGTAAAGGGTAATCTGGGGTGGGGGGGATTTTCTTGAAAACCTTCGTGTCGCATCTCTGGAATATACTGAACCTAAATACCAAATTTGGTGTTTATCCGACTGTTCGTTTCTGAGTTATGCTGTTCACAGACAGACAGACAGACACACACAGACAGACAGACACACACACAGACACACAGACACACACGGAAATGTTTCCAGAAATGCTTTTTTTGGATTCAGGGAGTCTCAAAACATGTATTTCCGGTGAAACCTCGGTATCGAATTCTTCGGTGGAATACAATACTTCCCCTGCTTACTATACGTAGTAGAGAAAGTAAAAATATATATGTTGTGTTTTTTGACGAACATTTTTGTGTAATAAACTTTTGTCTATCTCTTACGGTTTGCCAGTTATGTGAAAGTTATTCAGAATGAAGAGGACTTTGGGGACATTCTCGGAAAATTCAATATATACATTTCATTTGCTATGAGAATGTCTTAAACCTGTGATATTTTAATCAAAATCGTTAGAGCTATTTCGGAGAAAATAAAAAAAATTGAAAAATGTTCCATGTAAAGGGTAGTCTTGGTGTCACATCCTTGGAAGATAGTAGGTAAACTCAAATACCAAGGTTGGTATCTATACGACTTTTCGTTTTTGAGTTATGCTGTTCACAGACTGGTAGTAACAGACAGACAGATCAGACACACACGGACATGTTTCTAAAATGTTTTATTTGGATTCAGTGCACCTCAAAACATGTATTTCTGGTGAAATTTCGGTATCGAATTTTTGGATAAAATGCAACACTTTCCCTACTTACTATACGCAGTCAGAAACTAAAAAGGGCTGTTTACAGCGCTATTAAATAAAGCCGTATGTTTATATCAAAATTACTAGCACGTGTCTTCAATTACCAGCTGTTCTTTATGGTTATGAGGTAACGGGGGAGGTCTACATTATAATTCTATGTGTAAGATGCAGACCAAATTCCATGCTTTTATATTAGTTCCAGAGATATTAATGTTGCTATTTTTTTTTTACTTTCTAAACATTTAGTAAGTAGGGGAAATATTGCATTCCACCCAAAAATTCATTCTCGAGATTATACCGGAAATACATGGAAACATGTCCGTGTGTGTGTGTGTGTGTGTGTGTGTGTGTATCTGTGAACAGCATAACTCAAAAACGAAAAGTCGGATAAATACCAAACTTGGTATTTGAGTATAGTATCCTCCAGTATACGATACGAAGATTTTCAACAAAATTCCCCCACACCAACTACCCTTCACATGTAACATTTTTCGAAAATTTTGACCTTCTAAAATATGGCTCTAATAATTTTGATTAAAATACAACTTATGAAAGATATTTACATGACGAATAAGAAGTACATTTTGAATTTTCTGGAAATAGCCTAGGAAGTCCTCTTCATTCGAAAGGAATTTTGTATAACCTTGTACAACTGGTACACATTAAACGATAGACGAAAACGTACTGCACAAAAATGTAGACCTCTTTAAAACACACAATTTACTTAAAATAAGTTTTTTTGTGGTATTAGTCGTTTCTGACATAGTCGTTATTAAAGGTTCGATTTGTTCAATACTTATGTTAAAGTTCGATCGATTTTTGGTTGTTTCACCCAATTGCATGGAAATTAGGCCAGCAAATAGCGTTCTCTTTGTATTTGTAACGAAATGTGTAATGTAGCTATTTTTGCAAGGGTTTATTTGGATTAAATTTATCTGATAGAAACAAGCTTTAGTAAGCATAGTTTGTATACCCACTAACAAAGAATTGAGGTAGAGAAATTAATTTATAATCAACTCTTTATTATTATATTAATAAACTGTAGATTTAAATTTTTAATTGTTCTAATAGTTAGGGATAGACTAAATGTTAAATATTAGACTTCAGGGTTTTCTATAAAAATTTAGAAGATATTAATATTATTGTTTAATAACGTCACAGCTAAGGATGTAAACAAAAATCCATCTCAAAATTTTTTATCCCATTAGTAATAAGGATGTATACACACTTTGATTTATTTTTATGAAAGGTGCATCTTTGTAACAACTTGAAATTGAGAATCTGCTGACAAAGGGAAACCTAAGAAGAGAGAGTACATAATCAAAACTGAGTTTATACTTTTAAACAGCATATAGTGCATATACAGGCCTTTTCGCCTTTTTCTGCAGCTAATTTAGTATTTGAAGAATGGCATGTTCTTAAATGGTTTGTTCACGTATTTTAATTGGTAAAACTCAACTTTTCACAGTTTTATAGGAAGCTAGGCTTACAGGCAGACATTTAAATTGATGTATAACATGCTTTAAACGATCATATAGCTATATAAGCTATACGAAACTAAGTATAGCTAAGCTTTTTAATGTTTAATAATACTAAAATTCACATTTTTGAATTCTGACAATTTTTGGGCTTTTTACTTGGTCTACTTCATTCCAATAAAAAATTCGATATCGAGATTTCGCCGAAAATACATGTTTAAAGATGCCCTGAATCCAAATAAAGCATTTTTGTAAACATGTCTGTGAACACCATAACTAAAAAACGAAACGCTGGATAAATATCAAACTTGGTATTTGAGTTTTGTGTATTCGAAAGATGCGACACAAAGAGTTTCAAGAAAATCCCCCAACCCAGACTACCATTTACATAGAACATTTTTCGAAAATTTTGATTCTCAAAAACGGTTCTAACAATTTTGATTAAAATATCATATGCTTAAGGTATTTTTGTGGCAAATTGAAATGTATACCTTGAATTTTCTGAGAATGTCTCCCAAAAATCCTCTTCAATCTGAATGACGTTTGCATAACCGGTAAACCGTAAGAGATAGATAACATTTAACTATACAAAAATGTAGATCTTATTAAAACACACAATTTATGTCACATGCATTGTTTTTGTCAAGTGAACCATTTCTGAGCAAATCCTTGTTATTTGTTTTGAATTTTCCAATACTTATAATTTTTCTCAAATGGCAATTCGTTATTCGCTTTCTTTTTATGTCCTGGACATGCAAAGAGAATGTAAATCTCCAGAGAGCAACCAGCTCTTAAAAGATTTGACTATCGCTTAAGGCCTACCATATTCCCCCTGTACCTACAAGAAAATCAGCAATAAGATAGTTTCTGCAAATGTTTATCTTGATTAACATGAAGTAGATGGAGAATAAGCATTTGTGAAAATAGTATGTAAAGAGTAGATAAAATATAATGTGAGTACAACACGATAATTTTTTTTCACGTATGGGTATCCTTAAACGCACAGTCACCTATTGTGCTTCTGGAAACCTCTAGGAGGAAGCGGTGAAGCGAAGCACCAGAGGGCCACCAGAACCAGGCGGGGTCCATATTGTCTCCATACATTATATCCTGAGAACAGAGGGACTCCACCCCCACATAGGCCTCTCCCCATACAGAGGTCTCTCTCTGAGGATCTGTCACACAACGAACTCCTGGACAGACAGTTTCACAAAGCAAACTCTACCGCCACACCCCTCGCTCGCTAACCACTCGCCTGATCCTTCGGCCTCGAAACATAAGGAAATGAAATGGCAGGAAAATGAGGTACAATTCAGGGCGAAATTCTACCCAGAGCCGAAGCTACCCTTAAATCCCAGGGAAAGGCGCTAACCTAGTGGCTTTCTCTCTCTCTGGTTTTCCCATGAGGACAATACCTTGAACTACAAGGATCTCCCTTTCACGGGGATAGAAGTGGATACGCCACTTACGCGCGTCAACCCCTGAAGGGGAAGACTACCAAAAACCTCGGGGGCAACAGCGATCTCGCATACTGTCTACCAGCTCTCCAGGTTGATGCTGCAAGACATTTGGGCGTATCACAGCCATGGGTATCGAGAACCACTGCCCCGCCGTGTCCAACCCAATCCGAGCAACTCCCTTCAGGGAGGGGCTCAGATGTTCGGCCCTACGTACTTCTAGTAAGGGCAGAAGTACGATGCTAGGGGTAAGCAGAGGTACAGGAAAAGTCGTAATATTATATAATCTACCTCAGCATTCGCCTACTAATCAGCATAACGTAAAAAACCCCAAAGGTAATCCGGGACCTGCCGATGCAGCCTCCCAGGCAGCTGTTTTGTGCAAAAAGCATGGCTGGAGTGCTTCGGTGCTTGAACCACATTTTCTGTTTCGAAAGACTGTCAGTGTATTCCTAAGTTGACAGTTCAGCTGCACTCATTTGAACACAGATATTACAGGTAACAATTGTAGTGAATTTCATTCAATTTCACGCATTGTCTAAATTTCGTTAAATCGGAGTTTGGTGGCATTAAAGCATTGGTACATACAGGGAAGAATAGTTGATACTTTGATTTTGCTGATCCCTGTATATAAGAAGCGCTCTAGGTTATGTGATGTGCAACCTCAAGGCATTAGGGCGCTTATTTCTTGAGCTTCAAGAAAAGACCAGTACATCCAATAGCCCCCCATAAGCTTAAAAAATTGTATAGGATAGAACTTACTTTAGCTGGTAGTTTTCACACAGACCTAATTGCGTATTCATTCTACATACAGAATGTTTCCGACTTGATGATACAAACTTTCAGTGATGATGGAGAAGGATAAATGTACCAATTTGAGAGGAACCCTCGTCCGGAAGTCACAAACTCGAAAGTTGTAAGTTATAAGCGACTTCCTCCCCGCTTAACTGCACAGAGTACATTATTTTGCTGAGAGACGTACTCTCCGAGTTGTTGGAACACATCCCATATCCGTGGTTGCAGCATGAGGAAGTCCTATCTCACTTTACACATACTGTTGGCGATAGGTGGATAGGAAGAGGAGGTCTTGTTTTGCGGGTAGCTCGTTCACTTGATCTGATCTCACTTGATTTCTTCTTATACGGTTATATATAGTATACAAACTAATTTGGAAAATAGCGGTCTGGGAGAAATTTGGAGAAGGAGGGAAAATAATGTTAAGGGTTTTTGGAAAGAAGCTAGGCGGAGGTTTGAAGATACAGAGATACAAAATTTATTTAGTAACATTGGGAGGAAAAGTTCCTTGGAATCATAAATATTAATAAAAAATGTATGGGCCAGAGAACAGTATGTGGATAACTCAAATAAGGAACAAAGAGAAAGTATAGCCTGGGTACGAGCAGGTGTATGGAGACTAATAGGAATAAGAAATGGGTTCCCACAGAACCAGTGTCCAATATGTGGGCAAACAGAAGATTTAGAACATATCGTTTTTTATTGTAAAGGTACACAGCATTGGATAAAGCAAGCTATAAATGGGAAATGGTTAAAACTGGACAGGAAAGTAGCCTTAAGCAAGATTTTTAACAAAGACAGTAAAAAGATAGGAGAGTACCTGTCCAAAGTAAAAAAGAAATGGTTATGGACAATAAAAAGAGATGTGAATTAGTTTCATCATGAGATGTTAAGCTATGTAATAATATTATCATTATTAATATTAGTATTATTATATTATTATTTTGGTATTATTATTATTATTATTATTATTATTATTATTATTATTATTATTATTATTATTATTATTATTATTATTATGTCACAATTAAGGAATGTAATATGGGTAGAATTTTGCAAGATAACAGCTTGGGCTGATGTGTAACCATATTCTAAGGAAGATTGCTAGCACAAATAAATAAATAAATATATGTATTACATCCAAACATAACAAATTTCATGTGCATCTTTAGACTCGGTAGCTTCCGGGGTTCTGGTCACAAATTAATATATTTGACCTTCTCAATCATCCCGGAAGGTCACATCATCAGATTGGAAATATGCTGTGTAACTGTCAGTATATTCTTTTTTCAGCTTCGTAATTATTATTTTAATTAAAAGCTTAGGGACTCTTTACTAGACTGACATATCTGTTTCCAATTCCATCACGGTTAAACCAGGAAAGGAAAACAAATGACGAAAACTCGAAAACCATTATCACCATAAATACATAGCGTACTGGAGAATTTGTGTTCCTCTCTTCCTTATTTAATATTTAACAAAGCAACAAACCTAATTGTGATACAATTACCACCGTTAGTTTATCAAGTACACCCGGTCAATTTAAAACTGGCCGGCGTTTGAGAGACGGATCTCGAATTGACTACTTCCGTGAGCAGCAGGCTTTGTTCACAAAACTGCGTATATTCTTGTAGTAGGCTTAGAATTCAGTAAGCCAGCTGAAATATTTTACCTAAGATTTTAAATACGAGTCTATTTCACGCCATTTTGTGCAAAGATCGCAAGCCCAAAAATCATATGTGAACACATAAAATTTCTTGGTTCAAGACATATTCACATATATCCGTAATATTGTAATTGTATTCATATAAGTTCCTGAGGTTAGGGGTTCAAACCCGGCGGAGGGCGATTGATTTTTTTGGGCGTAAAAATTCTTAGCATGCCTTCCTTCAGAAGGGAAGTAAAACTGTCGTAGATTGATGGCACGTCAAAGAATCTCAAGCCTGATAAAAAGACCTCTGAGCAAAACTTCTGGCATTTCACGACCAATATAGAATGGAACAATGCGAACCATAATAGTTATAGAACATCTATAAAAAAACTGAATATAATTTAGATATTCATGCAGGAACTGAGCATATGCGTTATGTTATTCAAAATTTATTTTTTCTCTACCATATACTAGTAGATAGAGAAGGTATTGCATTCCACCGAAAAATTAGATACGGAGATTTAACCAGAAACGAGTTTTGAGGCATCTTGAACCCCCACCAAAAACACCTTTAGAAAAATATCCGTGTGTGTGAACAGCTTAACTTAAAAATCTGATGTGTTACACCCACATGACTTTCTCTACTCTTGTACAAACTATTTTTACAAACGCTTATTCTCCCTATGGTTCATGTTAATCGAGATAAACATTTCCAGACTCTATCTTATTGCTAATTTTCTTGTAGATGTAAGGGGAATATATATTTACAAGGGCAATATAGAAATACAGTAGCCTTTAAGCACATACAAATCTCTTAATAGCTGGTTGCCAGGTGCAGCACCATTCCCTTTACCACAGATTAATACTCTTTGCGTATCCAAGACAAAAAAAAAAAGAATAACGAATTCCCATTTGAGAAAATAAGTATGGAAAAATTTAAGGGAATAACAAGCAATATCTCGAAAATGGTTCACTCAAAAAAAAATATATATGAGATAAATTGTGTATTTTAACGCGATCTACATTTTTTGTGGAGTAAAATTTTGTCTATCTCTTATGGTTTACCAGTTATGCAAAAGTCGTTCACAATGAAAAATACTTTTGGAGACATTCCCAGAAAATTCAAGATATACATTTTATTTGTCATAAAAATGTCTTAAACATATGATATTTTAATCAAAATCGTTAGAGCTGTTTTTAAGAAAATTAGAATTTTCTAAAAATCTTCCATGTAAAGGGTAATCTGGGGTAGGGGATATTCTTGAAAACCTTCGTGTCGCATCCTTGGAAGATACTGAACCTAAATACCAAGTTTGGTGTTTATCCGACTGTTCGTTTCTGAGTTATGCTGTTCACAGACAGACACACAGACAGACACACATATACACACACGGACATGTTTCCAAAAATGCTTTTTTTGGATTCAGGGGATCTCAAAACATGTATTTCCGGTGAACTCTCGGTATCGAATTTTTGGGTGGAATACAATACTTCCCCTACTTACTACACGTAGTAGAGAAAGTAAAAAGGAAATGTCTGATAAATATCAAACTTATTTCAGTTTAGCGCCCTCCAAAGATGCGACACGAAGGTTTTCAAGAAAGTCCTCTCCCGCACCAAACTGCCCTTTACATGGAACATTATGAATTTTTTTTTATTTTCTGAAAAACACTAACGATTTAGATTAAAGTACCTTATATTTAAGAAATTTACACGGCAAAAAAATTTATTACCTTGATATTTTTGGGAATAGCTTGTGAAGTGACCTTAATTCGGAAGTAAATGTATGTCATGTTGCATAACTGGTAAACGTTATGCGATAGATGAAAGCGTACTACCCAAAAATGTAGATCTGTTTAAAACACGCAATTTATTTCAAATACATTTGTTGTAGCATCAGCCGTTTCCGAGATATCGTATTAACAGTTCGAATTGTGAAGGTCTTTTTTTTTACGTTTTTATTTGTGTTGAATTGTATTTCGACTGTTGGGGAGTCGAACTTGAAGTAGTAGCAACCGCACGTATGATACCCGGTAGCCTTCCTCCCAAATTTAAAAATTTTAACTTTGTAATTTGATGACTGTTTGTTTAAATATTATGTATTTATGTTTGCCTCGGCTGCGTCAGTATTATTGTTAGAGACATTTTTCTGTTTGCAGGGTTGTGGTGCGACTGAAGAATGTAGGCTTACACAGATTTTAAGTTTTTCTTCCCTCCATTTATTAATGCTTGATACGATTTAAATAACACTTCACTGATATAGACAGCTGTGAGATTCTTTTGTTAATTACTTGCACTTTTTAAACACAAACTATTTTCTCACAAAAAATACGTATTAAATTTCTTAAGGACGCATCTCGCGTCTGATTAGTAACACTGTCTGCTAGCAACGCGTCCAGTTATGAGCACTGTCTACAAGCAACTGACTTGTAGATTTGTAAATTTTGCTATATTTCAGTTTCTGATTGGCTAATCCTACTCCAATAGAATACCTTCATTTCACTAAAGATTTTTCTGGTTGTTGATTGGCTATTTTTTAAACGGTCACAAAAATTTACATTATTGTTGCTCTAATAATGAATAGTAGCACTTAAACTTTCAAATTCATTATTGCCTCAAGGTTACCTCATTGTTACCTCATTGTTAGCAACTTTTAACCTATTATTCTCACAGCTCCTACATTATTAAATTACGTAATACATTCACATAACATTATTACACATGAATACATTAATGTAAACGTATATAATGACTGTAATATACATTTTATGTATTGTTTTATACACATATTGCTTTAAGGCGAGCTGTTATTGACTTTATATTATATAATTTGACTGAAATCATTTAAGTGTTAAAAATACTGCCTCAATTGTTTAAAACTTAGACATTCTTTAAAGCCTTGTCGATTTTCAGGGATATCAAGGAAAGGGTATGGAATTTGAAGGCCAGCATATAGCGACCAGTTGAGTATCGCTAATCCCTTTGTATCTATAACAAGATGTGTAATGCAGCTATTTTCGAAAAGATTTATCTGGTTTAAAATGAAGTAGATAGAAAAATAAACTTTTGTAAGAATAATCTGTATACCCATTAATAAGTAATAGAGGGCAGAGATTCACATCAGATTCTTTTACATTAGAATGATTTCAAATTAAATATCAAGTTTTTTTATATGAAACATAGGGAAACAGCATTTAAACGTTTAGCCACAGTAACGAGTTGTTGCAATAAAAGGAAGGAAAGCGGGGGAGGGGATAAAATTAATGAAGTCTAAATTTTCCTTCAGTAAGTTAGTGTCTATCCCCTATGAGTTTCCTGTCACACGAAATAATATAACAGTTATACGAAGGCGACTTCATAGGCTAATCACAAATGTCATTTAATATCTAGAACACATATTTTAACCAGATTGTTAGAGCCAGTTTTGAAAGCTTAGGAATAACCTACAGACAGATCTAAAATGTTTTTCTTTTTTATTTACGTACCTCTAAATTAAATCCAGTTTTATTTATGGACGCTCTTTAACTGTTGTGGTCCTTAGCGTCCCATTGTATATTGGGCGTGAAAGACCGGTAACTTTGCTCAGAGGTCTCTTTATCAGGTTTGAGGTTCTTTTACGTGTTGTAAATCTACGACACTGGACCACCGGCCATGCTCAGGTATTTTACGCCCGAAAAGATCCATTGCCCTCCGTCGGGTTTGAACCCGCGATATAACAGATCTCTAAAGGTGTATTTAGATAAAATATGCATTTCTAAATTTCGTCTATAATACGAGGGCTGATCAACAAAGACTGAGACTGATTTTTTCCTGTAGCTTCCGTGATAGTTTCGTATCTGTAACATAAATATTTGAAAAGAGCGGGTTTTTATGTATAATGTTGGTACGCGGCAGCACTCTCGTATTGGTAGGTTGGTAGTAATGCTCTATTTTGTAGACCCTACTTGCATTTCGCATACCAACAATGGAGGTGATGCATTTTTTAAATCGATTATCAGCGGTGATGAGTCATGGCTGCATCATTATGATCCTGAAGGAAAACAAGCCAGCGCAGTGTGGAAATCTCCAGGTTCTCCAACACCAAAAAAGGCAAAAGTTGTTCCATCTGCAGGGAAAGTGATGGTGATCACATTTTTTGACTGTAATGGAATGATATACCAGCATGCAGTTCCCCCTCACACTACTGTTACAGCAGCATACTACACGTCAGTATTGACTACGCTGAAGAAGCACATTGCAAAGAAACGACCAGAGCTTTCTCGGACTGGGTGGCGACTTCATCATGACAATGCACGGCCTCACGTCGCAAATCAAGTGATGCAGTTTCTGGCTCGATTCAACATTACCTGTGTACCACATCCAACTTATAGCCCCGATCTTGTACCCTGTGACTTGTTTTTATTCCCATCACTAAAGGCAAAACTTAGGGGTATTCGATTTGAGAACTCTGAAGCAGTGCTCAAGAAAAGTGAGGCGATTCTCAAGGACCTGGCAAAGAATGGTCTGCAGCACGTGTTCAAGGACTGGCAGAGACGCTATAAAAGTGTACTGAAGTAGGAAGGGACTACTTTGAAAAAGATCCTGTAAACATTGAATTGGAGTAATAAACATTTGTGAAAAAATCAGTCTCAGTCTTTGTTGATCAGCCCTCGTACAATACCTCCTTTGCCTACTATAGGTAGGTGAAAAAACTTGCACACTGCTATGAATCTTTCATCTTTAAGGCCATAAAAAATCTTTAAACGGCATATGTGTAATCTGATATTTAAAGATTACTTTAAAACGCTTCTAAATGTATATAAAAATTCTGATTTGTTACATTCATATGATTATCTCGATCTCTATCTCTTATTAGTGGGTATGTAAATTATACTTAAAGTTTATTTTCCTATCTACTTCATCTTAATCGAGATAAACTTTTTCGGAAATAGCTGCATTACACATTTCGCTACAGATACAAGGAGAATAGCGATAGTCAAATGTTTAAGGACTGGACGCTATACGCTGATCTTAAAATTCCATACTTATTCCATAACATCACGAGAAATAACTGAAAATCGATTGGACATAAGAGAATGACCAAGTATTGAAGAACTTGAATAATTAATAACCAATATATTGGAAATGGTTGATGCGAGAAAGAAGTTATTTGAAATAAATTGTTTTTTACAGAGATCTACATTTTTTGAGTGGTGCGTTTTCATCTATCACTTAAGGTTTACCAGTCATACAAGATAATACAAAATTCCTTCCGAATGAGGACTTCACAAGCTATTCCCAGAAAATTAAAATGTACATTTCATTTGTAAGGGAAATATCTTTAATATATGGTATTTTAATCAAAATGGTTTGAGCCACATTTTAGGGAAAAAAATTGAAGAATGTTCCAGTAAATGGTATTTTGGGGTGTCGGATTTTCATGAAAATTTTTGTGTCACATCTTTGCAAGGCACTGAACCTAAATACTAAGCTTTGTATTTATTTGGTTTTATTTTTGAGTTATGTTGCTCACATACACACACAGACACATCCGGGCTATTTTCTCAAGAGTTTCTTTTACTTTCTCTACTACGTATAGTAAGTAGGGGAAGTATTGTATTCCTCCCAAAAATTCGATACCGAGATTTCACCGGCCAATTTTTTCAAAAATGGCTCTAACGCTTTTGATTAAAATATCATATGTTTAAGATATTTTCATGACAAATGAAATGTATATCTCGAATTTTCCTGGAATGTCTCCAAAAGTATTCTTCATTGTGAACGACTTTTCCATAACTGGTAAACCATAAGAGATAGACAACATTTTACCAGACAAAAAATGTAGATCGCGTTAAAATACACAATTTATGTCATATACATTTTTTGTTGTTGCGTCAACCATTTTCGAGATATTGCTTGTTATTCTCTTATATTTCCAATACTTATAGTTTTTCTCAAATTCTTTATTCATTCTTTTTGTCCTGGTAATGCAAAGAGAATGCAATGCTCCACATAGCAACCAGCTCTTAAAAGATTTGACTATCGTTTAAAGCCTAGCAATTCCCCTTGCATCTACAAGACAATTAGCAATAAGATTAACATCTCGATATCTCGATTGACATGAAGCATATGGAGAATAAGCGTTTATGAAAATAGTTTGTTTAAGAGTAGAGAAAGTCATGGGAGTGTAACACATCAGATTTTTTAATTAGAGGGACTCAAAACATGTATTTCCGATGAAATATCGTATCAAATTTTAAGATGGAATGCAATACCTTCTTTGCCTACTATGTGCATGGTAGAGAAAGTAAAAGTGCTTTAAATTGCATACGACTCTGATATTTAGAGATTACTCTAAAAATGCTTTCAAGTGTAGTTACAAAAAAAAAAAAAAAAAAAAAAAAAGAAAAATTCTTTGGACTCCAATTCTCATTCAACCGAATGTTCAAAAGTAACTTGAATTTTTAATAAATGCAACGGTTTTCATTAGAACATCTCCGAAAACTTCGAAAAAATGGCACAGCCGTTAATAAATCTGAAGGCCAAACTACGGGTTGCAGGCGGTGATTTATTCGAGCTCTGTTTTTTTCATGGACAGTTGCAAGTTCTCATCGAGAGTGAGCAATAAGGACAGCTTATTTACTTTTGCTCCAAATAACGTAGCCCTCAAAACAAATGACATTGGAATTGCGGTTTTCTGCTGATGAGGCCAGACAATACATCATGTAAAGATAGTATTCTAACCTTGAACGCGTATAAAATTAAACCTGCATAACTAGCTACATAACCGGCAAAATGAAGTTGAATTAATAAAATTAAAGCTTGTGATGATAGAAAGAAGCTTTAAAAAGTGTTACGTAAATGCTACCATAAGTAATATTTGCTTAGATGCAGCAATCTCAGAACTTTCTCTACAAGCTATCTTTGTTTTCATGGCTGTTTTGTAGATTATTGATACAAAATCTTATTTGTCTAAGCAAATTCTCTTAATATTCGCCAGAAATGGATCCAAGCTTTGCTGAGGTACGCAGGGACATAGTCTAATGTTAGAGATGGGACCTCGATACCGTCGATACTTCGATTCCCTCGATACTCGGTATCGAGGTATGTCTTAATGCGTTAAGACCAAGTTTTGCATTATTGAAAGTTATTGCGTTTAACTTTATGCTAGATAAGGAATTAACGGAATCTAGATTTCGTATTATTGCCTCGCACATGTCACCAAAGAGCTGCTGGGCTATAGTTCTTGATAGATCTTGACTGTGTTTTCTGTGGGTGAATGAAGCAATATTCAATAGACTCCTGTGTTTAAATGAAAACATGCAAAACAATGAGGGAGGGATTAGAGGTATTCATGTAACATGCAACGATAACTGAATGAATGAAGCTGATTTATAGCTGACGCACTAAATAAGTTTCTGCAATAGCCTCAACCATTACAATTACCTACTCCGGTGATCAAAATCTGTGAATTAGCAGAAACAAATTAGAACTTAAGGCGTCAGATAATACAGCGCACGGAAATCTTTGTTCTTTCCTTCCAGCTTAGTTTGTGTTTACCCAAGTCGAATCTTTGAATGAACATGTATATGCTAATGTGCTCGGGTGGATAGAAAAAAAATCTGATGTGTTACACTCACATGACTTTCTCTACTCTTGTACAAACTAATTTTACAAACGCTTATTCTCCATCTACTTCATGTTAATCGAGATAAACATTTGCAGACTCTATCTTATTGCTAAGTTTCTTGTAGATGTAAGGCGATAATATATTTACAAGGGCAATTGGGAAATACAGTAGCCTTTAAGCATATACATATCTCTTAATAGCTGGTTGCTAGTTGCAGCACCATTCCCTTTCCCACAGATTAATACTCTTTGCATATCCAAGAAAAAAAAATGAATACGAATTCCCATTTGAGAAAATCAGTACTGAAAAATTTAAGGGAATAACAAGCAATATCCCGAAAATGGTTCACTCAACAAAAAAATGTATATGACATAAATTGTGTATTTTAACGCGATCTACATTTTTTGTGCAGTAAAATTTTGTCTATCTCTTATGGTTTACCAGTTATGCAAAAGTCGTTCACAATGAAGAATACTTTTGGAGACATTCTCAGGAAATTTTAGATATACATTTTATTTGTCATAAAAATATCTTAAACATATATTTTAATCAAAATCGTTAGAGCCATTTTTGAGAAAATTAAAATTTTCGAAAAATGTTCCATGTAAAGGGTAATCTGGAGTGGGGGATTTTCTTGAAAACCTTCGTATTGCATCTTTGGAAGATACTGTACCTAAATACTAAGTTTGGTGTTTATCCGACTGTTCGTTTCTGAGTTATGCTGTTCACAGACAGACAGACAGACAGACACACACACAGACAGACAGACAGACAGACACACACACGGACATGTTTCCAAAAATGCTTTTTTTGGATTCAGGGGGTCTCAAAACATGTATTTCCGGTGAAATCTCGGTATCGAATTTTTGGGTGGAATACAATACTTCCCCTACTTAGTATACGCAGTAGAGAAAGTAATTAAATCCAGTTTTATTTATGGAGCATCTTTCAGTAGCAAAGTTGTACTTTCCAACCGGAGAATTGCTTCACTATAAAACAAAAATATGTCTTAATATATGTAAGGGAAGTGGCAAGAGTGGGGCACTCGAGTGATTTCTTAACCTGGGTAATGCAGGAAGCTTCTGTTTCATCCAATTCATTCACGACATTTTTAATGTCTTTTAAATGCTCGGCATAGTAAATTGCAGCAGACAGCCAAGTTTCCTAGCGGATAAGTATCCGCTCAGGTGGAAGAGGGGTTGCCAGTACTTTCTCTTTGAACAATTGTATACGTGTTGGGGTTTTAAGAAAACCTTTTGACCAAAGATATCAAGTTGTTCACGTCATCGTAGTGGGTTCTAATCTCCTCAGCAAGGAGGTGCAGGCCGTGGGCCAAGCACGTAACATGTAGCACGATCGGGTGGAAGGACTGTAGAATCCCCCCTCCGGCCTTCAACATGTAGGCAGCACTGTTTGTGACTAAAAAAAGTTAAGTGTGGATCTGCAGCAATCTACAGTTTCAATAAATGTGATTTAGGCATTGTTTCACTATACAACAATTACATTAGAAAAGTGCTTTCGGTGTACTTTGTTGTATCCTCGGTGAATCACTTAAAACTTGCACCACAAATATTTCGGAAATGGAAAGTGCTATTGATGTGCAGTTTTCACAGCATTGATTGGTAGTCAGGGGCTCGTACATTTAGCCTAAAACAGATTTTAATAATACTGAGAAAGTGTATTTTTTGAGGTAACATAGAATTTTTAAATGGAACAATGCCTAGTTACATCAACAGAATAAAGGTAGGGTAAATTAGAATATCAGTTTGTTGCAAGATTCTAGTGCAAGTTACGATAAATCTTATTTTGAAACCTTTACGCACCGGCACTTGTACAACCTGTACAACTTGTACAAACTACAGAAAAACAAAAGGAAAAAAAATTGAGTTTTATTTATGGACGCTCTTTAACTACTATGGTTCTTAGCGTCCCATTCCATATTGGGCGTGAAAGATCGGAAAATTTGCTCTTTATCAGACTTGAGGTTCTTTTACGTAAATATGCAACACAGGATCACCGCCTTTACTTCCCTTCCGAAGGAAGCCATGCTAAGGATTTTTACACCCGAAAACGTCCATCGCCCTTCTCTGGGTTTGAACCCGGGACCTCGAGAACTAGGCTAGTGGGTAGTAGAGAGGCTTAGTCCACAAACGCACTATGTTTCTGGGTGCTATATGACTAATTACTTATTACCGGATGAAAAAAAAATACATATGTTATGTGGTAGTTGTAAATGGTGGAAGAGTGGTATAACACATTATTTTTAGTTGTTTGAGTTTGATGTAAAATACATAGTAGTTTATATTTTCATAAATTTTGCTGCATAAAGAAGAATTGCGAGTATTTGTAATCTATGGATATAAAATCCTTTAAAAGAAAGTTTTCAGCACATAATATATAGTGTATAAATATGGAAGCAAAGAAGTTATTATTAACCTTGCTTAAGAATAGGGGATATGTAACCTGTGGCATAAACAAGATAAAAAAATTGCTGACATTTGGAGAATGTCAAACAAGAATAATTTCAGTATTAGTGTAAGTTTTTAAAACGTATCGAGTATCGATACTCAAAAACGAGCATCGATATCCAGTATCGAGAAAACGTGATATTGTCCCATCACTATACAATGTTAAAAAGAAAGTCGAATGCAAAAGCTTTCTTACCGTATACTGATTTCAGGGCCTGACGATGATTAAAATTTAAATCAACATTGAAGCTGGGCAATGGTCATTTTTTGAAACCGTATCCTTTGCTTCAGTATCTGCTGTTGATTCTGTTGCCGGCTGCTGCAGTGGTTTGCTACGAGATCTTTCAGGGTATGTGTAGACGTAATGTGAAAGGATAACACCAATTTAAATTGGCTAAAACTTTAATGTGATCTAATACTTGAGCTACTGAAGCGAGTTGTTGACCGTTTGAAGATAAAGAATGAAACTATTTATGAATCGTAGCACTCGAAACCATAAGAGTTGAATTCTTATCCCTACTAACTTCTGCAGTATCAGTTTTAAGGTTTGAAATAATTGCTTTCGCAATAAAAGAAACTATAAGCCTAATTTGCCGTGAGTCGCTAAAATGCTAACCGGCCAACCCCTCTCGGCTACCGCTAAGTACATGATAACCCAGTGCGGTCTTCACAGCTCCGATCTGCCGATAACGTAAAAGACTGTAAGCAAAAAAGACAAGACGCTAATTGTACCAATACACGCTCAGCTCCGCCTACATATCGTTACCCCGATCAAGGCTCCTTCTTACCCGAGCCAATATTACAATACTTACGTGTGCGTCTATTACCTTGTTGCTATGGAGTACCTCCCTGAATCTAAGAATTGTCTTCCCTTTCACTTTTACAAAATTTTAGTCTTCGTGACTTTGGAAACGTATTGAACTATAACTCTAACTGCATTCTAAGAATCTTTATACTAATGCATTCGCTCCATTATTACTAATGATTTTGCTCGTTAATAACCTTTTCTTTCCGTACAAATCTTCAAGCTTATTACATTATATATAGATTTAATATACAGAAATTATTTATTGTAATTATTACTTTCTCTACTACGTATAGTAAGTAGGGGAAGTATTGTATTCCACCCAAAAATTCGATACCGAGATTTCACCAGAAATATATGTTTTGAGGCACCCTGAATCCAAAAAGAGCATTTTTGGAAACATGTCCGTGTGTGTATGTGTGTCTGTGTGTGTGTGTGTTTGTCTGTGTCTGTCTGTCTGTGAACAGCATAACTCAGAAACGAACAGTCGGGTAAACACCAACCATGGTATTTAGGTTCAGTATCTTCCAGAGATGCGACACGAAGGTTTTCAAGAAAACCCCCCACCCCAGATTACCCTTTACATGGAACATTTTTCGAAAATTTTAATTTTCTCAAAAATGGCTCTAACGATTTTATTAAAATATCACATGTTTAACATATTTTCATGACAAATAAAATGTATATCTTGAATTTTATGGGAATTTTTTCAAAAGTATTCTTCATTGTGAACGACTTTTGCATAACTGGTAAACCATAAGAAATAGACGAAATTTTACGACACAAAAATGTAGATCGCGTTAAAATACACAAATTATGTCATATACATTTTTTTGTTGAGTGAACCATTTTCGAGATATTGCTTGTTATTCCCTTAAATTTTTCAATACTTATTTTCTCAAATGGGAATTCGTTATTCATTTTTTGTCTTGTATGTGCAAAAAGTATCAATCTGTGGCAAAGAGAATGGTGCTGCACCTAGCATCCAGCTATTAACAGATATGTATATGCTTAAAGGCTACTGTATTTCTATATTGCCCTTGTAAATATATATTCCCCTTACATATACAAGAAAATTAGCAATAAGATAGAGTCTGCAAATGTTTATCTCGATTAACATGAAGCATATGGAGAATAAGCGTTTGTAAAAATAGTTTTACAAGAGTAGAGAAAGTCATGTGTGTAACACATCAGATTTTTTTTAGATTAGTATCATTTCTTTATTTAATTATTATATCTTCTTGACAATTATTGCGGTATCAACACATGAACATATTAAGATAGGCGAGTACAATGCGAGCTTATGGTCCCTCCACAGTAATTAGCCTTCAGTACACTCCCAAAACTTGGTAGCAAGTTATTATTTAGTGCCTGTCAAGGACACGGCGGTCGCATTGCATCATGATGAATTAAAGCACCATTCCTATTATAACAAGGGTTATGCATGATAGCATAAGTATCGGCGCACTGACCGTTTAAACTCCAAAACCTGAATGTAGGTACGAACTTTTTCTAATTTAATTTTGAGTTTACTTTCCTAGAGATATCTAAAAGATTGTATCAGCAACGAGAGACTTATCTAAGAAATTCTAGGAGCCGAATCACTGAGCAAATGGCTCCACGGTAAAGTGTTTGGTTTGCATTCAGGCGTCATTGATTAATTCCTTTGGAGCGGTCACACTGAGCTTGGGGTTTTCGCGGTTTTCCTAGGTCGATAGGAGAATGGGGTGGTCCCACTTCTACTATGAATTTCCTCACCACATTATTTCCTTTCATCTGTTTCACTACCATATATTGCAGGTCCAGGCGACGGCGATTGTTGCGTTGCGTCGAAACGATGTGTAAAGGATTGCTACCTGCCGCTTCGATAGTCGGCTGAAGCCCCTTCCTGGGGCTTTGTTTCAGGGACCCCCGAGTTGTTGATGGCGCGGCCAGGCTCAAGCTGGCGTCAGGATGGTGTCATTCCTTTTAGCGTCGTACTTGTCGTGCGTCGTCCGGCTCTGGTCTCCCCTTCATCCGTACCTCTTAGGGATCACGTAAGTTACAATGGGCCTAATGAGATGGCTGAGCTCCAGTGGCTGGTGCTCACCCTCCATCTGAGTATCCTAAGCTATTTTAAGAGTTCAATCGAAATACTGTGGTTACAAATGTTCTTACCGTATAATTTCTTAATGCTCATTTTGATGGTGGCTACGTGTGGACACGCTGTATATGGCCTGTACATGTAGGCTAATAATGCAGTTGATTCTGCAAGAGACGCCAGCATCCTTAAAAACTGCGAGGGATGTTTTAAAGTAAGCACCGTTTTAACATTTTGCCACTACAGTGCTGAAGTCGCGATTTTGAGCATGCGCGATCGCTTCCTTCACTCATTAGGAAACCAGACGCAGCTGTGAGCGATCGTCACTTTGTGTTTTCCTGTTGTTAGAGCGTTTCGAAACGTTCAAAGCAATCAAACGATCCGCCGACTGTGCAGTCAGATCAGTAATTCTTGTTTTGAATACGAGAAATGTTACGCCAGCAAACATTCATCGTCAATTGTGTTAGGTTTATGGGGAAATAATAATAAGTGACAATGCCCGGCCACATACAGTCAAACAGAATCAAGAACTGATCGCATCATTTTGTTGGGAACAATTCCACCGTCTGCCTCCGGATTTGGCAGCAAACGATTTTCATCTGTTTCTTCATCTGAAGAAGTTCCTCTGTGGAAAACATTTCAACGACGATGATGTTGTGAAACAAGAAGTGCAGACTTGGTTTTAATCACAGGCGGCAACATTTTGACGAAGGCATACAAAACTGGTTTTCTGTTACAAGTGTCTGAATAACGGTGGTGACTATGTGGAGAAGCAGTGTAAGATAAAGAATGATAATAAAGTATTTGGAAAATAATGTTCTGTTATTTTTATTTTCTCTACTACGTATAGTAAGTAGAGGAAGTATTGTATTTCACCCAAAAATTCGATACCGAGATTTCAACGGAAATATATTTTTTGAGACCCCCTGAATCCAAAAAAAGCATGTTTGGAAACATATCCGTGTGTTTGTGTGTGTCTCTGTGAACAGCATAACTCAGAAACGAACAGTCGGATAAACACCAAACTTGGTATTTAGGTTTAGTATCTACCAGAGATGCGACACGAAGGTTTTCAAGAAATTCCCCCACCATAGATTACCCTTTACATGGGAGGTTTTTCGAAAATTTTAATTTTCTCAAAAACGGCTCTAACGATTTTGATTAAAATATCATATGTTTAAGATATTTTCATGACAAATACAATGTATATCTCGACTTTTCTGGGAATGTCTCTAAAAGTATTCTTCATTGTGAACGACTTTTGCATAACTGGTAAACCATAAGAGATAGACAAAATTTTACTACACAAAAAATGTAGATCGCGTTAAAATACACAATTTATGTCATATACGATTTTTTTGTTGAGTGAACCATTTTAGAGATATTACTTGTTATTCCCTTAAATTTTCCAATACTTATACTTTTTCTCAAATTCGTTATTCATTTGTTTTTCTCCTGGTAATGCAAAGAACATGGAATACTCCACAAAACAACCAGCTCTTAAAATATTTGACTATAGCTTAAAGCCTACCTACCCTTGCACCTACAAGAAAATTAGAAATAAGATTAACATCTCGATTAACATGAAGCATATGGAGAATAAGCGTTTGTAAAAATAGTTTGTACAAGAGTAGGGAAAGTCATGTGAGTGTAACACATTAGATTTTTTTTTAAAAAATATAGGTACTTGCTATTACTGGCCGTTGACATGTGTTGCTTATTAAGTCATGGTACCCGTTTTCTATGAAATTTTCACATAAAGGTGCAAATTGCAGGATAATTCTAAGTATTGTGTTTATCTGGCGATCGTTTGTCTTGCTCTTGAACTATCTGTTTTTTTATTGTTATATATTATTTTATTGCCTTCAATGTTTTACATTCATGTACTTGCATAACCTAGAACTAAAATAACGCTTACATCCTGTTCTTAAACAGCTGGGCTACTACGTCATAATTTTCATAAAAGTTACCAAAGCGCAATTTTCACATTTCTCCACCATATGGTATAAGTCACTAGAATCTGGTGACATACCACAGGGTTGTTAGGTTCCATTCATTACCAGCAGCTCCTCCGTAAATACGCACTTGTTACATGTATTTGGATGGTTAGTTATATTTTATCTGTTACGTTGGCGTCCTGGTTTTACATTCGCATGTGTTCAAACTTTGCATGCCAACCATTTAGTCACCAACTGACGTATTGCTCATAATATTAATTATATTAGTTTAATTATACTATATATTATTATATTATGCTAATTAGTGATGGGATGAAACCACTATTTCTCGATACTCGATATCGATACTGATCGGTACTCACATTATAAAAACAGTAAAGGCGATAGCTTGTTCACTGAATTGTGTTCTTATTAGTAGTTTCCTGTGTATAAACACATATAACCAATTTTGTATTGTATGCTAATTCCGAAATTGTTCCTGTTTGACATTCTCCAATTAGCAGCAATTTTTTATCTGGATAATGACACACAGGTTATATATTTCCTATTGTTAATCAACCCCAACAAAAACGATAATAATAGTAAAATAATTTCTTTGCTTCCCTTTTTATGTAATCAAATTTTGTGCTGAAAACTTTTCTTCAAAAGATTTTCTATCCATGTAAAAACAGATACCAGAAATTTTTCTCTATTCTGCAGCCTGGAAAATATAAACTATGAGGCAGTATTTTAACACTTAAATGATTTTTAGTCAAATTATATAATAAAAAAAAAATTCTGATGTGTTACACTCACATGACTTTCTCTACTCTTGTACAAGCTATTTTTACAAACGCTTATTCTCCATCTACTTCATGTTAATCGAGATAGACATTTGCAGAATCTATCTTATTACCAATTTTCTTGTAGATGTAAGGGGAATATATATTTACAAGGGGAATATAGAAATACAGTAGCCTTTAAGCACATACATATCTCTTAATAGCTGGTTGCTAGGTGCAGCACCATTCTCTTTGCCACAGATTAATACTCTTTGCATATCCAAGACAAAAAATGAATAACGAATTCCCATTTGAGAAAATAAGTATTGAAAAATTTAAGGGAATAACAAGCAATATCTCGAAAATAGTTCACTCAACAAAAAAAATGTATATGACATAAATTGTGTATTTTAACCCGATCTACATTTTTTGTGTAGTAAAAGTTTGTCTATCTCTTATGGTTTACCAGTTATGCAAAAGTCGTTCACAATGAAGAATACTTTTAGAGACATTCCCAGAAAATTCGAGATATACATTGTATTTGTCATGAAAATATCTTAAACATATGATATTTTAATCAAAATCGTTAGAGCCATTTTTGAGAAAATTAAAATTTTTGAAAAATCTTCCACGTAAAGGCTAATCTGGGGTGGGGGGATTTTCTTGAAAACCTTCGTGTCGCATCTCTGGAAGATACTGAACCTAAATACCAAGTTTGATGTTTATCCGACTGTTCGTTTCTAAGTTATACTGTTCACAGGCAGACACACACAGGACATGTTTCCAGAAATGCTTTTTTTGGATTCAGGGGTCTCAAAACATGTATTTCCGGTGAAATCTCGGTATCTAATTTTTGGGTGGAATACAATACTTCCCCTACTTACTATACGTAGTAGAGAAAGCAAAAATATAATAATAGCCAGCGTTAAAGCAATATGTATGTGTAACAATATATATAAAGGTGTATATTGCAGTCATTGTATATGTTTATATTATTGCATACATGTAATAATGTTATCGAATGTATTACGTAATTTAATAATGTAGGAGCTGTGAGAATAATAGATTAAACGTTGCTAACAATGAGGTAACCTTTAGGCAATAATGAGTAAGAAAGTGTAATAATACTACTAGTCATTCTTTGAGCAACAATAATGTAATTTTTGTGACAGTTTATAAAATAGCCAATCAACAACCAGAAAAAAGCTTAAGTTAAATAAAAGCATTCTATTGGACTAGGATTAGCCAGTCAGAGACTTAAAATATAGAAATTTACAAATTTAGGCGGTAGAAATCAAGTCAGTTGCGTGTAGATAGTGTTCCTAACCGGACGCGAGATGTGTCCTCGAGAAATTTTATACGTATTTTGTGTGAGATAAAAATAGTTTTACGTGTTAAAAAGAGCAAGTAATTAATAAAAAAATCTCACAGCTCTCTCTCTCTATATCAGTGAAGTGTTATTAAAATCGTGTCAAGAAATAATAAAAAGGAGTGAATTAAAATTTATAATCTGTGTACCCCTATTCTTCAGTCGCACCACTCCCTGTTAAGACATTCATGTCTCTAAAAAAATATAAATACTGACGCAGCAGATGCAAACATAAATATATAATATTTAAAGAAACAGTCAAAATTACAAAGTTAATATTTTTTTAAAACATTTTACCACTGTTCACAACTACCACATAACATATGTATTTTTTCATCTCGTAATAAGTAATTAACCATATAACACTCGAAAACTTAGTAAATTTGTGGATTAAGTCCACTCTACTACCCCCCGTCCTCATACATTAGCATATATATGTTTAATGCCAAAGTTGGCTTGAGTAAATTCAAGTATTTGAGTAAACAAATATTTCATGCGCTGTATTATCTCACGTCTTAAGTTCAGATTTGTTTCTGATGGATTTTCAGATTAAGTCACCGGAGTAAGTAAATGTAATGGCTGAAAGTGAGTCACCAAGCCAGGCTATTGCAGAAACGTGATCTAGTGCCTCAGCTAAATCAGTTCTGTTCAGAATGCAGTTGATGCGGCATATTACACTACTATCCCTACTCCTCCCCCCATTGTTTTGCACGTTTTCATTTAGACACAAGAGTCTATGGAATGTTGCATTCATTCATTCACAGGAAACGCAATCAAGGTCTATCAAGAACTACGGACCAGCAACTCTTTGGGCACACGTGCGAGGCAACACGAAGTCTCGACTCCTTTCATTCCTTATCTAGCATAAAGTTAAATGCAGCAACTTTCAATAATGCAAAACTTAAACATGTAAAAGTATCGAAGATTTTCTCAAATTATTAGACATACTTCAATACCACCAAATATCGAGAGTATCGAGGTATCGGTAGCGAAGGGGTATCGGGGTCCCATCTCTAATGTTAATTATATTACTGTTTATATTAGATCAGTTATATTAATTAACCTAATTATACGAGCATTTAATTATTAATTATTTTTAAAGTTCCCTTGTTTTACCCAGTTTATGATACGGTGTTTTTATGTTTTCTTTATCGCTTATCACCGCAATTACACAGTCGTCCTCCGTGGTGTAGTCTAGTTCCCGAGGTCGCGGGTTCAAAACCGTCAGAGGGTGATGGATTTTTTTCGGATGTAAAAAATAAAGCCGGTGGTCCCTTGTCGTAGATTTACGGCACGTAAAAGAACCTCAAGCCTGATAAAGAGGCCTCTGAGCAAAATTATCGGTCTTTCACGCCCAATATAGAATGGGACGCTAAGGACCACAGCAGTTATAAGTGTACATAAATAAAAATCTATTTAATTTAATTTTCGAATTTACACAACACACATACACAAACAACCATGCCCATGTCGGGACTCGAACCCGGGACCCTCAGCTTGGCGGAACGCCGGCGCTATACACTCCAGCGACTACGGCTACGAGGGCCGGCAAATGTTAGATTGTTATGAATTATTAGGTCTCACCTTTGGAGTTAACTAAAAACACGAATTATTTTTGTAATTTTTTATGTAAGCGTTGTCCATTTTTAGAAGAAGACGATCTGCTTAGAAGAAAATCAAGAAATGTAATTGTTTGGTTTAGGTAAGTACGCCGAAATCATACTAAAACCTAACTACAAATTGTTCTTCATACTATTGCAATACAGTCATTTGCAAGTTTAATAACATATACATGCTATATAAATTAAGTCCAAAGCGCGGATCAGTGCTTAATTTAACACTTAAGGAGCATCCAGGTGATATAATTATTGACAGGAAGATATAAATAATTAAATACAGAAATAATAGTCAGATAGGAAAATAATTGCAATAAATAATTTCCCTGTATTAAGTCAATGTATCATGTGATAAGCTTGAGTTGAAAAAGTATGTCCGAGGAAAGGGTCATTAGTGGGACATGGTAAACTAAGCCATTAGCGACAGCCGAAGTAGAGAACGCGTTGGTATAAAAGTTCTCGGAATTCAATTAGGTTATAAGCTCAGTACGTTTGAACAGTCACGTATACCAGAATTCTGGAAAAGAGAAAGGGAATAAAATTCTAAGAATCAGGGAGGTATTCCATACTAATAAGGTAGCAGGGGTAGGCGTAGGATTCTTAAGTATTGCCCAGTGCGAGAGGGGACGTTAGTAGTAGTAGTAGTAGTAGTAGTAGTAGTTCTAAGGTAGATCCTGAGTTAAGAAATAGGCGTGCAATTCTAAGCAGACACACATTAGTGACACACTTTCTTGAGAATTAGTCATTTAATCTGGTGCTTACTCGTGTGTTGTTTTAAACGCTCAGTGACGCGCTTGTGTGAATAAGATTTAGCGGTCATCGCGAGGGATTTTGCCGGTAAGCATTTTAGCGACTCACGGCAAGTTACGCATCTAGTTTCTTGTACTGCGGAAACAGTTATCTCAAACCGCAAAATTGATACTGCAGAAGCTAGTAGATATAATAATTCAGTTGTTACAGTTTCGGGTGCTACGATTTATAACCAAGTTTCATTATTTATCTACAAACGGTAGCCAACTCGCTTCAATAGCTCAAGTATTAGATCACATTAAATTCCTCAGGCAATTTAAACTATTGTCATCCTTCACATTACAATCACATAATGTGATTGTATCGAGAAAGTACTCATAGCTCTACCACTGGAGCAACTGGCGAAAGAGACAACAGAACGAGCTACGAGATAACGGCAACATCAGAAGCAGGTAAAGTGTAATGCTACAAAATTGTCGCACAATTGCGCGGCTTTAAAAATCAGATAACTAATACGTTATCACAGACTATAGGTAATCAGTGATTATGATGGAGAAGGAACGTGATGACCAAACCTTTGCACCAAAGAAATGAAGATTACAGAGCAGTATGACATGTCAGTGACTTTCAATACTAGCAGAATACCTAAATAGGGCGTCTTTTGTAAATAGGTTGTTTGGTGATTTCTCTGGTAATATATCTAGTGGTTCCAGTTAGAACATGACCACCTTGACATGCGGCAACCACCACCTTGTTTTTTTTTTTTTTGTTAGTCTGAGTAAGACTGCGTCCCTTATGATTATAATTTGGATAACAAAAGTATTTGAGCGCCCAGGATTTTTATATCTACAGCTGTTAGAAAGCATTTATACGTTTCGAACTTAAATACACTATTAAACACACTCTGCTAAATACTACTACTAGGTTAGCGTAATGACAGTTTGTGGCTCAATTCCTGGCTATGGAGTGGCATTTTAACACGTCCCTATCTAAGACTTCATCTGTGACTAGCTTAGTTCCTAGAGCTGTCATGGTTGGTTGTCCGTAGTAAGAGCTGTAGGTCCCCTCGTTTCAACGCCTTTGGAGGAAACGGACACCGCCTGGTGGGTGTCTCCAGCTACTTATAATAAAGGTTCTGCCGGTCATAGTAGACCATATGCGGAGAGTTGGAAACAACAACAGAAGCACTTTGTGACAAAAAAGAGTTTCTATATAAATCCATATAATAGCAAGTTGTACAATGCAGTGAGTGCAGAAGGGCAGGGTTTTTTTAATCAACTTATGTGTAATTTTTTGTGTCAGCCAAGAGAATCGTGCGTATGACAAAGGAGGAAAACATTTTTGTTAGGTATAGATCTAAAACTTGAAACTTGAAAGCTGCATGTGAATGCAAAAGCGCATAACAGTAAAAGCAATGAAGGCTTTGCTTGGTGAAAATTTTATTGTAATCACGTCCAGTGGAATCTCGAAAATGGGACGGTTATGGTTGACTATTACAAGGAAAAAATACGGTAAACATCAAACAAAATGACCCAAATACATTTTTATTTTCTATACTACGTACATAGTAGTAGGCATATCAGCCACAGATTCGATATCGAGATTTCATCGGAAAAACATGTTTTGAGGTACCTTGAACCCAAAAGAAACATTTTTAGAAAACGGTACGTGCGTGTGTATCTCTCTCTCTCTCTCTCTCTCACTCTGTGTGTGTGTGTGTGTGTGTGTGTGTGTGTGTGTGTGTGTGTGTGTGTGTGTGTGTGAACAGCATAACCAAAAAACGAAGTCAGATAAATAGCGTCAAAATACGACACGAATGTTTTCAAGAAAATCTCTTCACACCATAGTACTCTTTATACGAACATTTTTAAAAAATTTTATTTTCTAAAAAGTGGCTCCAGCAATTTTTATTAATATATCATATATTAAAAATATTTATATGAGAAATAAAATGTATATTTGAATTTTCTGAGAATAGTGACTTTTGTATAGGAATTTTGTATAATCTTGTATAACTGGTAAACGTCAAGCGATAGTCGAAAACGCACTACACAAAAAATATAGTTCCCTTTAAAACACAATTTATTTCCAGCCTTACCCAGATATCCGCTATTAATGGTTCGAATTGTTCAATACTTATTCATTCCATCAAAGTCCTGTCGATTTTCAACTGTTTCTTGGGATGTTGAGGGAAAAGTATGAAATTTTAAGGTCAGATCATAGCGCCCAGTTCTTAAAACATTTGCCTATCGCTCTTACCTTTGTATCTATTAAGGAAATGTGTAATTTAGCTATTTCCGGAAAGGTTTATCGCGTTTAAAATGAAATATATAGGAAAATAAACTTTTGAGCTTGAAGAAGGTCATATCAATTTAACAGATATTACTTTTTTGTGAGTGCAGTGAAAATGATAACATTGACCACAATTAAAATGTAAAAATGTGATGTGTTACACTCACATGCTTTCTCTACTCTTGTACAAACTATTTTTACAAACTTTTATTCTCCATATGCTTCATGTTAATCGAGATGTTAATCTTATTGCTAATTTTCTTGTAGATGCAAGGGGAATATGGTAGGCTTTAAGCGATAGTCAAATCTTTTAAGAGCTGGTTGCTATGTGGCGCATTCCATTCTCTTTGTATGTCAAGGACATTAAAAAATGAATAAAGAATTGCCACTTAAGAAAAAGTATTGGAAAAGCTAAGGGAATAACAAGCAATATCTCGAAAATTCACTCAGTAAAAAAAATGTATATGATAGAAATTGTGTATTTTAACGCGATTTATTTTTTTGTGTAGTAACATTTTGTCTATCACTTATGGTTTACCAGTTATGAAAAAGTCGTTCACAGTGAATAATACTTTAATACATTCCCAGAAAATTCAAGATATACATTTCATTTGTCATGAAAATATCTTAAACATATGATATTTTAATCAAAATCGTTAGAGTCATTGTTGAGAAAATTAAAATTTTCGAAAAATGCTCCATGTAAAGGGTAATCTGGGGTGGGGGGACTTTCTTGAAAACCTTTGTGTAGCATCTCTGGAAGATACTGACTGTTCGTTTTTTAATTATGCTGTTCACAGATACACGGACACACACACACGGGCATGTTTCCAAAAAATGCTGTTTTTATATTCAGGGGATCTCAAAACATGTATTTCCGGTGAAATCTCGGTATCGAGTTTTTGGGTGGAATACAATACTTCCCCTACTTACTATACGTAGTAGAGAAAGTACAAACTGCAATGATTAGAAGTTTATTTGAAAGTGTACAACAGAATCGAAATCCTTGAAAGTGCAAGGTTATTGAAATAATAAATTCTCAATGAAAAAGTGAGCTTTAAATAATGATGTTATCAACAATTAAAATATGAAATATTGTTTATATAAGGATAATAACTTTTGAAACAAAGGTGCACAGAAACTGTCTTCTCTCTCAAACAAAAGATAAAAGTGCTTGTATGGAGTTTAAAGTGTAAAACTATATTACTTTGTAATTTGTTTTATTTACAACCATAATAAAAAAGCACAGTAGTATGTAGAGAAGTACTGAATTCCGCTGAAAAATTCGATATAGAGATTTCGGTAGAAGTAATATTGTGAGGGCCACTCAATCCAGAAAAATTATTTTTAGAGAGATGTCCGTGTACAACGTAACTCAAAAATGGAAAGTAAGTTAAAAATCAAACTTCGTAGTTAAGTTCGCCATCCAAGGATACTACACGAAGATTTTCAAGAAAATTTTCCCATCACAAACTGCCCTTTATATCGAAAAATTTTCGTTTTTAATTTTTTTTGTCAAAAATGGCTCTAGAGGTTTTGATTAAACTACCATATGTTAAGATAGTTTCGTGACAAATAACTTGATTATCTTAAATTTTCTGGAAAGAGTCTAAGAAGTAATTTTTATTCTGAATGAGGCTTTGATAACTTTTAAACGTTAGAGAAAATCTTTACCTTTTGTGGTTTATTAGTGAGTATACAAACTATTCTTACTAAAGCGTATTTTTATATACACTACGTTTCAATCCAAATAAACCATTGCAGAAGTAGCTGCATTGCACACTTGGTTATAGATACAAAGAGAACAGCGACAGTCAAATGTTTAAGAACTGGACGCTATATGCTGGCCTTAAAATTGCATACTGTTTCCATGCAATCGCAAGAAACAACTGAATGTTGAAAGGACTTAAGAGAAAAACCAAGAAATGAACGATTCGATCCTTTAATAAGTGATATCTCAGAAACGGCAAACTTATTTGAACTAAACTACGTGTTTTAAAGAGATCTATATTTTTTGTGTGGTAGTCTATCCCTTAACGTTTACCAGTTACATAAGATTATACAAAATTCCTTTCGAATAAAGAGGACTTCAAAGGCTATTCCCAAAAAATTAAAGGTATGCATTTTATTTGTTTTGAAAATATCTTTAATGTACGGTATTTTAATAAAAATCGCAAGAGCCATCGAAATTTTTAAAAAAATTGTTCCATGTAAAGGGTAGTTGGGGTGGGGGATTTTCTTGAAAATCTTCGTGTCGCATCCTTAGAAGATAATTAAATTAATTACCAAATTTGGTAGTTATCCGACTGTTCGTTCTTGAGTTATATACACACACCTTTTTCTAAAAATGCTTTTTGTTTTATTCATGGGCCTCAAAACATGTATTTCTTGCGAAATCTCGACATCGAATTGTTGGGTGGAATACACCACTTCCCCTGCTTACTCTATGTGGTAGAGAGATTAATAAAGAAAAACTTGCTGATAAAATCACATAATTTATGTCAAGTAACATTTTTGTGACAACCATTTCTGAGTTATTATTCATTATAGGATGGAAATGTTAAATACTTTATACGTTTCAACTAAAAACCGCTATTCATTTTTACTTTCTCTACTACGTAGAGTAAGTAAGGAAACTATTGTATTCCACCCAAAAACTCGATACCGAGATTTCACCGGAAATATATGTTTTGATACCCCCTGAATCCAAATTTTTTTTTTGGAAACATGTCCGTGTGTGTGTGTGTGTGTCTGTGAACAGCATAACTCAGAAACGAACAGTAGGATAAACACCAAACTTGGTATTTAGGTTCAGTAACTTCCAGAGATACGACACGAAGGTTTTCAAGAAAATCCCCCACCCCAGATTACCCTTTACATGGAACATTTTTCGAAAATTTTAATTTTCTCAAAAATGGCTCTAACGTTATTTATTAAAATACCATATATTAAACACATTTACATCACAAATAAAATGAATATCTTGATATCTTGAATTTTCTAGAAATAGTCTTTGACGTTCACTTCATTCGGAAGGAATTATATATAATCTTATATAACTGGTAAACGTCAAGCGATAGAAGAAAACCTACCAGACAAAGAAATGTAGATCTCTTTAAAACACACAATTTACTTAAAGTAAGTTTTTCTTCTGGCATAAGCCGTTTCTGAAATACCCATTATTAAAGGTTCGAATTGTTCAATACTTGTAATTCCTTTAAAGTCTTGTCGATTTGTAAAGGATAGTTGAGGTGGGGGAAGATGCTGAACTTAAAGATTAAGTTTTACTTATCCTACTTTTCGTTTTTGACTAATGCTGTTGACAGACAGACACACACACGAATATGTTTCCAAAATACTTTATTTGGATTCAGAGGGCCTCAAAACATGTATTTTCGGTGGAACGCAATACTTACCCTACTTATTATAATGAGTAGAGAAATAAAAATAACACTAAAGAGAACAGTTGTGCTTATGAAACAGGATCATGGATGTGAATGGGTATATGAGTATATTTGCGTAACATTTGTGTACTATTATATTTGCATAATTTTTTCACATTTCTGGTCAATGCCACATTAGATCGGGACTCTATGATAAAGTAATTAAATGACAAAAAAGCACGGTACTAACATTAACTACTTTTTTTTCTTCTCCAGTGCTACAAGTGCATGTTGCAAGAAATGTGTTCACTTGCAAAAATCTAATGGTCATTCTTTACCACACCAGTGCTATTAAATAGAACGTCCAAGCCTCGTTAAGATGTATGATTCGTAATTGCCAAAACAGCTTTTTGAAGGATAACAAGAAAGTGGACAATGAGGAAAACTAGATTGAGCGTTACTAACGGAAAATTTTGAACATATCTGGTTTGCTTAATGGATGACTAACACATCTTATAATGGACTGGAGAGTAATGATAAAATAAATTATTTAGTTCAACAAATTCTACACGTATATATCATTATGCTACAAGAACAGACAAGAAACGCCACTAAAGTTAATTGGAATGACAGTCTTGTGGTCAAAAGAAGACGACTTTGAGGGAGCTGAAGTTAGCTTTCTTAAGCCTCTTGAAGGAGCTGTGCTTATATGCCATATTAATTTACGTCCACACTATTTAGAACTATTACTATTATAGTATAGAACATGTTCAGACCATGGTGTTCTCATTTTATGTCATAAATAGTATAAAGCTAACGATTCAATAACACAATATATACTATACCTTGTACAACTTACAGCAAAAAAGTAAAAAATCAGATATACTAAGATCAATAAACTCATTAATAGAATAAAATGGATTATCCACAAGCAAGAATGCAAACGCTTACAAAATATGTTATAAGGCAAAACATTTACAACTTAAGGTAGCTTATTGGAAAGTTTGATGCAAATATAGGAGTAACTTTGAGAGGTTTTCTTAAGTCTATGTTGAGGAATATCAATCATTTGACCATTTCGAGTATTATAATTATGAATATTGGATCTCATGTCATACATACGTTGATTCTGCTTTATAAAATCCAATACATTATAAATATACAAATTTATAACAGTTAAAATATTATATATTTTAAAATAGGGTTTACAATGTGTTCTAGTAGATATCTTAGCCATAATTCTTATAGCTTTCTTTTGCACAAGTAATACATCTTGGATATATGAACTATTACCCCAAAGTAAAATACCATAATTATAGAAAATAAAAACAATCAAGTGTTGTTGGTTGAAAACCTAATTATATGGACTAATTTTCGAAGTGGTCACGAAATAGCCCTCCTTTGATTCATCTTGTAACAATATTTTATTCGAAATTATAAACATATATTAGAACAATGCCTTATTGTTCGAAACTACAAACATAATTTGTAGCAATGGACTTATTTGGAAATCAACATTATATTACATTGTTGGTAGTGCTGCATGAATTGAAAAGTCATTTTATAAACAGTGTTACTCTGTATCTGACCGTGGTATGATTCAGAAATACAAGCAGATAATTATATAATGTGGAACCAGAATCGTAAGCAGTTTTAGAACAGTTTAGTTATGACATTTTTGATGAGTGTGTTAGTGAAACTGAAGATTAAGTTCGTCACATTGAAGATATGGCTGTGAGTATGATAATGGTGATGATGATGATGATGATGACGACGCACAACCCAATTTTACTGTATGCACATCAAGTGACAGCGAAACTAATAGGAATATAACAATAGTGCAACTGTAAGAACTGTGAAGTATGCGACTAAAAGTGGAAGGATTTATGTACCTAATCCCCTCGTCCCACGCGAAGAACTGTGGCAAATATAACACGTGGAAAGCCTGGACTGCAATACGTGTCAATAATTAACATAATTTGACGATTTTCAAGATATAAAAATATTTTGTTAAAACATACAATACAAAACCATAAATTTGTTTCTTAATATACAATATTTCTTACTTAATCCACTTAATAAAGAACTAACACTTCCACAAAAATTGTAGATACAACCATAAGGGTAAAATATAATGGACATTATTTAGCCATCCCTTGGTCCAGTGTGTTACCAAAAACCGTTTGGTCCACCTATGGTTAATTATCATATATTAAAATTACTTTAAAGTTAGATACTTATCAAGTTTATATTTGTAAACCAAAAACTATCTAAGAATGCAATCTGCCCAACTTCCAAAACACCTGTTGGAATATCAGTCAATATATCGTAAAAATAAAATCTGATGTGTTACACTCACATGACTTTCTCTACTCTTGTACAATCTATTTTTACAAACGCCTATTCTCCATATGCTTCATGTTAATCAAGATATCGAGATGTCAATCTTATTGGTAATTTTCTTGTAGATGCAAGGGGAATATGGTAGGTTATAAGCGATAGTCAAATATTTTAACGCTGGTTGCTATGTGGCGCATTTCATTCTCTTTGCATGTCCAGGACATAAAAAAAATGAATAACGAATTTGAGAAAAAGTATAAGTATTGAAATATTTAAGGAAATAACAAGCAATATCTCGAAAACGGTTCACTCAACAAAAGAAATGTATATGACATAAGTTGTGTATTTTAACGCGATCTACATTTTTTGTGTAGTAAAATTCTGTCTATCTCTTACGGTTTACCAGTTATGCAAAAGTCGTTCACAGTGAAGAATACTTTTGGAGACATTCCCAGAAAATTCGAGATATACATTTCATTTCTCATGACATTATCTTAAACATATGATATTTTCATCAAAATCGTTAGAACCATTTTTGAGAAAATTAAAATTTTCGAAAAATGTTCCATGTAAAGGGTAGTCTGGGGTGGGGGGATTTTCTTGAAAACCTTCGTGTCGCATCCCTGGAAGATACTGAACCTAAATACCAAGTTTGGTGTTTATCCGACTGTTCGTGTTTGAGTTATGCTGTTCACAGACACACACACACAGACACACAGACACACACACACACACACAGGCACACACACTGACATGTTTCCAAAAATGCTTTTTTTGGATTCAGGAGGTCTCAAAACATGTATTTCCGCTGAAATCTCGGTATCGAATTTTTTGGGTGGAATGCAATACTTCCCCTACTTACTATACGTAGTAGAGAAAGTAATAAGTGGGTGGATGGCTAAATGGATAAATATGCGTGAAACATACAGGAGCAGTTGGTGAAACAAGTGGATACTGAAATAAATTAATTTTAGGGACCTGAGCAACGTTTTTTCTATTTTATGTTAATGCAAA
Source organism: Deroplatys truncata (assembly GCA_030765065.1). Classification (NCBI taxonomy): domain Eukaryota; kingdom Metazoa; phylum Arthropoda; class Insecta; order Mantodea; family Mantidae; genus Deroplatys; species Deroplatys truncata. Next base: position 62,828,438 of record CM060987.1, on the reverse strand, counting down.
AACTGTTTCCTTTATTGTTTTTGCTTAAGGGACACTGGGACTGAGTTTTAAGGTTAAAATGACACAATGTTTAATGCTTGAATTGTATTATATTTATAAATATTTTACACACAGCTATGAATCATTTTGGCCAAATACTTTTCACATCTGCCGTGTTAAAGAACCCAGCAACATGTTTGAATCACCCGTGCGCTCCCTTTTAACACTACTGCACCCTTTCTGTATGTTTTATCTTAGTTTTACATTTTTGTTTTCTCTGCTACGTATAGTAAGTAGAGAAAGCATCGCATTCCACCCATGTATCTCTATCGGTGAACATCAAAACTCAAAAACGAAAAGTCGTATAAATACCAAACTTATTATTTATATTCAGCATCTTTCAAAGATGCGACACGAAGGTTTTCAAGAAAATCCCCCAGCCCAGACTACCCTTTAGATGGAAGATTATTTTAAAATTTTTATTTTCTCAAAAATGGCTCTAACGATTTTGATTAAAATATCACATATTTAACGAATTTTTATGACAAATGAAATGTATATCTTGAATTTTCTGGGAAAGTCCCCAAAGTTCTCTTCATTCTGAATGGCTTTTGCTTAACTGGTAAACCGTAAGAATTAGGCAAATGTTTTCTACACAAAAGATGCAGATTTCGTTAAAACACGCAATTTAAGTCATATACAATTTTTTTGTGGAGTAACCCATTTTCCAGATATTCCTTATTTGTTTGAATTTTTTTTCTCTTGGACATGCAAAGAGAATGAAATTCTCCACATAGCAACCAGCTCTTAAAGGATTTGACTGTCGCTTAAAGCCTACCATATTCCCTTTGCACCTTCAAGAAAATTAGCAATAAGATGTTTCTGTAAAGTTTCTGCAAATGTTATCTCGATTAACGTGAAGTAGACGGAGAATAAGCATTTATAAAAATAATTTGCACAAGAGTAGAGAAAGTCATGTGAGTGCAACACATCAGATTTTTTGCACATGTAATATATTCCTTACATTTCTGTTTTGTTCTGATTTATATGAAAATTTGCATACACAATCAAAAAATGTGCACTTTATGATTGCTTTATTCATTTGCTCACACAAAAAGTAATTTATACTAATAACAAGGAAAATCTTAGCACCAGCAACTTCATAAAAACAAAACTTTACTTCTCTACAACTAATAACATCAACTTAAAAATCAAATTCTTATTTATTTTCCTGTGCTCAATTTTAGAAAATGTTACTATCATAATTCTCTGAAACTTGAATACAGTTTTAGAACATTTACATTTTTTGCTAGTTAAAATTGCACATTTATTTCTTTACTTCTTTCTCTGTTTAACCTATTATGTAGGACTTACACCAGCCGGACTTACAGGCGAGTGCCTGGGGTCAGAGGCCTGTCGAGGAGCAGACACTCATGGATGAGACAGAATATCCAGGATGGGTGATCAGCCCGAGGAAGGGATGGGGAGGAAGGAATTAGATGAAACGAAATGATGGTTAAATGGATGAAAGGAAAGGTGATGATGGAACAGTTGGTGGAATGAATGGCGGGGGAAACAGGAGAACCCGGAGAAAACCCGCCTAGACGCCGCTTTGTCCACCACAAATCCCACATGCGGGTCCCTGGGTGAGAGGCGAGCGGTTTAACCACTCGGCCACGGCACCACCCATTTCTTTACTTACTCATACTAAGTGTGCTAATTTTCAAGTGAATAGTTTTAAAATTAAAAATGTTAGAAAATTAAGTCCAGTGTCCCTTGAGATATTATACTTTTATCCGGTCATTTAATGACGACTGCTTGTCCATCATCATCTCACCATGGTAATTGCATTCATACCTCACTGAGTGTATATGTGGAGTCATGAAAAGAAGTCCTACTGCAACAGTGAAGACACGCTTGAACTGACTCCATTGCATTTAGTTGTAATGAAGAAGGTAGGAATGGGACTGCAATACGCAAAGCAACTAAGAATTCCTTAGAGAGACTCGGGTTTGCTAAGAATTAGGAAATACATAGGAGGTGGAACTTTAGAAATGCTGCCAGACCGTATAATTCCAATTAAATACTTTGTAAAGAACTTCAGGATCATTATTGATCCCGAACGTTGAACGAATAAAACTCCTGAGAAAACTTTGACATGGTTTACAGACGGCTCAATGGATGACTCAAGAACAGGAACGGAGTTGAGGCAGTGTTTTTAACACTTAAATGATTTCAGTCAAATTATATATGTAAATTCAATAATAGCCCGCCTTGAAGCAATATGTGTATGTAATCATTTGTAAAATGTATGTAACAGTCATTGCATATGTTTATATTATTGTATCCATGTGTAATAATGTTATGTGAATATATTAAGTAATTTAATAATGTAGGAGCTGTGAGAATAATAGGTTAAAAGTTGCCTACAATGAGGTAACAGTGAGGTAACCTTGATGCAATAATGAATCTGAAAGTTTAACAATACTACTTGGAAGCATTAATGCAATTTTAGTGACAGTTTATAAAATAGCCAATCAACAACCACAAAAAGCTTTAGCTAAATGAAGGTATTCTATTGGATTAGGAATAGCCAATCAGAGACTTAAAATACAGAAATTTACAAGTTTAGGCGGTTGAAATCAATTCAATTGCCTGCAAACAGTGTTCCTAACCGGACGCGAGACACATCCTCCAGAGATTTAATACGTATTCGTGTGAGACGAAAAATAGTTTACATGTTAAAAAGTGCAAGTAATTAATAAAAAAAATCTCATAGCCCTATATCAGTGAACTGTTATTTAAATCGTATCAAGCATTAAAAAAAGGAGTGAAGTAAAATTATAATCTGTGTAAGCCTACATTCTTAAGTCGCACCACAATCCTGCTAAGAGAAACGTGTCTCTAAAAATAAATACTGACGCAGCCGAGCGAAACATAAATACATAATATTTAAAGAAACAGTAAAAATACATTTGGGGCGAAGGCTACCGAAACTGTTTACTATACGTGCGGTTGCAACTACTACAAGTTCGGCTCCACAACAGTTGAAATACAATAAATATCCTACTTCAAATCGGCTTTTCCATACGTGAAGCAAAATAACATCTTCAGAGTTTATGGCACAAGACCAAGGTGCAAAAAAACTTTTTTTTCCCCCTTGGATCAGTATGCTACTGTTTTTGAAACGGGAATTTATGCTATTATTGAAGACATAAGGAGAACTTACAGATCCTTATCTTCTCAGATAGCTAGGCTGTGCTTATAGGTTCTAAGTAAGGTTCATAAGGTAACGCCAGGACCGGTTTTAAACTGCCTAAACATGTTCACAAACTTGGAAGAACATAATGAAGTTTAACTGGGTGCTGGGTCATACTGGCATACAGGGAATGAAAAAAACTGATAAGCTTGCAAGATTAGGGGCAGCTTCCCAACTTATTGGGCCAAAGCTGGCTCTAGGAACATCTCGATATTTAGTAAGAGAGGCTATTAAGAACTGGTCCAAAGTAGAACATCATAAAACGTGATTGAAACTCCAAGAAACATACGTGGTTAACCATTTATTAGAAAACCATGTAAGAAAAGAGCTGAAAGCTTACTTAAATGTAACAGACTTCAGTTGAGAACAATTGCTGCATTTCTCATAGGACATGCACCTGTGAAAAGGCACCTTCATACGATGGGAGTGTTTCAGGGGGCTTGTCTCTTGAGTGTTTGGATTGCAGATTGTTAAGAAAGAAACTGAAACAGCCCAGCATATCTTATGCTCCGTGAGCCTTGGCTCGTAGGAGATACATTGCTTTTAGGAAAATGTTTTTAGACCCAGAAGAATATCTTTTATGAGGCTGTACTCCTTGTTAAAGGATGCAGGCATGATGAATTGACTTTAAAATGATACAGGTAGGATAATAAGCCCAAGGCTAAAGTGTGTCCGGAGCAATTACGGGCAACACAAGAAGACAAGACAAGTGTGATGTGTAATTCACTACTACGTTCATTGTGATAATGAAGTAATATAAAGGGTCTTTCAATAAGAGTGTTCTATCTTTAACATGTGATAGCTGCCGTTGTTATTGAATTACAGCAGTCATTTTTTTCCTTGTGGTTACAGTTGTTATTGGCAAATAGCCATGGATCGACAGCATTCAGCAACGCGTAGAAATTGTGAAAATTTATTATCAAAATGGATCATCTGTTCGCCAAACCTTCCGTGTATTGCGTGAAGTTTACTGTGTACATAATCGTCCCTGCGAGAGAACGATTCGGCGTTTGATCGATAAATTTGAAAGAAGTGGTTCTGTCAGCGATCAAAGAACGCCTGTACGTAATCGACGTAAGCGCTCCAACGAAAACATAGGCGCCGTTCGTGAGAGTGTACGCGAGAACGGAAACAAATCAATTGCTCGTCGAGCGCAGGAATTTAGGCTTTCGCCGACCACAACTTGGCGAATTCTGCATCTGGACTTGAAGTTTTACGCTTAAAAAATGGTGTTAACTCAATAACTAAAGCCCAACGACCATAGTTTGCACCGTGTATTCGCTGATTGGGCTATGGAGCAATTGGAAGCTGACCCGGATTTTTGTCGAAAAATCATCTTCAGCGACGAAGCCCACTTTTGGATGGATGGATGGTTGTGTTAAAAACAAAATTGCTTCTTTTGGAGCAATCACAATCCAATGCAGATTCAAGAACGACTACTTCATCCCTAAAAGGTTACTGTGTGGTGTGGATTTTGGTATGGTGGAATCATTGGTCCATATTTTTTCCAAGATGAAGATGGAGAAGCTCTAAGTGTCAAAGGAGAACTATACCGGGCTCTTATAAGGGACTATTTTGGCCTCAATTGGATGGTATGGATCTCAGAAATATCTGGTTCCAGCAAGAGGTGCCACATATCATACTGCTCTCGAAACAATGGATCTTTTGAAGGAGAAGTTCAGAGGTTTCATCATTTCCCGTGGTGGTGATGTTAAATGGCCCCCGAGGTCATGTGCTTTAACCCATTTGATTACTTCTTGTGGGGTTATGTTAAATCTCGAGGTTATGTCAACAAGCCAGAAGCAGTAAATGATCTTATGAATAACACCACGCGTGTTATTCGTGAACCTGGACCAAATTTACGTTCTTCTGTTATTGAAAATTGGGTCAACCGTATACGTTCAACCCAACGAAGTCGCGGCGGTCACTTAACTGATGTTCTCTTCCACACGTAATGACATTAATTATGTTCCAAAATAAAAAAGAGATAAGACTCTCTCATTTATAGAACGTGTCTTATTTAAGTTCAAAGATAGGACACTCTTGTTGAAAGACCCTATACTTACATGCATAGAATATTATACGCACAGGGACAAAGGTTTGCAATATTGTGATAAAAGTTCAAAATATGCAAGTAAGCTTTCTCCTGTACGATATTAGTCACTCTTCACTTCACATATCCTTCATATGACACTTCATACTTTACCCTCTATTTACTTAGCAAAAGTGATGCAACAACTTTTGAAAAGTGCTACTTCAATATCTGAAGGGATGATTTCTTCAGAATCACTCGCTATTCTGGCCTAAGAAAATGAGACTAAATAGTAAGAAAGCAATTAAAATTATAATGGATACAAAAATATTGATACTGCTCAGGAACTCAGATATCTAATAGTGTGATTGATAAGATTGAAGACGTTAATAATAGAATAAAGAAAGAAAATGGTTCTTTTGTTCTCATCTATCCAATCTGGAAATCTAAGACGCACTAAAATTTAAATTTTCAATAGTAATGTAAAATCAGTTTTATTATACAGCTGTGAAACGTGGAAAACCAGTAAAAAAGTCTGATGTGTTACACTCACACGACTTTCCCTACTCTTGTACAAACTATTTTTACAAACGCTTATTCTCCATCTACTTCATGTTACTCCAAATAAATATTTGCAGAAACTGTCTTACTGCAAATTTTCTTGTAGGTACAAGGGGAATATGGTAAGCTTTAAGAGATAGTCAAATATTTTAAGAGCTGGTTGCAATGTGGAGCATTCCATTCTTTATGTTCAGGACACAAAAAACGAATTCCCATTTCAGAAAAGAATTAGTATTGGAAAATTCATACAAATAACAAGTAATATCTCACTGGACAAAAAAAGTATATGATATAAATTGTGTGTTTTAACGAGGTTTACATTTTTTGTGTACTATAATTTTGTGTTTCTCTTACGGTTTACCAGTTATTCGAAAGTCATTCAGAATGAAGAGAACTTTTGGGGATATTTCCGAAAAATTCAAGATATACATTTCATTTGCCATACAAATATATTAAAGATATATTTTAATCAAAATCGTTAGCCATTTTTGAGAAATGAAAGTTTTCGAAAAATGTTCCATGTAAAGGAGTGATAGGGGTGGGGGAGTTTCTTGAAAATCTTTGTGTCACATCCTTGGAAGAGAGAGAGAGAGAGAGAGAGAGAGAGAGACACACACACACACACAGCATGCACGCACGCATACACAGGTTTCCAAAAATGCATGCTTGGATTCAGGGCACCTCAAAACATGTATTTTCGGTAAAATCTCGGTATCGAATTTCCCCTACTTACTATATATAGTAGGGAAACTAAAAGTTCAAAGCAAATTAAAACATTTGTCAAAAGATGTTTAAAAAGAATAAGATGGCCAGATACAATTTAAAATTTAAAATTATGGAAAATAAATCAAAGAATTTACAATAGAAATAAAAAAGAAGAAAAGATAAAGAGAACAAGATAAAGCAGTGAAAAGAATGGCTTTAGATTGGAATCCCCAGGGTATGAGGAAGAGGAACACCAAGAAACACGTGGAAGAGAACAGTTATCAAAGAAAATGCTAATGGGATGAAGTAAAGAAGTTGTCAAGAAATAATAGGCTCCGATGGAAATAATTTGTGAATGTCCTATGCTCCTCATAAGGAGATACAGCCGACTGATTGATAGATTGATTCATTTATTATTCAGAACAAATGAGCCGACTTTTGTTGATTCCAGATAATGTATACAATTTTGTTGTTATCGTAAACAAATGAATAACATGACATTATTTCTTTTTCTCTAGACCAACTTTGCTATGATCAACGCAATAACATTAACTAGGATTTGTTTACATTGAATCAGAGTATCACAATGTTTACTTCATATGATTCTGTTTATAAATCAAATGAACGCAGATTAAGTAGTCTTAATAAATGTTCACAAATAAAGTGTTGTATGAAACTAATGGGGTACGAGCATCATTATCGCTCTCATGTAGTTACAGCACTCAGCTTAGACTCGTTCTTGCAAACCGCATTCGAACGGTTATGATGATCATAACTCGCTAGTTTTATAAATAATTATTTGATTAGAAATTAATGTAAAAACAATGCGATTTAGTGCTGCAAAGTGTAATTTTGATTGTGATTTAATGGGCGAAATTTTTTAACACTTGAGTACTTTTACTTTCTCTACCACGTGCATAGTAGGTAGAGAAGGTATTGCAACCCATCAAAAAATTCTATACCGAGATTTCATCGGAAATACCTACAAGTTTTGTGGCACCTAGAATAAAGAAAAGCATTTTAGAAAAAGATCCGTGTGTTTGTGTGTGTGTGTGTGTGTGTGTGTGTGTGTGAACAGCATAACTCAAAAACGAAAAGTTGGATAAACACCAAACTTGCTATTTAGGTTCAGTATCTTCCAAAGATTCAACATGAAAATTTTCAAGAAGTTCCCCCCACCCTAAACTACCCTTAACATGGATCATTTTTCGAAATTTTTGATTTTGTGAAAAATAGCTCTAACAATTTTGATTGAAATATCATATATTAAGGATATTTACATGACAAAATGCATATTTTGACTTTTCTGGGAATAGCCTGTGAAATCCTCTTCATTCGAAAGGAATTTTGTATAATCTTGCCTAACTCTTGTAAACGTTAAGCGATAGACAAAAACGCACTGCACAAAAAAATACAGATTCTTTAAAACACGCAGTTTATTTCAAATAGCTTTAAGGCATCAGTATTTCCAAGATATCCGCTATTAATAGTTCGAATTGTTCAATACTTGGCATTCTTGATGTCATGCACAGAGTATGGAGTTTTAAGGCCAGCATAATTTAACGTTCAATTCTAAAACATTTGATTACCGATTTTTCCTTTGTATCTATACGAAATTTCAGGGAAGATTTATCTCAATTAAAGTAATATTTTTAAGAGTAATTTGTATACCCAATAATAAGGTATAGAAGATAGAGAAAGTCATGTGAATGTAACAAATCAGATTTTTATACTTTGCTAATGTGAGTGTCGATAATCTCTACAGAGGAAAATTATAAATTAAGTATGTCGTTTTCCATGGAAAAGTATTTGTATGAAAAGTACCTTTTGTAAAACGTAAAACAGAGCATGCATAATGGCCAGGGTAGTGCCATCTTAACAGAGTCAGTCGTATCAATCGGTTGTTGAGATGTTGACCACAATAGATACGAGATTTCTATAAATCTATGAGGCGCAGACAAAAACTCTTAGAGTTATTGATTTCCCTTCTTTTTATTACTTTCTCTACTGCGTATAGTAAGTAAGGGAAGTATTGTATTCCACCCAAAAAATCGATACCGAGATTTCACCAGAAATATATGTTTTGAGACCCCTTCAATCCAAAAAAATCATTTTTGGAAACATGTCCGTGTGTGTGTCTGTCTGTGAACAGCATAACTCAGAAATGAACAGTCGGATAAACCCAAACTTGGTATTTCGGTTCAGTACCTTCCAGAGATGCGACACGAAGGTTTTCAAGAAAATCCCCCCACACCAGATTACGCTTTACATGGAACATTTTTCGAAAATTTTAATTTTCTCAAAAATGGCTCCAACGATTTTGATTAAAATATCATATGTTTAAGATACTTTCATGACAAATAAAATGTATATCTTGAATTTTCTGGGAATATCTCCAAAAGTATTCTTCATTGTGAACGACTTTTGCATAACTGGTAAACCATAAGAGATAGACAAAGTTTTACTACACAAATCATGTAGATAGCATTAAAATACAAAATTTATGTCATATGCACTTTTTTGTTGTTGAGTGAACCATTTTCGAGATATTGCTTGTTATTCCCTTAAATTTTTCAATACTTTCTCAAATGGGAATTCGTTATTCATTTTTTTTGTCTTGGATATGCAAAGAGTATTAATCTGTGGCAAAGTGAATGGTGCTACGCATAGCAACCAGCTATTAAGAGTTATGTGTATGCTTAGAGGCTACGTTATTTTTATATTGCCGTTGCAAATACAAAAAAAGGGGAACATAGTACGCCTTAAGCGAGTCAAATGTTTTTAGAACTGGTCGCTATGCGTAAAATGTAATTCTCTTTGCATTTCAAAAGACCCTTTCTGCAAATGTTTATCTCAATTAACATGAAGTAGATGGAGAATAAGAGTTTGTACAAGAGTAGAGAGAGTCATGTGAGTGTAACACATCAGATTTGTGATACTTTGCTGGCTTTCCTAGATGCCAGCTCAACAATTTCAGCCTCTTCAAGCCAAAATGAATGAAATATTGTTTGATACTGCTCCCATTACTTACTTTTGCTTTGATCACTTCTTCTGACGTGCTCAGCTTTGCATTTCAAGTGAGACAAGTGATCTTTTGTGGAACGTACTCCACCTACTTGAATAATCATGAATGTCATCTGCATTCCCCATGCGTAGGGTTCAGGTGATTTCTTGGATGAATTAGCAACGACGGAACATAGTTGTTTATTGTGTAGATCGAATAACATTCTAATGTGATTTTGGGCAATGACAAAGTTCCGATTACAGTGGTTACATGAAGGAACTGCTTGATCTTCAGTAAGTACAAGGCAAATGCTTTGGTTTTGTCCAGTTTGCGGCGTACAGGGAGAAAAATTAAATTAAGTTGAGTTTTAATTAAGGACGCCCTTTATAACTGCTGTGGTCCTTAGCGTTCCATGCTACATTGGGCGTGAAAGATCTGCAATTTTGCTCACAGGCCTCTTTATCAGGCTTGAGGTTCTTTTACGTGCCGTAAATGTAGGACATTCCGAAGGAAGCCATGCTAAGGATTTTTTACTCCCGAAAAAATCCATCGCCCTCCGCCGGGAATGATTTTTAACACAACAAAACAGAAATTAAGTAATCTTCCTTTTACCTTTGTAAACCCGACCTTCATGACAAATGTACTCACATTAATTTTAAAATTTAAATCTAAGTAAAGAAACATATGTTACATTCACATAACTTTCTCTACCCTCTGTTGTTTATTAGTGTGCATACAAATTATTATTACGAATTTTTTTTTCTATTTACTTCATTTTAATCGAAATAAACCTTTGGAGAAACTGCTACTTTACACATTGCGTTATAGATACAAAGAGAACAGCGGCAGTTATATGTTTTAGAACTGGACGCTACACGCTGGTCTTAACAGTCGATACTCTTTCTACACATTCGCGAGAAACAACTGAAAATCGACAGGACTTCAAAAGAATGACTAAGTATTGAACAATTCTGACCATTAATAACGGATATCTCGGAAATGGCTGAGGTCACAAAAATGTATAAGAAATTAATTGTGTGCTTTAAAGAGATCTAAATTTTTTGTGTAGTACGTTTTCGTCTATCGTTTAATGTTTAGCAGTTACACAAGATTATACAAAGTTCCTTCCGAATGAAGAGGACTTCATAGTCTATACATTTTGTATGAATGCAAATATCTTTAACATACGGTATTTTAACAAAAATCATTGGAGGTACTGTTTAGAAAATAAGGAATTTTAAAAAGTATTCCATGTAAAGGATTTTCTTGAAAATGTTCCTATCGCATGTTTGGTAGATAGGACTATTGTTTACACGAAACGTTTTCAAAATCTTTGATTTTCTAAAATATGACTCTTAACATTTTGGCTAAAATACCGTATATTAAAGATATTTACATGTCAAATAAAATGTCTATCTTGAATTTTTTGGACATAGACTGTGAAGTCCGTCATTCGGGAGGAATTTTATATAATCTTATATATATATATATATATATATATATATAACTGGAAGACGTTAAGGGAAAGACGAAAAGCTAACACACAAAAAATGTAGATCTGTTTAAAACACACAATTTATTATAAATACGTTTTTCTTGTAGCATAAACCGTTTCTGAATAATCCGTTATTAATGGTCCGAATTGAAGTCCTGTCGAATTTCAATTGTTTCTCCCGATGTTAGCCCCACCTTTAAGGGTGTCGTTTGAATTGGGTTGGACTCGGCGGGGCAGTGGTTCTCTATACTCAAGGTCCTCCGGTTCCTTCCTGGACATTTCTGTCGGCCCCTGCGAGGTTCTCGGCAGTCTTCCCTTTTGGGGTTGCCGCGCGTAAGTAGGCTATTCAGTTCCTACCTGTAATGGGGGGGGGGCGGATTAGGCAACCAGATGCCGGTCCATAGGAAAAGCTCTCGGGGTGGGAGTGTCACTCGGATACATCGTTCTCCCAGGGTCACATGGGGGAATAGTCCCCTGGTGCTTCATGTTTCTCGCGATATCATGGAAAGAGTATGGAATTTTAAGGCCAGTGAATAGCGTCCAGTTCTTAAACATTTGGCTTTCGCTATTCCCTTTGTATCTATAACGAAATTTGTAATACAGCTGCTTCCGGAAAGGATTATCTCGATTAAAATGAAGTAGATAGGAAAATAAAGTTTCGTAAGAATAATTTATATATCCACAAATAAGCTATTGAGGGTAGAGAAAGTAATGTGAAGGTAATACATCGATTTTTACTTTCTCTACTACGTATAGTAAGTAGGGGAAGTATTGTATTCCACCCAAAAATTCGATACCGAGATTTTACCGGAAATACATGTTTTGAGACCCCTTGAATCCAAAAAAAGCATTTTTGGAAACATGTCTGTGTGTGTCTGTGTGTGTGTGTGTGTGTGTGTGTGTCTGTCTGTGAACAGCATAACTCAGAAACGAACAGTCGGATAAACATCAAACTTGGTATTTAGGTTCAGTATCTCCCAGAGATGCGACACGAAGGTTTTCAAGAAAATCCCCCCACCCCAGGATACCCTTTACGTGGAAGATTTTTCGAAAGTTTTAATTTTCTCAAAAATGGCTCTAACGATTTTGATTAAAATATGATATGTTTAAGATATTTTCATGACAAATAAAATGTTTATCTTGAATTTTCTGGGAATGTCTCCAAAAGTGTTCTTCATAGTGAACGACTTTTGCATAACTGGTTAACCATAAGAGATAGACAAACTTTTACTACACAAAAAATGTAGATCGCGTTAAAATACACAATTTATGTCATATACATCTTTTTGTTGAGTGAACCATTTTCTAGATATTGCTTGTTATTCTCTTAAATTTTTCAATATTTTCTCAAATGAGAATTCGTTATTAATTTTTTTTTGTCTTGGATATGCAAAGAGTATTAATCTGTGACAAAGGGAATGGTGCTGCACCTAGCAACCAGCTATTAAGAGATATGTATGTGCTTAAAGGCTACTGTTTTTCTATATTGCCGTTGTAAATATATATTCTCCTTACATCTACAAGAAAATAAGCAATAAGATAGAGTCTGCAAATGTATATTTCGATTAACATGAAGTAAATGGAGAATAAGCGTTTGTAAAAATAGTTTGTGCAAGAGTAGAGAAAGTCATGTGAGTGTAACACATCAGATTTTTTGATTAAAAATCATCAAAATGATAACGTAGCTCTCAGTTTACAACACCCAATTGAAATGCAAACAAGGTTTGAAACGTGTAAGGAGATCATTGTGAACAAGTTTTATAGAGGAATCGATGTAAACACTGAGTATGAAGTGTATTTACGTGTTAACCGGTTTGGTCAGTATTGCACGGTAATAACCAAGGCACTTGTTATGTCATTACATACATTGTATGCAACAGTATTCACATGTAGTATTTATTATAGTAATTATTCAACTTTCTTCCATCAGTTTCAGTACAGGCATTATCATAATTATACCATTATTGGGACAGAAATCTCGCACTGAAGCACTTGTGGCTCGCAATCCTTTGTTCGATTCCCGAAGTTTAGCTAATACTAACTCCTTACATTACCGAGCGAGATGTAAGGTGTGTGGCTCGCATACGGAAGGTTCCAGGTTCGATTTCGGTCGACCGCTCACTTTTACCTTGGGTTTTTCATGGTTTTTCCTGGTCGGTAGGCGAGGGCGAGGGGGTGGGCTTCTCATTCACCACAGCTTTCCTTTCATTCCGTCTCTTTCTCATCCTTCAGGTGTGCTTCTAGATTTCCAGACGTATGGCGTGCTGGACAAATGGCGTGGATGTCTGCCCCGTGGGCACTAGAGCGCTTGGCCGATGGGTCGTTCATTGGCTTTAATAGGGAGCTCCAGCAGTGGGAAGGGTCTTCGAGCCTGGAATTGTTAGGAACTTCCGCACCTCTCTGTGGTTCCTTCACTTCATTCCTTCCTCCTGGGAGGGTAGGAGCTGCAGTTACGACAAATAAATTAATGTTTAAACCTTTTCGAAAAATTCATTCCATAATTATAATTTCTAATAATGCCAAATATTCAAAAACTCGAAATAAACCATAACCATCCAATTTTAATAAAACTCCAGCGAAAATTTCCTTATGTACATAGGTCTGAATGTAATGTTGAGTGACCCCCTCCGTTGTGTGGTTTATAAATGTCCACATTTCTTTATGCTGTTTCATACATTTCACTTCTATAAAACTTTGTCTTACAGAGCTTTTCGTGTACTACGCAGAGCTTGGTAGGGAAACCGCGCATGTATTTATAGACCAGGAAGAGCCAATTCTGACCTCAGGGGACGCTCTCTTATTCCTGGCAGAGAAAGAGAGAGAGAGAGAGAGGAGCTCAGTGAGAAGTATGGACATGTGAGTTTAGGGGGAAAGGCGATGTTATTAATGGAGGAGAGGCTAGGGGAGAATGTGAATGCATATTTCATTCTCCACTACTTACCTTAGTACTGAGCGCCTCTGTAATGTGTGCGACTCGCATTCGGGAGTTCCCGGGTTCGATCTCCGGCGACCACCCAGTCTTAACCATTGCCCTTTTATGTTTTCCCTGGGTCGGCAGGTGAATTCTGGGTCGGTTCATCTTCTACCACGACTCTCATGACCGTCATTTCCTGTATCCGTCATCTTTCATGTCATCTGTTTCAGGGTTATAGGACGAGGTGACGGTATTCGGCGGATTGTGGCTGGCGTGTGGATGTGCGCGTTGTATGGGTTTCTCCCTTGACGTAGTTGCAGGTTTGCTCAGTTAGGTCTCCCCTCCGAGAGGGCGCTATGGGGGGGCTTAAGGGGTAGGTTCGGGTGGTGACGGATGCGTTGAATCTGGAAACGTCAAGGATCTCGACTATGCGGCCTGCGTTTAGTACTCTGTCCCGGTTGCGGGGGTCCCTCTGTCTATCCGTACCTTTACCTTTACCTTACCGAGCGGTTACGTCTGTGGCCTGCATTCGGAAGGTCTTGGGTTCGATTCTCGTGGCCGACCTTCCTGAACCATGGGTTTCCCCTGGTCGTCAAGCGAACGTTGGGAAGGACCGTTACATCCCCCGAATTTCCTGTCCCTCATTTCATCTCCATTCTCATTTCACTTCTACCTTCATCTGCTTGGTATCTGCAAGTGTCGGCGGGAGGTCTCGGCGCGTGAATGGTAGGGGAAATGATGCTCTAAGGAAACCTTCGTCCGCCGGAATTCAAGCGATCTCCGGGTCCCGAACCCGCAGGGGATGTGTAAGCCTAAGGGGTGAGGGGGGGGGCCGACTGCACCAGCCAGCACCCGGGGAGTTCAAATCTGCGGCTGGTAGGGACCCTGCTCTGCCTGTCGTGCCTCCTGGTCCGGCCGTCCTCTGGTGGCATAGCACAAAAGATATGCATACTTCGAGATGCTAAGTCCACCATATCTAGTCCTATTCTATTCTTATCTTTTACTTACCTATAATAAATAGGGGAAGTATTGCATTTCACCCAAAAATTCAATACCGAGATTTCACCGGAAATACATTTTTTTGAGACTGCCTGATTCCAATTCTTAGTAAAATAATGTATAGGGCAGTGATCGCCAAACCGTCGATTGCGAGCTACCCTGGAGTTGCTCCACTGAGCTCAGATCGCGCTCATAAGTGCTTGTTTCTCCCGCGCAACTGTCATTGTTAGTCAAGAATACAACATTGTCAGCTTCAAAGTTACTTGTATACGCCTGAGGTTGTGCACGTTGTGTTTTTCGTGTTTATATCAGGCATTTGCTAAGGCGGATAGTAAGATTTACTCATTGATACTAAGCTAAGTTTGTTCTAATGATGGCAAGTTCAACTTATCAATTTCATCAGAATGGGAAACCAAATACTTCTTTATGCCGGTGAAGGACAAATATGTGCGTTTACTGTGCTATGCAACTTGCAAGTGTATCCGTTGGGAAGAAAGGGAACATCGAACGTCAATTCAAAACCGTTCACGCATAGCCTGAAAAGGATTTCCCGCTGGATTCTGTTCTAAGGTAAGAAAAGTTGAAGGCGGGTTAACCTAGCGGCGCGCTTATTATGTCGCGTGTAACTTAAAACGCGGACCTTGAACGAATCACGTAATGCGCTGCGTATTGTGTTTTCCTACAAACCGATAAAACGTGGCTTGTCGCAGTAACTCCCCAGTTGTGAACGGGTTAAAAAATCTGATGTGTTACACTCACATGACTTTCTTTGCTCTTGTACAACCTATTTTTACAAACGCTTATTCTCCATATGCTTCATGTTAATCGAGATATCGAGATGTTAATCTTATTGCTAATTTTCTTGCAGATGCAAGGGGAATTGTTAGGCTTTAAGCGTTTAAGAGCTGGTTGCTATGTGGAGTATTCCATTCTCTTTGTATTACCAGGACAAAAAGAAATGAATAACGAATTTGAGAAAAAGTATAAGTATTGGAAAATTTAAGGCGATAACAAGCAATATCTCGAAAATGGTTCACTCAACAACAAAAATGCATATGACATAAATTGTGTATTTTAACGCGATCTACATTTTTTGTGTAGTAACATTTTCTCTATCTCTTATGGTTTACCAGTTATGCAAAAGTCGTTCACAATAAAGAATACTTTTGGAGACATTCCCAGGAAATTAAAGATATACATTTTATTTGTCATAAAAATATCTTAAACATATGATATTTTAATCAAAATCGTTAGAGCCATGTTTGAGAAAATTAAAATTTTCGAAAAATGTTCCATGTAAAGGGTAGTCTGGGGTGGGGGGATTTTCTTGAAAACATTCGTGTCGCATCCTTGGAAGATACTGAACCTAAATACCAAGTTTGGTGTTTATCCGACTGTTTCTTTCTCAGTTATGCTGTTCACAGACAGACACACACACACACACACACACGGAAATGCTTCCAAAAATGCTTTTTTTGGATTCAGGGGGTCTCAAAACATATATTTCCGTTGAAATCTCGGTATCGAAGTTTTGGGTGGAATACAATACTTCCTCTACTTACTATACGTACTATAGTAAAAATCTGATGTGTTACACTCACATGACTTTCTCTCCTCTTGTACAAACTATTTTTACAAACGCTTAATCTCCATATGCTTCATGTTAATCGAGATATCGAGATGTCAATCTTATTGATAATTTTCTTGCAGATGCAAGGGGAATATGCTAGGTTGTAAGCGATAGTAAAATATTTTAAGCGATGGTTGCTATGTGGCGCATTCCACTCTCTTTGCATGTCCAGGACATAAAAAAAATGAATAACGAATTTGAGAAAAAGTATAAGTATTGGAAAATTTAAGGGAATAAACAAGCAATATCTCGCAAACGGTTCACTCAACAAAAGAAATGTATGTGACATAAACTGTGTATTTTACGCGATCTACATTTTTTGTGTAGTAAAATTTTGTCTATCTCTTATGGTTTACCAGTTATGCAAAAGTCGTTCATAATGAAGAATACTTTTGGAGACATTCCCAGAAAATTCGAGATATACATTTTATTTGTCATGACAATATCTTAAACATATGATATTTTAATCAAAATCGTTAGAGCCGTTTTTGAGAAAATTAAAATTTTCGAAAAATGTTCTATGTAAAGGGTAGTCTGGGGTGGGGGATTTCCTTGAAAACCTTCGTGTCGCATCTCTGAAAGATACTGAACCTAAATACCAAGTTTGGTGTTTATCCGACTCTTCGTTTTTGAGTTATGCTGTTCACAGACACACAGACAGACACACACACGGACATGTTTCCAAAAATGCTTTTTTTGGATTCAGTGAGTCTCAAAACATGCATTTTCGGTGAAATCTCGGTATCGAATTTTTGGGTGGAATACAATACTTCCCCTACTTACTATACGTAGTAGAGAAAGTAAAAATGAGTTGTATCAAAACAGACAAAACTGTGCTTATTGTGGCTGTTGGAAGACTGTGAAGATATAGAAGACGAAATTGATTACGTGGCTGATCATTATTGCATAAGGAAGACTTTTAGTGTAGTGTTTTCTTATAGAGAAGACGAGGGAGTTTTTAAACTACAAATTAAGTATTAGTCTATTAGATGACGATGTGAAATTTAAAGCATACTTCAGATTCATCCGAGTACAGTTTAGTTTCCTGGTTAACCTAATTCAAGATGATTTGTATTCAAAACCATGCATTAGCGTGAAAATGTGCAGAAAAACTTGCCCTAACTCTGGGGTATGTATTATTAACTATTTTATTGTCCCTTCGTATTGTAAATTATTTTCCTACTTAAAAATTGCCTCAATTGTCATAACATTGATAGAAAATAACATACATCCGATTCATGAAATAAACGTACCTGTTTTGTTCACCATTTTTACTTTCTCTACTACGTATAGTAAGTAGGGGAAGTATTTAATTCCACCCAAAAATTAGATACCGAGATTTCACCGGAAATACATGTTTTGAGACCCCCTGAATCCAAAAAAGTATTTTTGGAAACATGTCCGTGTGTGTGTGTCTCTCTCTCTCTCTCTCTCTCTCTCTCTGTGTGTGTGTGTGTGTCTGTCTGTGTGTCTGTGAGCAGCATAACTCAGAAACGAACAGTCGGATAAACACCAAACTTGGTATTTAGGTTCAGTATCTACCAGAGATGCGACACGAAGGTTTTCAAGAAAATCCCCCCACCCCAGAGTACCCTTTACATGGAAGATTTTTCGAACATTTTAATTTTCTCAAAAATGGCTCTAACGGTTTTGATTAAAATATATGTTTAAGATTTTTTCATGACAAATAAAATGTATATCTTGAATTTTCTGGGAATGTCTCCAAAAGTGTTCTTCATTGTGAACGACTTTTGCAAAACCGGTAAACCATAAGAGATAGAGAAAATTTTACTACATAAAAATGTAGAACGCGTTAAAATACACAATTTATGTCATATACATTTGTTGTTGAGTGAGCCATTTTCGAGATGTTGCTTGTTATTCCCTTAAATTTTTCAATACTTGTTTCCTCAAATGGGAATTCGTTATTCATTTTTTGTCTTGGATATGCAAAGAGTATTAATCTGTGGCAAAGGGAATGGTGCTGCACCTAGCAACCAGCTATTAAGAGATATGTATGTGCTTAAAGGCTACTGTATTTCTATATTGCCCTTGTAAATATATATTCCCCTTACATCTACAAGAAAATTAGCAATAAGATGAAGTCTGCAAATGTTTATCTCGATTAACATGAAGTAGATGGAGAATAAGCGTTTGTAAAAATAGTTTGTACAAGAGTAGAGAAAGTCATGTGAGTGTAACACATCAGATTTTTTTTGTCCTGGTGATGCAAAGAAAATGCAATACTCCACATAGCAACCAACTCTTAAAATATTTGACTATCGTTTAAAGCCTACCAATTCCCCTTGCATCTACAAGAACATTAGCAATAAGATTAAAATCTCGATATCTCGATTAACATGAAGCATATGGACAATAAGCGTTTGTAAAAATAGTTTGTACAAGATTAGAGAAAGTCATGTGAGTGTAACACATTAGATTTTTTCAATCTCCTTCCATATTAAATCCTTCTTTAAAGTGTTTTTGAAATGGCATCCTCCATATTCCACAAAATGGAATGTCCAGCAACCAATTCAATTAGCTGTTTATCTTCTGCAGTTGAAAATCGAAGAGTAGAAGGTGTGATTTTGTAACATGCACGATGTGTATCAAATACACTCCACACAGAAGTCTTTATCATGCAGCGCACAACGCACTAGACTCCTCTCGATGCAGTAGGTCCGTCGCGCCAGGCGCATTATGCTGGTGTTAAACGAACTGCGTAGTTTAGGAAAACATTTCAATTATCTTTCATTGTTTGAGGCAGCTGCGTATTGTCCTCGACGTGTTACGTTGTACGCGGCATAGAATGTGCGTTGCTAGGAAAACTCGCCTTAAGGCAGCTAAAATCCAAACTTAATGCTCAACAATCAGCTTTTTTAAAACCATTATACGAGAATAAAGTAGCAACTGGGGCGTCATTCCGAGTTTCAAAAACTATTCACAGAATAAGAAACCGTACGAAGACGGTGAATTAATCAAAACTGCATTTTTAGAAGCAGCAGATTCATTACATGGTAGTTTCAAAAATAAAACTTGAAGGAGCATAATGCCCACGTATGGTACAAAGTTTCCGGTGACCTTCGCCCCAATGTTCAGTTTCCGGTGGCCTTCGCCCCAAGTTTAGGAATCAACTTTGTATTTTAATGTTTTATTTAAATATTATATAAAATTATGTTTGCCTCGGCTGCGTCAGTATTAATTTGTAGAAACATGTATTTCTTAACAGGGTGTGATGCGGCTAAAGAATGCAGGCTTACACAAATTATAATTTTTACTTCACTCCATTTATTAATCCTTTACACGATTAAATAACACTACACTTATATAGAGAGCTGTGAATTTTTTTATTAATTACTTGCACTTTTTTAAACACGTAAACTTTATAATATTCTCACCGTAATGGATTTTCGTCTCGCACTGAATACGTATTAAACTTCTCGAGGACGCGTCTCGCGTCCAGTTAGGAACGCTGTCTACTAGCGACTGACTTCTACTGCCCGAATTTGCAAATTTCATCTATTTCAAGTCTCTGATTGGCTAATCCTACTCCAATAGAATACTTTTATTTAACTTTTAGCCTTTCTAGTTGTTGATTGGCTATTTATAAACTGTTTTAAAAATATTACATTATTGTTTCCAAGAATTACTAGTAGCATTATTAAACTTTCCAATTCATTATTGCCTCAAGGTTAACTCATTGTTAGCAACTTTCGGCCTCTATTATCACAGCTTCTATATTGTAAAATTACTTAATACATTCACAATACATTATTAAACATGTACATAATAATAAAAACTTAATACAATGACTGTTACATACATTTTATATGTTATTTATACTCATATTGTTTTAAGACGGGCTGTTATTGAATTTTATATTATATAATTAGACTGAAATCATTTAAATGTTAAAAATACTGCCTCAAACTGAGACATTGTCTGCTATTGAATATGTACAGCTTTCTGCAAATATAATAATGAGGAGGGTTGAGGTTATGAGTTCTGACGTTACTCCACAACTTGAAACTGAGTTTGATCGCTGCAGCTCCTTTTCCCTACAACTTGACGAATCGAGTATATAGTGGATACAGCTCAGTTGGCCGTTTTTGCATGAATGGGTTTTAATAATTTCGAAATAAGAGAGGAGCTGGTAAAGATTATACCACTAACAGGACGCACTACAGGACGAGACATTTTTAACAGTTAAAGATCTTATCAACTACGAAAATATTCCTGTAAATAAGTTGGTGGGCTTAGCAACTGACGGAGCTTCTGTGATGGTAGGCAGAGGGAGGGGATTCATAGTTAAGTATGAACCATGTAATGAAAACGGTCATAAAAATAGGAACTATTTAGAGCAATTCAGACATGTTTGTTCAGAACACTGATGACTAGATTGCCAGTATGGTAAAATTGAAATTGAGTTTTATTTATAGACGCTCCGTAAGTGCTATGATCCCTAACATCCCATTCTGTGTTGGACGTGAAAGACCACTAATTTTGCTCAGAGGCCTCTTTATCAGAGTTGAGGTTCTTTTATGTGCCGTAAATCTACAACAATGGATCATAAATAAAGGGGGTCTTTGAACAAAATATTGCGGAAGTTCTTTGGCTTAGTAGAGGCAGAGTTTCACAACGGTGCTTCCTGTCTTAGTAGAATTTTTGAAAGAATGAGGCGAAACCTTCTGTGAGCTAGAAGATCCGGTTTGGCCTCAGGATTTTGCTTTTATCGTAGACGTTACCGTAAAGTTAAACATCCTTAACTTGCAGCTTCAAGGTAAGAATAAAGATATTGGCGGAACAATTTCAGATATTGTTTCATTCTAAAAAAGCTGGAACTGTGAGAAAACGATTTCATCCAAGATGAATGCAAACACTTTGCCTGTTGCAAACAAACCCTTGACAAACCCTCTTCAACGCCTCCTTACTACAGTAAACAATACGTTGAAGTTCTTTCAGATTTGAGAAGCCAATTCAACAAACGCTTCCAAGATTTAATTGTTACGCAGTTTGTTAAATCGCCTTTTATTGAGACTAATGCTGAAGAGTTCTCTACTTGCATCATGGAGCATTTTGATTTTCAAGACGACAATATTGCAGTGGAGTTGGAACTGATTGATTTATCTTTACAATCGCTTTCTTCAAGCTATAAAACATTTGATCGCTTGTTCCTAAGAAAAATACCCAATTTTAGTCCAGGTCGATCTCAACGTGAAGGGAATGTTCAACTCTACATATCTACTGAGATTTCTTTTTCCAGTATGAAATTTATATTAAAAAAAGAGTACAGAAACCGTCTGACTGATAAACACTTGAACAAATTGACGCAGGCACACTACGTCCTCCCTCAATGAAGCAATACCTTTGCCTCACGGTTGCTGCTTGTCTCCTCCTAGATGGTTCTTCTTTTGCCACGGCTGCTCCAGCATGAAACCTTAATTTCAGGGTCTGCGTGGGTGTGTACAAAGAAACACGAACGCTGTCTTAGAACACATTTATTCACTATTTAAAATAATACTGCGGTTTGCCGATCGCTTGTAAATGCATACGATGATACTTTGTCTTTATCAAGACCGAAGAATATTAACTACAGCTAAGCGTTCTACCCTCTAGCATGTTCGCCACCATTCTTCTCCACACGACGAGAATGTCATCCCGCTCTCATCAAGCACTCAGGACAGACTGAATTTCACCACCGCGCTACAAGGAAAAACAAGCTACTACTTCCCCTACTCTCCCTTCAAACGCTCGTCACAACTCGGCGTCCTGAAGCCTAGAATGACCTTCAGCAGGCTAAGTGCAGCTGCACCCAATAATTCCAAGAGAAACTGGTTTCAACTATTTTACCCTTTATACCTGGGGCTGGTCCCTAATTAAGAAAACTGTGCCCCTCTGGTCTTTCTGTCGCTTTTAACAGTCAACAATTTTCACAATGCTTCACCTTTTTATAATTACACTGATTTTAAATATATTATTACTTATTTTATATCGCTATCCTTCTCAGAATATTATGACAATTATTGCCGTTATAATTCCGGCTTCAAAATATATTCGGATGGCAGCCAATACCTGCTCTCCCAACATTAAAAACTTGTTGATCACGAAGAAGAGCGCTATCCTTCTCATTAAAGTTAATAAGTCTGAAAAACAATCTGTTCTTACATTTGTAATTTATCACTAACTATACTTCAATTTCTTTCTTATGTACAATTTCATTTCAATTTCTTTTCCTTATATACAGTTTAATTAAAGTCCATTTCATATTTACTAGAAATGTAAGTTAATAGGTAATAAACAAATATAAGATTTTTTAAAAAAAGGTCTTATTTCTGTCCTCGTTTCTTTTGGCAGCTCACAGTCGGAGTTAAAAATGCATACTTTCGAGATGTGAGTAAGGACTCAGCGTAAGTTCAAGTCAATTGAAGAGTAAAGCTTTATCAAACAACACATTCAAGAAATTATAAAGTAATTAAAAACTTAAAATCCGATCAATAGAGAAGAGAAAACTCAGCGACGTGGAGACAGAGAAAATAAATGTTTACCGAGTACTTGCCTAAATATTGTATATGCTCAAAACCGTATGCGTATTTAACCCTGGACATATGCCTAGCTGACTCTTATTTGGTTTTGATTTAATAGAATAAGAACCTTTCGTGGGGTAAGATAGAGTATTATTTAATTATTTCAGCAGAGAAAATAAAAGTGATGGCCTTTATTGATAAGTACCCAACCCGATCAAATATACTCCTAAAGCAAATAAATTGAAGAAGTGAAATATTTTCACTACTTTGGATGTGATATTTCACATGAATACGAAAGAGACCCAAGACAAAATACTATTTAAATTTCAGTACATGTCTGACACTGTAAAACGAACATTGAAAAACAAATCAAGAAGAGATACGATATTAAAATTTTATAAAACTATGGCAATGCCCATTATACCTTATAGAGCCGAACCTGGGTCATGAATAAAAGAATAATTGAAGCGGTCAAAATGAAAATTACGAGGTACGTAAGTGGCTGTAGTCTGAAAGATAACATTACAAGTGAAACAACAAGAGAACAATTAAAAAAAATCTGATGTGTTACACTCACATGACTTTCTCTACTCTTGTACAAACTATTTTTACAAACGCTTATTCTCCATATGCTTCATGTTAATCGAGATGTTAATCTTATTGCTAATTTTCTTGTAGGTGCAAGGGGAATATGGTAGACTTTAAGCGATAGTCAAATATTTTAAGAGTTGGTTGCTGTGGTGCATTCCATTCTATATATATGTCCAGCACATAAAAAAAATTAATAACGAATTCCCATTTGTGAAAAGGTATTGCAAAATTTTGAGGGATTAACAAGCAATATATCGAAAATGGTTCACTCAACAAAAAATGTTTATGACATAAATTGTGTATTTTAACGCGATCTACGTTTTCTGTGTAGTAAAATTTTGTCTATCTCTTATGGTTTACCAGTTATGCAAAAGTCGTTCACAATGAAGAATAATTTTGGAGACATTCCCAGAAAATTCAAGATATACATTTCATTTGTGATGAAAATATCTTAAACATATGATATTTTAATCAAAATCGTTAAGAGCCATTATTGAGAAAATTAAAATTTTCGAAAAATGTTCCATGTAAAGGGTAATCTGGGGTGGGGGATTTTCTTGAAAACCTTCGTGTCGCATCTCTGGAAGATACTGAACCTAAATACCAAGTTTGGTGTTTATCGGACTGTTCGTTTCTGAATTATGCTGTTCACAGACACACACACAGATACACACAAGGACGTGTTTTCAAAACTGCTTTTTTTGGATTCAGGGGGTCTCAAAACATGTATTTCCGGTGGAATCTCGGTATCGAATCTTTGGGTGAAATACAATACTTCCCCTACTTACTATACGTAGTAGAGAAAGTAATATTCAATTTAAATGACAAAATCAGGGTATATGAAATGAAATGGAAAGATCACATCTCTCGAATGCTGCAGGAAAGACTGACAAACTGGCCTTGCATTACAAACCAGTTACTAGAGATGTTGGAAGACTTCGTAGACGCTGGGAGGATCCCTTCTGAGCCGGAACAGGCTTATGGCCTATCTTTGTTGTTGTCTTTACGTTGGAGTATACGTTTATTCAACTCCTCGTATGAACGTCAATTTTTAAGTGGATTGTTTGTTACGTAATATGCTGCTACGTATGTAGAGCCTATTTGAAGATGTATCTTTTTGTTGTTACGCTCCAAGTTTAAAAAAAAATAATATTAACTTAGGTATTAAATTGTTTCTATAGATAGTATTTATGTTTATGTTTGCCTCGGATGCGTCAGTATTGTTTTAGAGAACACGTTTCTCTTAGACAGGGCGTGGTGCAACATGAATGTAGCCTTACACAGATTTTAAGTTTAAATTCCCTTCTTTTTATTAATCCTCGACACAAATTAAATAGCACTACACTGATATTAAGAGCTGTGAGATTCTTTAATTTAAAACTTGTACTTTGTTAACGCGTATACTTAATTTTTGTTACACACGAATACGTAATACTTCTTTAGAGAACACATCTTCCATCCGGTCACTACCAAGGTATGCAGGCAATTGAACATATTTCAACAGTCCAAACCCGTAAGCTTCTGTATTTCAAGGCTCTGATTGGCTAATCCTAGTCCAATAGAATACCTGCATCTAATTAAAGCTTTTTCTGGCTGTTGATTGGCTATTTTTAAACTGTCACAAAATTTACATTATTACTGCCCTAATCATGACTAGCAGCATTTAAACTCTCAGACTCATTATTGCTTCAAGGTTACCTCATTGTTAGCAACTTTAAACTTATTATTCTCACAGCTCTTACACTATTAAACTACGTAATGCATTCACATAACATTATTGAACATATTTACAATAATATAAGCATATGCAATGAGTGTTACATACATTTTTACTTTCTCTACTACGTATAGTAAGTAGGGGAAGTATTGCATTCCACCCAAAAATTCGATACCGAGATTTCACCGGAAATACATGTTTTGAGACCTCCTAAAACCAAAAAAATATGATGTGTTACACTCACATGACTTTCTCTACTCTTGTACAAACTATTTTTACAAACACTTATTCTCCATATGCTTCATGTTAATCGAGATATCGAGATGTCAATCTTATTGGTAATTTTCTTGTAGATGCAAGGGGAATATGGTAGCTTTTAAGCGATAGTCAAATATTTTAACGCTGGTTGCTATGTGGCGCATTCCATTCTCCTTGCATGTCCAGGACATAAAAAAATGAAAAATCTGATGTGCTACACTCACATGACTTTCTCTACTCTTGTACGAACTATTTTACAAACGTTTATTCTCCATATGCTTCATGTTAATCGAGATATCGAGATGTCAATCTTATTGCTAATTTTCTTGTAGATGCAAGGGGAACATGGTAGGTTATAAGCGATAGTCAAATCTTTTAAGCGCTGGTTGCTATGTGGCGCATTCTATTCTGTTTGCATATCCAGGACATAAAAAATTGAATAACGAATTTGAGAAAAAGTATAAGTATTGGAAAATTTAAGGAAATAAAAAGCAATATCTCGAAAATGGTTCACTAAACTAAAAAAATGTATATGACATAAATTGTGTATTTTAACGCGATCTACATTTGTTGTGTAGTAAAATTTTGTCTATCTCTTATGGTTTACTAGTTATGCAAAAGTCGTTCACAATAAAGAATACTTTTGGAGACATTCCCAGGAAATTCAAGATATACATTTTATTTGTCATAAAAATATCGTAAACATATCATATTTTAATCAAAATCGTTAGAGCCATTTTTGAGAAAATTAAAATTTTCGAAAAATCTTCCATGTAAAGGGTACTCTGGGGTGGGGGGATTTTCTTGAAAACCTTCGTGTCGCATCCTTGGAAGATACTGAACCCAAATACCAAGTTTGGTGTTTATCCGACTGTTCGTTTCTGAGTTATGCTGTTCACAGACACACACACAGACACACAGACACACACGGACATGTTTCCAAAAATGCTTTTTTTGGATTCAGGGGGTCTCAAAACATGTATTTCCGGTGAAATCTCGATATCGAAATTTTGGGTGGAATACAATACTTCCCCTACTTACTATACGTAGTAGAGAAAGTAATAACGAATTTGAGAAAAAGTATAAGTATTGGAAAATTTAAGGAAATAACAAGCAATATCTCAAAAACGGTTCACTCAACAAAAGATATGTATATGACATAAGTTGTGTATTTTAACGCGATCTACATTTTTTGTGTAGTAAAAGTTTGTCTATCTCTTATGGTTTACCAGTTATGCAAAAGTCGTTCACAATGAAGAATACTTTTGGAAACATTCCCAGAAAATTCGAGATATACATGTCATTTCTCATGACATTATCTTAAACATATGATATTTTCATCAAAATCGTTAGAGCCATTTTTGAGAAAATTAAAATTTTCGAAAAATGTTCCATGTAAAGGGTAGTCTGGGGTGGGGGATTTTCTTGAAAACCTTCGTGTCGCATCTTTGGAAGATACTGAACCTAAATACCAAGTTTGGTGTTTATCCGACTGTTCGTTTTTGAGTTATGCTGTTCACAGGCACACACACACAGACAAACACACACACACACACACACACACACAGACACACACACGGACATGTTTCCAAAAATGCTTTTTTTGGATTCAGGAGGTCTCAAAACATGTATTTCCGGTGAAATCTCGGTATCGAATTTTTGGGTGGAATGCAATACTTCCCCTACTTACTATACGTAGTAGAGAAAGTAAAAAGCATTTTTGGAAACATGGCCGTGTGTGTGTCTGTGTGTGTGTCTGTGTGTCTGTGAACAGTATAACTCAAAAACGAACAGTCGGATAAACACCAAACTTGGTATTTAGGTTCAGTATCTTCCAGAGATGCGACACGAAGGTTTTCAAGAAAATCCCCCCACCCCAGACTACCCTTTACATGGAACATTTTTCTAAAATTTTAATTTTCTCAAAAATGGCTCTAACGATTTTGATGAAAATATCATATGTTTAAGATAATGTCATGAGAAATTAAATGTATATCTCGAATTTTCTGGGAATGTCTCCAAAAGTATTCTTCATGTAAAGGGTAATCTGGGGTGGGGGGCTTTTCTTGAAAACATTCGTGTCGCATCTCTGGAAGATACTGAACCTAAATACCAAGTTTGGTGTTTATCCGACTGTTCGTTTCTGAGTTATGCTGTTCACAGACACACACACACACACACACACACGGACATGTTTCCAAAAATGCCTTTTTTGGATTCAGGGAGTCTCAAAACATGTATTTCCGGAGAAATCTCGGTATCGAATTTTTCGGTGGAATACAATACTTCCCCTACTTACTATACGTAGTAGAGAAAGTAATAAGCCTTAGTAAGAATATTTTGAGGGTAGAGAAAGTCATGTGAATGTGTAACATCAGATTTTGTTGCACTTCGTTAATGGCACGCTTTGCTAAATAGATAGTGCAGCTTCTTTTGTCTGAAGACGTGTCATTGACCCCTTCCAAGAGTAGAGGTAATGCCTCTACCGAGTGTAGCGAAATTGTAATTAGGATTCCCAGGTCTATTATCCGATCACGATCTGTGTGTTTCCCTCAACATAAACAGCACGTATAGTGCCATTTTATGCGGTTTCCATGCAATACATCCATTAGGCGATATTTTCCAAAGATTAGTTCCGGACGAGCGCATTTTGTCAGAAACCTCTTAATCTGGAGAAGTTATCCAAAAGAGGACAAAGAGGAAATATGGAAGCTCTTTCTTTTGTAGTGTTTTGTTTATTCCTTCTATGTTCTGCAAGTAAATGGAAAGTATATGAATGGCAACCGATCGGTACCGTGCCCTTTAACATTTCTCAATTCTTTTCCTTTCCTTTTTTTTCTTCTCTGTGTTCCTTCCTGTTGTGATAGGTAATATTTCAAAAGGTTTTGAGGTTATGGAATAAGTTTGTGAGTGCGTAGCACGAGATAACTATTTGACTAACAACCTCAAGTGGCATTTATTACGACTATTGCATGAATAAAATCTATATAAATAACTCAAACCTGTGAGTATATTCTAGTTATACCTTTAATTGTGGTCTACAACCCAGAAGGTTCATCAAAAATTCTGATATATACAACAAACAAACCAGATACAGGCAGGTCTTACACAAGCCAAGTAGTAAATTACACGTATTCCAAAAAGGAGTTTACTACAATGGCAAAATATTATTCTATTCACTTCCATCATATATAAAGGAAATGACAATTAATAAAAACAATTCAAGTCAGCATTAGAAGCATACGTTATCACTCACACCTTCTATACAGAGGAGTTTATTCCATTAAAAAAATAACTGTACCACTAATTATACTCCAAAAATTAATGCAGTTTTGTAAATACAAATATTTTAGTTACCATTATAAATATTTTAAATGTAAATAACATAGACTTGTAATTCTTCTCTGACATGCTCTGCATAGGACTTACAATTTATTTTCACAAATGTAAAGAATGTATGTAGTTTTGACGTAATCTACATCCTAGATTGGACCAGCTCTCTTAAGCTGCCAACTCATACGATCTACAGACTGATACATATATGATATGATATGTACGATACACTTATGATCTTTTAAGGGTGGCTGAAATTTGATCAAAATGTTAAAAACGTTCAAAAATTAGTTTTTACGTCGAAAAAATGCTTTGAATCTTTAGCTGTAATTACATACTATGGTTTTTGCTCGTTCGATTCGCCGTATTTTTTTTTTTTTTTTAGTTTCTCTACTACGTATGGTAAGTAGGGAAAGTATTGCATTCCACCCAAAAATTCGATACCGAGATATCAGAGGAAATATATGTTTTGAGACCCCCTGAATAAAAAAAGCATTTTTGGAAACATGTCTGTGTCCGTGAATAGCATATGTTTAAGATATTTTCATGACAAATGAAATTATATCTCGAATTTTCTGGGAATGTCTTCAAAAGTATTCTTCATTGTGAACGACTTTTGCATAACTGGTAAACCATAAGAGATAGACAAAATTTTATTACACAAAAAATGTAGATCGCGTTAAAATACACAATTTATGTCATATACATTTTTGTTGTTGAGTGAACCATTTTCGAGATATTTCTTGTTATTCCCTTAAATTTTCCAATACTTTTTCTCAAATAGGAATTCGTTATTAATTTTTTTATGTCCTGGACATACAAAGAGAATGGAATGCGCCACATAGCAACCAGCTCTTAAAATATTTGACTATCGCTTAAAGCCTACTACTTGCAGCTACAAGAAAATTATCAATAAGATTAACATCTCGATTAACATGAAGCATATGGAGAATAAGCTTTTGTAAAAATAGTTTGACAAGAGTAGAGAAAGTCATGTGAGTGTAACACATCAGATATTTTTTTAATTTATGGTCGCTCTTTAATTGATTTGGCCCTTAGTGTCTCATTCTATATTGGGCGTGAAAGACCGGAAATTTTGCTCAGACGCCTCTTTATCAGGCTTGAGGTTCTTTTACGTGCCGTAAATCTACGACACGGGACCAGCGGCTTTACTTCGATTCCGAAGGAAGCCACGCAAAGGATTTTTACGCCCAAAAAAATCCATCGCCTCCGCCGGGTTTGAAATTTCTCACCCCAAACTATGCTTTACAAGGATAGTTTTTCGTTATTTTTGATTATTATTAAAATGGTCCGCTCGTGGTTTTCCTCTGGTCGCTTAGGCGAATGGTGGGATGGTGTATTCTACCACGATTTCTTCTTTCAGTCATTTCCTGTCATTTCATCTGCCCCCCTTTCATCTTTCAGGTAGTGTTTCCCGGTTCCGTAGTGCATCTACTGATGGCCAGATGGCATGGTTGCTACGCTTTGGAATGATTTCTCCCCGCCAACGACAAGGCGCGTTGGCCTGCCTGCAAGGGTCGCTTTTTGCCCTCTCGCGGTACTCCACGTCTAATGGCGAAAGCGGGTGTTTCGTACTGGAAATGATAAGGATTTCCGTGCGTTTCTGGGATTCTGTCTACCTACGAACTGCGACCTCCTGCGTCTCCTTCACTTCATCCCTGCCGAGGGGTGTAGCCACGTTAGATCTACTTGGTCGACTGGCGAGATGTCCCCCTCCGATAATTACATCCTACATCCTATGGCTTTTGCTCTCACAGGCCTTCAAGGGTTCATAAAGTAACATTTAAATGCCCAAGAACACATGGCTTAGTGGCCTGTGTTTACTTTCAACGCCTTTTAGTAGACTTTGATTTTCCTTACACTTTTGAGGATTAAACATGTTCTACATGGTGTAATTTGTAACCAATGTTATTCAAATTTTCAGAAACTCAGAGAGAATGAACTTAACAAATTGACATACAGATTTGCTATACTTTTAAAGTACCCAAGCTACGCCATAAATAATTCGGCCACCGAGGATAAATTGTTTTACAAAATTATATTTAAAGGCTTAAACATTTATTCTGAAACTACCAGATTGAATGGAATTGTCAAGGAGGGAATTCCACACCGATCAAGGAATGAGGATATTGTACCGACGCCCCACGAGAGGTGCCCCGGGAGGTAGGTATGAGGTGAAGGGAGACACCAGGCGGCCGGAACCAGCAGTGACGGCACAGAAGTTACAGGGACCCTACAGTTTCCAGATTGAAACGCCTTGGGGGTCGGGCAGGCAGACCGGAAACCTCAGCCCACACAGAGTCCAACGCCCCCCCCCCACCAATGGGCGGTCCTTATACCCCGCCAACCAGCCGAAGCCGAGGGGCGGAGAAAGTTCACACAGAGCATCCTTGTCCCCTGCGACGCTTCACCGAAACACCATCGCCGATACTTCTAACCATGAAATCATTAAACGGGGTATAGGATGAATGACAGGTGAATAGAACGAAATGAATGGACAGGAAAATCGGGGAAGTAAGAAACCACTCCAGCATTTCTATTAGCCGGCAAAAAAAACCATGGGTCAGAGTGGGCGGTCACCAGAAATCGAACACAGGACCTACTGAATGCGCGCCACAGACGAGCCATCCCGCTCGTTGAAAAAACGAGCAGTAGAGTGAATAAAATTCTATATGCCCGTTTTGTATATCGATATTTAAATAATATGGTACATTTTTCTCAAAATTACGATTTCTGTATCGTCTGGAACACCTGATTAAATAGCACAATAAAAGTAGATTTTTTTTATCAAAAAGTGTTAAAGAAATGTAAAGCACCTTATATGGTAATGGAGCAGCAGAGTAAACAATTTAAAAGCATTTTTATAATTTTTTACTATGGGTATCCTTAAAGATTAATTGCCAGATCACGGTGTATTGCTACATTATTACCAAATAGTAATTATGTATTGATGTGTAATCTCAAAGATAAAAATGAAATGCTATACTGAGCAGAATAAGATTGCAAATCCACTGGAAGAACAACATTTAAAACAAGTAATTAAATGTATGACGCTTACCTAAAGCTGCTATTTTGTTTGGAATCTCGCCGACCTGAAACAAAAGACGGAGACATAATTATCGGAAGACGATTGTCACTTCTTACCCTGTAATCAAGCTGCAATTGGTTGACAATTAAGGCATTCCTAAGTCCTTAAACTAAGCAGGAAGCAGATGTGGCTCATGGTGGGTCTGATGACTAGTTATAGGAATTTAAAACACCTGCAGACAATGGGAGTCTAGTGTCGAGCAGATGGCACGGTTGCTGCGCTTTATAAAGTATTTCTCCCCGTAAAACGCCAGGGTCACTTCGTCCCCCTTGCGATTCTTCGCCTCTGCTGGTGCCGGCGGGTGTTTCAACTTGGAAATATTAGGGACTTCCATGCGTCTCTGCCGACCGGCCTGCCTGTGGTACTGCGACCTCCTCGGCTCCTTCACTTCATTCCTGCCTCCCGGGGGGTCTAGTTGGTCGTAGTGGAGAGGTGTCCTCCGGGTTCTCAAAACACCCAATATGCAGGATGTGTAGTGTAGGGGAGGTAACCACCTCGCACTTAATATTTCAGTGTGAAACACTGGAAATGAATAGATACAATAATTTGGAACAGTTGATCCAAAGGAGATTGAATCTAGTAGAAACCTAATCTATGAGACTTATAAAGTTTAGAGAGGTGATTAGAAGAAACAGGGAGGAAACCGTACAATAATCCTAAGGTTTCGGTGCGTGCAGGTAAGAGTATATTCCTCCTGCTTCTGCCTCTGTTAAATACCTAATCTAATCTAGCCTAAAAGTATTCTTAAAAGCTATTACTCAGTATCATGCATTGTTGGATACCATTATAATCTATTTTTGTTTTCCCCAGTTACTTTTACTTTCTCTACTACGTATACTAAGTAGGGGAAGTATTGTATTCCACCAAAAAATTCGATACCGAGATTTCACCGGAAATATATGTTTTAAGACACCCTGAATCCTGTGTCTGTGTGTGTGTGTGTGTGTGTGTGTGTGTGTGTGTGTCTGTCTGTGAACAGCATAACTCAGAAACGAACAGTTGGATAAACACCAAACTTGGTATTTAGGTTCAGCATCTTCCAAGGATGCGACACGAAGGTTTTCAAGAAAATACCCCACCCCAGATTACCCTTTACGTGGAAGATTTTTCGAAAATTTTAATTTTCTCAAGAATGGTCTAACGATTTTGATTAAAATATCATATGTTTAAGATATTTTTATGACAAATGAAATGTATATCTTGAATTTCCTGGGAATGTCTCCAAAAGTATTCTTCATTGTGAACGACTTTTGCATAACTGGTAAACCATAAGAGATAGACAAAATTTTACTACACAAAAAAATGTAGATCGAGTTAAAATACACAATTTATGTCATATACATTTTTTTTTGTTGAGTAAACCATTTTCGAGATATTACTTGTTATTCCCTTAAATTTTTCAATACTTATTTTCTCGAATGGGAATTTTCGTTATTCATTTTTTTGTCTTGGATATGCAAAGAGTATTAATCTGTGGGAAAGGGAGTGGTGCTGCACCTAGCAACCAGCTATTAAGAGATATGTAGGTGCTTAAAGGCTACTGTATTTCCAAATTGGCCTTGTAAATATATATTCCCCTTACATCTACAAGAAAATTAGCAATAAGATAGACTCTGCAAATGTTTATCTGGTTTAACATGAAGTAGATGGAGAATAAGCGTTTGTATAAATAGTTTGTACGAGAGTAGAGAAAGTCATGTGAGTGTAACACATCAGATTTTTTTATTTCTTCCTGTTTTAGTGCTTAAGTGCACTATATCCTTTATTTTTATTTCCGTTTTTTAAACACCATGTGCCGAATCAGAGGATAACTTCTGCAATTAAGTGCATTTTCTGTACTACGCAGAAAAATTATGAAAGAGTTGCTAATGTGTTTGCTTTGGAAGTGTGTATACAGAGACCATAAAATGACCATCACAACGTCCTTCAAATAAAATACGACTAACGACATTTACTTTCCCCAATAATATCAAGCAACTTTTATTAAAGACATTTATTTCTACAACACTTAGTTTTGGAGATACTGTACAGTCTCAACTTAAATGCCCCACCCTGTATATGTTGCAGTGTGGTAACTTCAGCGTAAATTATAATTTGTAAAAAACATGCTAAATTGTGGCAAAACGAGGCCCATGTGTAAGAGCATGAAGATGTTTTAATAGAGTGAGGGAAATATACGAGAGGCGGACAAAAGTATTCGTATGCAGTTTTTCTAGTAACCAAATTAATAGGGATACAATTCTCATTTTTAATAGGCAGAAAGAACAAATGACATTACAGTTTATTTGTTCTGGCAGCTTTTAATATCTTGCATATTATTAGTTATACAATTGTTTAAAAACTATACCGATATTTCAATTATTTGTACGCGGTGTTTACAGAATTATTTTTCATACATGAAATAGAGCATTGTTTCTTGTTTGACACCTGATTTTTGGTGAAAATAGGTTTTCATTTGAAGGAAGAATAAAATGTCAAAGTCAAGGATTTTCAGCGTTTTCCCTGAACTTCCCCATTAACGCCTCAAATTTTACGATTTCACAAATTTATTTCTCCGCCAGTTTAAATCATACGTCGATGAAAATATCAGGTAGTATATAAAAATTGCACTACTAAAGGCAAGTAGAATAATTTTGTAAACAGTAGATATAAAAATATTGAAAAAATAAGTGCAATTTTCCATACATTATGAACCCAACAATAGGTAATATTTTGAAAAATGCAACAGCACGTAAAATGTAGTACCCCTTGTTCTTTGAATTAAAAAAGAGAGTTTTATCTCCATTAATTCGGCCTCCAGAATTCTATAAAACGAAAAGAAATACTTTTATTCGTCTCTGTATCTAGATTATATATAGCTGTTTTATCATACACTCCACACTGTAACTAAGGGAAATAAATCTGGGAGTTTTTAAAAACGGCAAAATTTTATTCGTTTTATTTTACAAATTCTTTCTATAAGTAAGTTGCAGTCAATCAGGCTTCATATTAATGCGTGGAAGTCAGTGTTTCTTTTAAAAGTGTTAAATATACATCATAGGCTGTAGATACTTATGATAAATAAAATGAAATGATAATTGACGTTCCAGGCCTAAATTTAAGCTACCTCCCTGATATTTACCGGTTATGAGTACTGAAGCAAATCTGAAAAAGCTGATGTGTAGCAGTCATTTGACTTTCTCTACACTTGCACAAACTATTTTTACAAACGCTTATTCTCAATCTACTTCATGTTAATCGAGATAACATTTGCAGCAGCTATCTTATTGCTAATTTTCTTGTAGGTGCAAGGGGAATGTGCAAATACAGTGGGCTTTAGGCGGTAGTTAAATCTTTTTAAGAGCTGGCTGCTATGTGGGACATTCCATTCTCTTTGCATGTCCAAGACATAAAAAAACGAATAACAAATTCCCATTTGAGAAAAAGTGTAAGTATTAGAAAATTCAAACAAATAAAAAGGCATATCACGGAAATGGTTTTCACTCGACAAAAAAATGTGACATAAATTGTGTGTTTTAAGGAGATTTACTTTTTTTGTGTAATAAAATTTTGTCTATCTCTTACGGTTTACCAGTTATGCAAAAGTCATTCAGAATGAAGAGGACTTTTGGGGACATTCCCAAAAAATTCAAGATATACATTTCATTTGCCATGAAAATATCTTAAACAAGTGATATTTTAATCAAAAACGTAGGAACCATTTTTTGAGAAAATCAAAATTTTCGAAAAATGTTCCATTAAAGGGTAGTTTGGGGTGGGGTGCTTGAAAATCTTCGTGTTGCATCCTTGAAAGATACTAAACTCAAATACCAAGTTGATATTTATCCGACGTTTCTTTTTGAGTTATGCTATTCACAGACAGACAAAAATACCACACGGAGATGTTTCCAAAAATGCTTTATTTGGATTCTGGGTACCTCAAAGCATGCATTTCCGGTGAAATATAGTTATCGAGTTCTCTATACATAGTAGAGAAAGTAAAAATCACAACTCGTTAGTTCGGGGGAGAGAGAGAGGGGCCACAAATCATCGCTAATAATTCTGTCATCAATCACTTCTCTGAATGCATTTAACGATTCGGTAGTCGTATATGCCGTTGCAGAATCTTGCTGGAAAGAGTTTGGAAAGTTTCAACAAGTTCCCTGCGCAAACGGCGAGCAGATTCATGTTTAAAATAAACTTTGCAAAAAACCACCGTTCTTCCTCAGAAAAGTGACGTACAATGTTTACCGTAACGACAGAGGTACCTAACCTGACTGGACCTGACGCGGTAACAAATAAGAAACATGCCTCCAGTGCATGGCCGAGCGCGAATCGGCAGTTCATGTTCCATTATAATGACCCTATACTATGGTTCTTAGCGTCCCGTTCTACATTGGGCGTGAAACACCGGAACTTTTGCTCAGAGGCCTCTTTATCAGGCTTGAGGTCCTTTTACGTGCCGTAAATCTGCGACACGGGATCACCGGCTTTACCTCCCTTGCGAAGGAAGCATGCTGACGATTTTCACGCCGAAAAAAATCCATCGCCCTCGACATCCGCGACATCGGGAACTAGAAGCTAGCATGGTACCCTTAGACCACTGAGGACGACCATGTATTGTGGTTGAGTTAAAGTAATAAGAACATTATTCAGTGAACAAGCTATCCCCTCAGTTTTTTACTTTCTCTACTACGTATAGTAAGTAGGGGAAGTATTGTATTCCACCCAAAAATTCGATACCGAGATTTCACCGGAAATACATGTTTTGAGACCCTCTGAATCCAAAAAAAGCATTTTTGGAAACATGTCCGTGTGTGTGTCTGTGTGTCTGTGAACAGCATAACTCAGAAACGAACAGTCGGATAAACACCAAACTTGGTATTTAGCTTCAGTATCTTCAAGAGATGCGACACAAAGGTTTTCAAGAAAATCCCCCCACCCCAGACTACGCTTTACATGGAACATTTTTCGAAAATTTTAATTTTCTCAAAATGGCTCTAACGATTTTGATTAAAATATCATATGTTTAAGATATTGTTATGAGAAATGAAATGTATATCTCGAATTTTCTGGGAATGTCTCCAAAAGCATTCTTCATTGTGAACGACTTTTGCATAACTGGTAAACCATAAGAGATAGACAAAAGTTTACTACAGGAAAAATGTAGATCGAGTTAACATACACAATTTATGTCATATACATTTCTTTTGTTGAGTGAACCGTTTTCGAGATATTGCTTGTTATTCCCTTAAATGTTCCAATACTTATACTTTTTCTCAAATTCGTTATTCATTTTTACTTTCTCTACTACGTATAGTAAGTAGGGGAAGTATTGAATTCCACCCAAAAATTCGATACCGAAATTTCACCGGAAATACATGTTTTGAGACCCCCTGAATCCAAAAAAAGCATTTTTGGAAACATGTCCGT
This sequence comes from Deroplatys truncata, assembly GCA_030765065.1. Taxonomy (NCBI): domain Eukaryota; kingdom Metazoa; phylum Arthropoda; class Insecta; order Mantodea; family Mantidae; genus Deroplatys; species Deroplatys truncata. Next base: position 62,790,916 of record CM060987.1, on the reverse strand, counting down.
TTGTGTGTCTGTGTGTCTGTCTGTGAACAGCATAACTCAGAAACGAACAGTCGGATAAACACCAAGCTTGATATTTAGGTTCAGTATCTTCCAGGGATGCGACACGAAGGTTTTCAAGAAAATCCCCCACCCCAGGATACCCTTTACATGGAAGATTTTTCGGAAATTTTAATTTTCTCAAAAACGGCTCTAACGATTTTCATTAAAATATCATATGTTTAAGATATTTTCATGACAAATAAAACGTATATCTTGATTTTTCTGGGAATGTCTCCAAAAGTGTTCTTCATTGTGAACGACTTTTGCAAAACCGGTAAACCATAAGAGATAGAGAAAATTTTACTACATAAAAAATGTAGAACGCGTTAAAATACACAATTTATGTCATATACATTTTTTTGTTGAGTGGGCCATTTTCGAGATATTGCTTGTTATTCCCTTAAATTTTCCAATACCTATACTTTTCTCAAATTCGTTATTCATTTTTTTTATGTCCTGGACATGCAAAGAGAATGGAATGCGCCACATAGCAACCAGCGTTAAAATAGTTGACTATCGCTTAAAGCCTACCAATTCCCCTTGCATCTACAAGAAAATTAGCAATAAGATTGACATCTCGATATCTCGATTAACATGAAGCATATGGAGAGTAAGCGTTTGTAAACATAGTTTGTACAAGAGTAGAGAAAGTCACATCAGTTTTTTTTATAAAGAGTGTCAAGTATCAAGCATCGATGTTCAAAATCAGATTGGTATCCAGTAACGAGAAATAGTGGTATTGTCCCCATTACTAATCAGTACCATAGTTATTTAACAACGTATAAGCTACATCGTTTTACACATAACAAGATAGAGGGATAGCTGGTAAATATGGAGTTTCCGTACTCCCGAGCTACCAAGTTAACCCCTTTGGAAAAGATAACACAGCCTGCTACCAACAAGAAAAGTAATTTTCTCAGTTGTTGGTTATAAAATATCGGTTAATGGGTTTGCGATATTATAAATTTTGTCTCTTTATACAATTACTTAGCATGCCCTGCTAATGAGCTTGATTACAACATACCCGTAAATACAAAGGAAAGAAGGCAACTTTCTTACATGAGGGTTATTAAAATATGTTGGCACTGGTGTCGGAAGCGTATCTTAGCGTTATAAGCAGGTGTGAATATACTTTGTTTTACTGCCTCTTAGTTGCTAAATGTGACCATTCTTATACCAGGTGTTAAAAAAGGTATTACATGCTTAGGTGGTACTATGGACCAAAACAAAAAAAAAATGTCTAGTAAACATGGGTTCTAAAATGCATACCTTAAGAGCTATAATCACTTGCTCATCTTCACTATTATGAAACATCTCTTCTACTGCAAGCTCTTTACAATTATGTATGACCTACAGAATGCACTAAACAAATGAGGACACATTACTCTGTTACTCTGAAACAGCAAAGCTTCTAATGTAATCTTTTTGCGATTACATACGAACTACACTTGTGAACCATCGCTAAAGGAGGTGCTCAATTTGGTGCGCATCATAGTAAGGCATGCTTCTGTCCGACGTCTCCAGGTTGGTCACGGATGCTCTGGCAGTCATTGATAACGCCTTCCTATACTGTTTGTACATCATTAATTGGGGTTGCATACATCAAACATTTCAACAATAAAACTACAATGTTAAAGCATTTCAAAACTTATCACAACACAAAATGATTCCATTAGAACTAATAAAAACATGCGTTGCACTACCCATAACTGTGAATACGGTTTACAGTAGCAACACTAGTTGATGTTTGCTGCATACTGTATCCATGGACAATAACAGGGTAATGTGCGCTCATTTGTTTACTGCCTGCTGTAGGTCGTACGTAATAGCAAAGAGCTTGCAGTAGAAGAGACGTTTCACAGTAGCGAAGATGAACAAGTGCTCTTAGCTCTTAACTTGTGCATTTCAGAACTCATGTTTAGTGGACATTTTTTCTTGTTTTGGTCCACACTACCACCTCTCAATTTTTTAACAGCTGGTATATTGTTTCAAATGAAATACCCGTGGCATTTGTCTTATTTCACATGAATTTTCTGTGGAGTAACAGCTACTTTCTACTCCATAGCAATCTCAACGGAAGGTCCGTGTTCTTCGCAAGTATATTATTTTATAATTTCAATATGTTTGTATTCTAGAACATAGGCTTTGCAAACAGTTTTTGGCATTTAGTAATTCAAATTATAAGGTGCTTTATAACCCATGCCCGTCAGAAAGAATAGGGGTTTCAGTGGTGAAAGGATTATCACACACATATGCGTACGAATTTTCTTTCTCTATAATATTAGTATATATAGGGTCTTTCAACAAGAGTGTCATATGTGTTAACTTAAACAAAACACATTCTATTAATGATAAAAGAGGTTTATCTCTTTTTTATTTTGGAACATAATTAATGTCCATACGTGTGGAAGAGAACATCAGTTAAGTGACCCAATTTTCAATGACAGAAGAACGTAAATTAGGTTCAACTTCACGAATAACACGCGTGATGTTATTCATAAGATCATTTACTGTTTCTGGCTTGTTAACATAAACTCGAAATTTAACATAACCCCAAAGGAAGTAATCCAACGGCGTTAAATCACATGACCTCGGGGGCCAGTTAGCATCATCACCACCACGGGAAATGATGAAAGCTCTGAACTTCTCCTTCAAATGATCGATTGTTTCGACAGCAGTATGATATGTGGCACCATCTTGTTGGAACCAGATGTTTCTGAGATCCATACCATCCAATTAAGGCCAAAAATAGTCCCTTATAAGAGCCCTGTATCTTTCTCCATTTACAGTTAGAGCTTCTCATCTTCATCTTGGAAAAAATATGGACCAATGATTCCGCCATACCAAAATCCACACCACAAGGTAACCTTTTGGGGATGAAGTGGTCGTTCTTGAATATGCATTGGATTTTGATTGCTCCAATAGTGGCAATTTTGTTTGTTAACACAACCATCCATCCAAAAATGGGCTTCGTCGCTGAAGATGATTTTTCGACTAAAATCCGGGTCAGCTTCCAATTGCTCCATAGCCCAGTCAGCGAATACATGGCGCAACCTATGGTCATTGGGCTTTAGTTCTTGAGTTAACGCCATTTTGTAAGCGTGAAACTTCAAGTCCAGATGCAGAATTCGCCAAGTTGTGGTCGGCGAAAGTCCCAATTCTTGCGCTCGACGAGCAATTGATTTGTTTCCGTTCTCGCGTACACTCTCACGAACGGCGCCTATGTTTTCGTTGGAGCACTTACGTCGATTACGTACAGGCGTTCTTTGATCGCTGACAGAACCACTTCTTTCAAATTTATCGATCAAACGCCGAATCGTTTTCTCGCTGGGACGATTATGCACACCGTAAACTTCACGCAATACACGGAAGGTTTGGCGGACAGATGATCCATTTTGATAATAAATTTTCACAATTTCTACGCGTTGCTGAATGCTGTAACGCTCCATGGCTGTTTGTCAATAACAACTGTAACCACAAGGAAAAACTGACTGCTGTAATTCAATAACAACGGCAGCTATCACATGTTAAAGATAGGACACTCTTGTTGAAACACCTTTTATAAGAAACGGGATGGCCGAACTTCGGGCAATATAACTTATAGCAATGCACTCTGATACGTTACATTAACATGCCTTTCTCTACCCTCCTGGTTTATTAGTGGGTATACAAATTATTCTTACCAAAGTTTATTTTCCTATCTACTTTATTTTGATCCTTTCCGAAAATAGCTGCATTACAAATTTCGTTATACAGGATGATTTATGAAGAAGTGACACATTTATTTCTTTAATTGCTTCAAAACGAGTTGTGCTAGCAACAAATTATTATACCTGAAATGCAGGGGAATTTTGGTAAAATGTTGAAAATGTCCTCGATCCTGCATAAGGCACACTCAACATGTCATTCTATGTTACTGGCCACTAGTTGGAGGACTCTGTTGTCAATAGCTTGAATCTTGTGTGTAATGTTGTGCTTCATATCTTCCAATGTCTGGGGACTGTGGCATAAACCCAGTCTTTTAAGTAACCCCATAGAAAGAAGTCCGGCGATGTTAAATCCGGGTGGCCACAGGTTATTGGAAATAATTCGGTCGTCAAAGAAACTTGCAATTAGTGCCATGGATTCATTTGATCTATGGAATGCAGTGCCGTCCTGCTGAAAATATACTTGACTCAGCTCTACATCGTCTAGTTGCTCAGTGAGCTCCATGAAAATGCATTGTTACTCGGCAGTGTTCACATTGTTAAAAAAAATGGTCCCACTATTCTCTGTGCGGATATTGTGCACCAAACTCCGATTTTAACCGGGTGCATAGGTGCTTCATGAATAACATGTGGATTTTCACTGGCGTGAGATATTTGAGTTCATATAGCCGGATAAGTGGAACCATGTTTCATCTGTGAACCATGAGGGACAATGTGGCAGGATTTTGCACAATGAGCGCTGAAACCGACAGTCGTCTATCCTTATCTGGTTCCTGTAACTGATGACAACCGTAATCCTATACGGCTTTAGGCCTGCACTTTTCAAAGCTCTCTGACACATTGAGTAGCTGTACCCTGCCTCCTGCGACAAACGTGTTAATGATCTTTGGAGTGACTAATCCAGTCGGGCTTTTACGTCAACAACAACCGTGGGAAGCCTAGATGAACGAGTTTTGCCTTTTTCACTCACCAGAGATCCAGTTGTTTCCAATTTGTTTACCAGTCCAGTATTGTGTTTCTTTGGGGAGGATTGCGAACACAAAATTCCCTCTGGTATTCCCTTTGAGTAGCTGTAATTGAATTCGTAATCCACTATTGCTTTACAAGGAAGAGTCGTTCATTTAATGTGTACTCCATTTTCACGTTGACTAGAAGGAAATCTCAAAAACAGTTGCCGACAATAAAACTAACAATTACGAATGAAACATGAACATCTGCGCATCTAGTGATAGGCAATCGAAACTCCAGAACATTCTGATTAATTTGGTGCTAAAATTGGTCCACTGAAAAAATTTCCAACAGAATTATTAAAGAAAGAAATGTGTCAGTTCTTCATAAATCACCCTGTAGAAGCAAAGGGAACAGCGATAGTCAAATGTTTAAGAACTAGACGTTATATGCTGGACTTAAAATTCCATACTGTTTCAATGGAATCGCGAGAAACAACTGAAAATTGACAGGACGTTAAAAGAATAACTTATGAACAATTCGAATCATTAATAACGGATATCTCGGATATGGCTGATGCCACAAAAAAGTTATTTGAAATAAATTGTGTGTTTTAAAGATACCTACATATTTTGTGTAGTACGTTTTCGTCTATTGCTTAACGTTTGTCAGTTTTACAAGATTATACAAAATTCCTTCCGAATTCCCAGAAAATTTAAGATATGCCTACATTTTGTCATCTAAATATCTTTAAATTATGATATTTTAACCAATATGTTACCCATTTTTGAGAAACTAAATTTCGAAAAATGTTTCATGTCAAAGGTATTTTGGGATAGGAGGGATTTCTTTGAAATCTTCGTATCGTATCTTTGGAAGGTACTGAACTTAAATACCAAGTTTTGCATTTATCCGATATTTCGTTTTTCAGATATGCTATTCATAGACTCACACACGGACCTTTTTCTAAAAATCTGATTTGATACATTAACATGACTTTCCCTACCCTCTATCTTTATTTCTGGGTATATAAACTATTCTTACTAAATCTTATTTTTCTATCTACTACATTTAACCCAAATAATCCTTTGCAAAAATATCTACATTACAAATTTCGTTATATATACAAAGAATAGCGATAGTCAAACGTTTAAGAACTGGACGCTATATGCTGGCCTTAAAATTTTATAGTGGGCCATATGAATAAAAAGCAAGTACTTACTCAAAGTTTATACTCATGTGTATGAACACTTTCTGCGATTATATACTCATCTCAATGAGAACATACTGGTTTTCATAAGAATAGAAGCCTACTGTCTCATACGAGTATATACTCATCCCCACAGCCATCTTGTTCACTTAAATGTAAGTATATACTCATGTCAAAAGAAAATATTCACGGATTCTTAAGTCATAATTATAAGGTGACAGATGCAAATTAAAATCAGACTTGTTTCTATAATCCGGGATGTTTACACTATTTTTTACGAAATCATTTTTTATAAGTAACCTAACTTCCTAAGCAACTGAATTTTGGGGTTAGAATTTTACATAGTAATCTTAATTAATAAATCTGACTTTCAATAATATTGCTAGGTTATGTTTTCATGCAGCAGTACAGGATTTTGAAACTCCTTGAATATTCATGGCAAAGTTAAAAAACAAATAAATAAGATGGTTATAAGCAAAATTAAAGGAATAATTGTGGATTGGAAAGTCATAACTCATGAGGTGCTGGATGAACTCATCCGACTGTTTTTAGTATTCCAGGATATTTACACTATTTGGGTATACTATTAAAGTTATGAGTAGGTATCTGGATTTTGAAGGTAACAATTTACATAGTAACATTAATTAATAAAGTTGACTTTCAATGATATTTCTAGGTTATGTTTTTCTGAAGCAGGATTTTGAAACTTCTTTAATATGTATAGCTATGTTTGTAACTTTTCCATGAGTGCTATACAGCTCATAAACTGTGACACTCTCTTCATACTTAGTTTTAAGTAAAAAAGAAATCAATATATACTCAGAAGTGAGCATGCATCTAACCATGCTCAGCATGAGAGGAGAATGGAGTTCATTTAAAACTGAGAATATACTAGCTTTTATTCATACCAAATAAGAGTAAGATGGGTACTTGAGTATGTTCTGCTCTGCTTCCATTACTTGAGCATGTTCTCAAAATGAAGTAGATACTCAGATGGTTTTATTCTTACCAAACCGAGTATTTACTTGAAAAAACTGAAGCATATACTACATACTCATTTTTATTCATATAACCCAGTGCTTTCACGACATCGCGAGGAGCAACAGTTAAAAGAATAACTTTTGAACAATTCGAATCTTTAATAACGGATATCTCGGTAATGGCTGATGACACAAAAAAGTTGTTTGAAATAAAATGTGCGTTTTAAAGAGATCTACATTTTTTATGTAGTACGTTTTCGTCTATTGCTTAACGTTTACCAATTATACAAGATTATACAAAATTCCTTCCGAATGAAAACTTCACAGGATATTTCCGAAAATTTCAGATATGCCTAAACTTTATTGGTCATGTAAGTATCTTGAATATATGGTATTTTAATCCAAATGTTAGGGCCATTTTTGAGAAAATAAATTTCGAAAAATGTTCCATGTAAAGGGAGTTTGGGGTGAGGAGATTTCCTTTAAAGTCTTTGCGTCTTTTGAAGGTACTGAATTAAATACTACTGGTATTTACATGATTTTTACTTTCTTTACTACGTATAGTAAGTAGGGGAAGTATTGTATTCCACCCAAAAATTCGATACCGAGATTTCACCGGAAATACATGTTTTGAGACCCCCTGAATAAAAAAAACATTTTTGGAAACATGTCCGTGTGTGTGTCTGTCTGTCTGTCTGCGTGTATGTGTGTCTGTCTGTGAACAGCATAACTCAGAAACGAACAGTCGGATAAACACCAAACTTGGTATTTACGTTCAGTATCTTCCAAGGATACGACACGAAGGTATTCAAGAAAATCCCCCACCCCAGAGTACCCTTTACATGGAACATTTTTCGAAAATTTTAATTTTCTCAAAAATGGCTCTAGTGATTTTGATTAAAATATCATATGTTTAAGATATTTTTATGACAAATAAAATGTATATCTTGAATTTCCTGGGAATGTCTCCAAAAGTATTCTTCATTGTGAACGACTTTTGCATAACTGGTAAACCATAAGAGATAGACAAAATTTTACTACATAACAAAATGTAGATCGCGTTTAAATACACAATTTATGTCATATACATTTTTTTTGTTGAGTGAACCATTTTCGAGATATTACTTGTTATTCCCTTAAATTTTTCAATGCTTATTTTCTCGAATGGGAATTCGTTATTCAATTTTTTGTCTTGGAGATGCAAAGAGTATTAATCTGTGGCAAAGGGAATGGTGCTGCACCTAGCAACCAGCAATTAAGAGATATGTATGTGCTTAAAGGCTACTGTATTTCCAAATTGCCCTTGTAAATATATATTCCCCTTACATCTACAAGAAAATTAGCAATAAGATAGACTCTGCAAATGTTTATCTCGATTAACATGAAGTAGACGGAGAATAAGCGTTTGTATAAATAGTTTATACAAGAGTAGAGAAAGTCATGTGAGTGTAACACACAAGTTTTTTTATTCAAGGGGCATAGAAACATGCATTTCCTTTGAAATCTCAGTATCGAATTTTTGGGTGGAATGGAATACCTTATCTACCTGCTAGTTACGTAGTAGAAAAAGTAAAAATATTAATCCCATTGTCAATAATCATCACTGCACAATGAGTAAGGGACGTGGGATGGAAGAAACACTGCAAAGAGCTATAAAAAGTATCAAGAGGGAAATCTTGTGGCCCACTTGGATAGGGCGTCAACTATGCAGGACTCCTTGGGTCAAGCTGACTGGTTGATGTGTTTCTCCAGTCTTTTTCTTGGCCTATTGTCATCGTTTTAGTGCTTTGGGTCGCGAGTTCATTCATTCTTCATCACAGTGCACTCCATCGTTTAAGGATCATTGCCCAGAACTGCCAAGACGTTCTTAAGTTTTTTACGATTGCCAGTTGTGAGAAAGCAGCAGGGAGAACAAGACAAGAGAACTCTTTGTCCGGACCTCGCCATGGACAACATTCTTTCTCTTGGGTCACATGATGCAGTCTATTTTTCGTGAGCTGCACCTCGACTGCATCTCTTGGTAAGCCACATTGCAATGCAACCGTCACGTGGTACACATACACACCTGCTGTCTGTCCCTCCCCCCCCCCCGACCTGCCAAAAAGAGACTTACGCCCTTGTTTCCCCTCACAAGGTCCAGACGACGAGACGGTGAATGGTTGCTTTGCCAATGTGCATGCGGAGTTTGGACTGTTGCATGGAATTGTTTAGCAGTTCACTGTTTCCAAGTTTAATGTCTTATTTGCATAATAACCGGATCCGTTCCCTCCGCTTCTCTGTCTTCGCCAAACTGCATTTACCAAAACCTGTTCCTGTGCGTTTGGAATGAAGGAGCCTTTCTGGCAAAATTCGCCGCACATTTTATGTACAAAAGGGGGTTTCGTTTAGCTCCAGGTGCAGTGGCGGCCATTGTGCTTCGGCATTCTTCCTAAAACCTACAACAGCACCTCTTTCATTCAACTTATTCTACTTTTTTACTTTCTCTACTATTTACAGTAAGCAAGGGAAGCACTCTATTACATAAAAAAAATCTGATGTGTTAACACTCACATGACTTTCTCTACTCTTGTACAAACTGGTTTTACAAACGCTTATTCTCCATATGCTTCATGTTAATCGAGATATCGAGATGTCAATCTTACTGCTAATTTTCTTGTAGATGCAAGGGGAATTGGTAGGCTTTAAGCGATAGTCAAATATTTTAAGAGCTGGTTGCTATGTGGCGCATTCCATTCTCTTTGCATGCCCAGGACATAAAAACAAAAAAAACAAAACAAAAAAATCTGATGTGTTACACTCACATGACTTTCTCTACTCTTGTACAAACTATTTACACAAACGCTTATTCTTCATCTACTTCATGTTAATCGAGATAAACTTTTGCAGACTATCTTATTGCTAAGTTTCTTGTAGATGTAAGGGGAATATATATTTACAAGAGCGATATAGAAATACAGTAGCCTTTAAGCACATACATATCTCTTAATAGCTGGTTGCTAGGTGCAGCACCATTCCCTTTGCCGCAGATTAATACTCTTTGCATATCCAAGACAAAAAAATGAATAACGAATTCCCATTTGAGAAAATAAGTATTGAAAAATTTAAGGGAATAACAAGCAATATCTCGAAAATGGTTAACTCATCAAAAAAAATGTATATGACATAAATTGTGTATTTTAACGCGATCTACATTTCTTGTGTAGTAAAATTTTGTCTATCTCTTATGGTTTACCAGTTATGCAAAAGTCGTTCACAATGAAGAATACTTTTGGAGACATTCCCAGAAAATTCAAGATATACATTTCATTTCTCATGACAATATCTTAAACATATGATATTGTAATCAAAATCGTTAGAGCCATTTTTGAGAAAATTAAAATTTTTGAAAAATGTGCCATGTAAAGGGTAGTCTGGGGTGGGGGGATTTTCTTGAAAACCTTGGCGTCGTATCTCTGGAAGATACTGAACCTAAATACCAAGTTTGGTGTTTTATCCGATTGTTCGTTTTTGAGTTATGCTGTTCACAGACACACAGACACACACACGGACATGTTTCCAAAAATGCTTTTTTTGGATTCAGAGGGTCTCAAAACATGTATTTCCGGTGAAATCTCGGTATCGAATTTTTGGGTGGAATACAATACTTCCCCTACTTACTATACGTAGTAGAGAAAGTAAAAATCTGATGTGTTACATTCACCTGACTTTCTCTACCTATCGCTTATTAATGGGTATACAAACTATTCTTAAGCGTATTTTTCTATCGATTACATTTTTATCGAAATAAACAATTGTAGAAATAGCTACATTACGTATTTCCTTATATGTACATACAAAGGGAACAGCTAGTCAAATGTTCAAGAACTGGATGCTATATGCTGGCCTTAAAACTCTATACTGTTTCCATGCAATCGCGAGAAACAACTTATTTATAAATTGCATGTTTTTTAAGTGATCTACCTTTTTGTGGAGTGCGTTTTCTTACAAGCATATACAAAATTCCTTACGAATGAAAACGACTTCAAAGACTATTCCCAGAAAATTCAAGGCATGTCATATAAATATCTTAAACATATGGTATTTTAATCAAAATCGTTGAAGTAATTTTTAGAAAATAGCAAATCTTGAAATGTTCCATGTAAAAGGTAGTTGGGGATGGGAGGAATTTTCTTGAAAATCTTCGTCTCGCATCTTTGGAAAATATTGAACCTAAATACCAAGTTTGGTATTTATCCGACTTTTAGTTTTAGAAATATGGCATTCCCAGAAACACTGGCACGCGCAAGCACGCACGCACGCACGCACGTACGTACGCCAACACACATGGACCTTTTTCTAAAAACGTTTTTTTTAGATTCAGGGGCCCCAAGACATGTATTTCCGGTGAAATCTTGGTGGAGTTTTTTTGGTGGAATTCAACACTTTCATTACTTAATATATGTAGTAAAGAACGCATTTTTACTTTCTCTACTACGTATAGTAAGTAGGGGAAGTATTGTATTCCACCCAAAAATTCGATACCGAGATTTCACCGGAAATATATATTTTGAGACCCCGTGAATCCAAACAAAGCATTTTTGGAAACATGTCCGTGTGTGTGTGTGTGTGTCTGTGTGTGTGTGTGTGTGTCTGTCTGTGTGTGTGTCTGTCTATGAACAGCATAACTCAGAAACGAACACTCGGATAAACACCAAACTTGGTATTTAGGTTCAGAATCTTCCAGAGATGCGACACGAAGGTTTTCGAGAAAATCCCCCCAACCCAGATTACCCTTTACATGGAACATTTTTCGAAAATTTTAATTTTCTCAAAAATGGCTCTAACGATTTTGATTAAAATATCATATGTTTAAGATATTTTCATGACAAATATGGTGTATATCTTGAATTTTCTGGGAATGTCTCCATAAGTATTCTTCATTGTGAACGACTTTTGCATAACTGGTAAACCATAAGAGATAGACAAAATTTTACTACATAAGAAATGTAGATCGCGTTAAATCACACACAATTTATGTCATACATTTTTTTTGTTGAGTGAAGCATTTTCGAGATATTGCTTGTTTTCTCTTAAATTTTTCAATGATTTTCTCAAATGGGAATTCGTTATTCATTTTTTTATCTTGTATATGCAAAGAGTATTAATCTGTGGCAAAGGGAATGGTGCTGCACCTAGCAACCAGTTATTAAGAGATATGTATATGCTTAAAGGCTACTGTATTTCTATATTGCCCTTGTAAATATATATTCCCCTTACATCTACAAGAAACTTAGCAATAAAATAGAGTCTGCAATTGTTTATCTCGATTAACATGAAGTAGATGGAGAATAAGCGTTTGTAAAAATAGTTTGTACAAGAGTAGAGAAAGTCATGTGAGTGTAACACATCAGATTTTTAGGAAAATGTCGCGCGCATGTGTGTCCGTGAACAGTATAACTCAAAAACGAAATGTCGAATAAGTACCAAACTTGGTATTTAAGATCAGTACCTTCCAAAGATGCGACACGAACGTTTCCAAGAAAATCATCCCACCCCTGTATACCCTTTACAGGGAACTTTTTCACAAATTTTGATTTTATAAACAAATCGCTCTAATGTTTTTTTGTTAAAATACCATATTAAAGACATTTACATGACAAATAAAATGTATGTCGTGAATTTTCTGCGATTAGCCTGTGAAGTCGACTTCATTCGGAAGGAACATTGTATAATCTTGTGTAAGTGGCAAATGTTAAGCGATAGACGAAAATGTAGATCTCTAAAACACACAACTTATCTCAAATAACTTTTTTTTGTGGCATCAGGCATTTCCGAGATATGCGTTAATAATGGATCAAATTATTCAATCTTTGTCATTCTCCTAGCCTTGTGGACTTTCACTTGTTTCTCGCGATGTTGTTTCTAGAATTTTAAGGCCAGCGTTTAACTTCCAGGTCTAAAACATTTGTACCGCGTTCCCTTTGTATCTATAACGAAACGTGCAATGCAGCTGTTTCTGGAAAGGTTAATATCGATTAAAATAGCGTAGATAGAAAATAAACTTTTGTAAGAACAATTTGTATACCCACTAATAAGTGATAGAAGGTAGAGAAAGTAGAGAAAGGTAATTCTTTTATCTATTTCATTTTAATCGAGATCAACCTTTGCAGAAATAACTGCATTAAACATTTCGTTATAATACAAAGGGAATAGCGATAATCAAATGTTTAAGAATTGGACACTACATGCTGCCCTTATAATTCCATACTCTCTGCATGCACTAACAAGAAATAACTATAATCGACAGGACTTCAAAAGAATGAAAAAGTATTGTTAGAAATCTGAACTATTAATGAAGAATATTCGAAAATGGCTAATGCCGCAAAAAATAACTTTAAATAAATTGCGTATTTTAAGGAGATCTAATTTTTGTGTAGTACTTTTTCATCTATTGCTTAACGTTTACTAGTTATATAAGATTATACAAAATTCCTTCCAAATGATGACTTCACAGGCTATTCCCTGAAATGTATTCAAAGTATACTTACATTTTATTTGGGTAAATATATTTAATATACGGTATTTTAATCAAAATCGTTTGAGCCATTTTTGCGAAAATAAACAATCTCAAAAAATGTTCCATATAAAGTGTAGTTTGGGGATTTTCTTGAAAATATTCCTGTCCCATCTTTGGAAGATACTGAATTTAAGTACCAAGTTTGGTATTTATCGACGTTTTGTTTTTGAGTTCTGCTGTTCACAGGAAAAAAAATCAAATACAGACTTTTTTTTTCTTCTAAAAATGGTTGTTTGATTCAGGGGGGGGGTTTCAAAACATATTTTCGATGAAACCAGGGTATCGAATTTTTGGGTGAAATGCAGTACTTTCTCTGCCTGCTATGTACATGGTAGAGAAAGTAAAAATGTAAATCTCTTTGAAAGATACAGTTAATTTCAAACAACATTTTTTGTGGCATCAGTCATTCCGAGATATTCATTGTTATTTGTTTGAATGTTGCAATTTACATAATTATGTAAAGCACTACCAACCTGCAGTTGTTTTTCGCGATATGATAGACAGATCATGGAATTTCAAGGCCGTTATATAGCGGCGAGTTTTGAAACATTTGAATGTCACTATCTCCTTTGTACAACGAATGTATAATGAAGCTAGTTTTGCAAACGTTTATCTCAATTAACTTAAAGTAGATACAAGAATAAGCTTTTGCACGAATAGTTTGCGAAGGCTATAATAAACAAACGATAGAAGGTAGAGAAAGTCCTATGAGTATAATAAAGCATAGCTCACAAATGAAAAATCGGATGAACACCAAACTTGGTATTTAAGTTGAGCATCTTACAATACGAAACGAAGATTTTCAAGAAAGCATCCCCACCTCGAGCTACCCTTTACATGAAACAATTTCGTTTTTTTTCACTTTCTAAAAAATACTGTAACAATTTTGATTAAAATATTACCTGTTTAACCTTCAGGCTGCTATGCTTTTGAACCTCCTTAAGGCACTGAGAGGGGTCCCAGGCAAAAACTGGAATTAACATAATATAGTGTCTTATGTTCTACTTAGAAGGCGGCGCCGTGGCCGAGTGGTTAGACACTCGCCTCTCACCGAGGCGGCCCGGGCTCAATGCCAGGGACCCGCATGTGGGATTTGTGGTGGACAAAGCGGCGTCTGGCGGATTTTCACCGGGTTCTCCGGTTTCCCCCGCCATTCATTCCACCAACCGCTCCATCATCACCTATCCTTTCCATCATTTCGTTTCATCCACTTCCTTCCTCCCATACCAGACATCGTGCTAATCACCCATCCTGGATATTCTGTCTGCTCCATGAGTGTCTGCTCCTCCTCGACGGGCCTCTGACCCCAGGCACCCGCCTGTAAGTCCTGGAGGGTGTAAGTCCTACATAAGCGGAGGTTAAACAGTGAAAGAAATATGTTCTACTTAGAACAAATAAAATCATTTTAAGACAACAATTCTGATGTACCCCAAAATTAGCATTGTCAAACGAACCAAATTACAATATTATTTTTATTTCCCAATTATTTCCCCCAGTTATTTTAAATAATTTGTTTTATTTTTTATTGTCACTTTATTTTACGTTTTATTTTTCACTGGGATTTACAACTGCATTTTAAAATTTTTATAATGTACTACCAGTACCATAAGCTTTTTACATGGAGTTTTACAATTCATGTTCACTGAGTGTAACATCCAAGACACACTACTCTCTGCATTTTCTTACAGTGGGTATCACAAATGAACGCTGCCCGACTTGTCGGCTGTTCGCCGTAACTCGGGACGGTGGGTGTAGCAACTGTCACCCAGTTCAAGATTTCTGAATACTTGGTATAGTCTAACTCTAGATTCGCTGTAGAAACAAAAAGTAATCATACAATATACTTTGATAATATCCAGGGGGCGTATGTAATACTTAACATATTTTAGAAGAGATATATAATAATTATTATCCCCTAGAAATTAAAACTCTCTGCCTACTCTGGGAATAGGTATTTGCATTCTTTTATAATAATTTAAGTGCATATTTGAAAACTTTTGGTCTCCTCACAATACTTGAGATTAGCAGACAAATACCTTGCAAATCATGTCTTTGCAGCTGGTAGAATAGTCTTTTGTGAAAACATGCTTCTTATGCAAACATTATTTTACTTTTAAGCTAAACTTTTTGCATGTTACTTACTCATTCCTGTACCTAACAAGCACTAAGTACAAATGCAGAATTCAGAAAGCTTAAAAATAGGTGTGATGCTGATCAGAGAGCATAAATTAAACTGAGTTGTATTTATGGACGCTCTTTAACTGCTGTGATCCTTAGCGTCCCATTCTATATTTGGCGTGAAAGACCGGTAATTTTGTTCAGAGGTCTCTATCAGGCTTGAGGTTCTTTTACATGCCGTAAATCTACGACACGGGACCACCGGCTTTACTACCTTACCGAAGGAAATCATGCTGAGGATCAGAGAGAGTGTTGTTCGCTATAGAAATTTTATCAGGGCTTCCCTGTGATCGAATAGAGGACATTAGAGATCTATGGTTAACACCTTTGCTGTCTATGAGGTGAAGAATATAATATTTATTCATTTATTTAATGTTAATACTTACTTTCTGAAATTCGAGGAGAATACCGAAGTATTAGTTTCAGGTTGTCTCGATTGACCCTAAAAACCTTAGCTTTATAATTTACCTGCAGCTTCCATACAGTAACTTACCAAAAAGAAATACTACAAAAAGCAGTGGTATAAAACCTGACCGCTTGCACGTTGTTGTGCGTCAGAGCCAATGCTGGCTGGCTTACCCACTCCAAACACCGCGCTCACGACAGGCTTTCTGTCCTTCAGTTACGACGTAGTCATTACCGCCAGTAGTCCACTATCATTTGTAGAGATGGGAAGGCAGTTATCTTTAGAATTATAATATAATTGTAGGTAAATGTTATTTTAAATACGAATCGCCTCATAGCGCTCGTGAAGAATTCATTCTGAAGTTTCATGCACAATTGCCACCTTACAGAACTTCAATACACTTTAATGCTACTAGTTCAGTGCAAGACAAGAACCTCATGCGAAGGCGTGCAGCGTTAACTGAAGAAACATTAGACGAAATTGGCGATCATTTTGAACGTTCGCCACGAAAATCACTATTGAAGTTAGCACAATAAGTTAGGTTCAGCGACTTCTGTACAGACAGCATTTGCTGTGAGGCGAGAGTTAATTTTGTTATATTTTATGTAGAGGTTTACAAGAATACAGATTTAAGAAGCGAAGACAGAGTGCTGGCACGGCTGGCTATGGCATGTTGTGCTACGCAGACGCAAAACCCCGTGCAAGCGGTCAGGTTTTATACTGAAGACCCTGTATCAAGTCTTGTATATAATGTAAGGTGATTTCAAAATACTGAATGAAATGAGAGCAACGTGAAACTTAAGGTGCAGTGCATTTTGTATCCAAAACTACATGCTAGCGGAAAATAACTATACCTTGCATTGCGATAAAGCTATATTAGGTGTGTTCCTTCTGGACGATATTGTGTAAGGGTTGTCCTAAAGTAATTGGTTAGTACATTTTAGAATAAAAACAGAGTGAAGGTATACCAATTATGTATTATTTAAACCTGAAGAGCGTATTATTTAGGTAAACGTATATGTTTATAGAATTATGTTTGTTATTTATGCAAATGCTGTATGTTTTCGCTTATGTGTGCTTTTCAGTTTTAAGGATGTGACCTAAATTCTTTTGAGTCAATGCTGCTTTTTGCACTGAAATCATTAAGGTAATTCTGAAAGTGTCCAAGAAAATTTGCCGTAGGATAACGATTGTGCAGCTATCTTAAGCGCTAAATCGTTTATAACTTTTATCTAATGCATAAAAAATTCTTATTGTTTTTGATTTATGGATAAAATAATCGTTTCATGTTACACTACTTAAGTTGTTTTTAATGTCGATGTTTAATTAAGCTTTTTAGAGCACCTTCATAGACCATTTAATGGTCCCTTTCTAAATAACTCGTTTTAATTAATTTTCAGAAGCCTCTAATTATGCTTTGAAACCTTCGAAATGTTATTATAGCAATGAGGGGATTATAGTAGGTGATGTATTGATATTTCTGATTTAGCTTTTCTTCCCTGTGCAGTTTCTTTCTGAGGACCTTTTTTCTTACAAAGTAATTACTAAGGAATGGCTCGTAAACATGTCATTTGTCAAAAACGTATAACCATTAACTGTTCTTTCACATTGGTTGGAGTAGGTTAAAGATTTGAAAAAATCAATGTCATGGCAGAGATCCAATAAACCCAATCTGAAACTTGTTCCAATAGGACTATTAATATACTTTTGAACAAACTTCAGCGTTATTTTAATACTGAGATACTAATGGCTATAATGATATTTTTCTAAGATGGAAGGTTAAGAATGACTTGCACAGTAGATAAATCACCAACAAAATAAAACGAGCCATCACGTATTCACTTTCATCATAATTTAATCAAAGACGCATGTCCTCAGATTATTACAGACCATTTATATTCACAAATTTCATTTGATTTGCATATCATATACCGTTTTATAGACAGGCATAGCAGGTGCGATAAGTTGAAGTTGGCCGCGTTCTAGATGCGTAGTTCTGAATTCCGAATTCCTTAGCCTGTGTCTGAGCTGCTCTCCCGGTGTAGATTTTCTCCTCTGGCTGGCTAGCGTTGAGCAGTGTTGACTCTGTAATGTCTACAGGGAGGAGTAAATTATGTACCTTTGGCGATAATGAAAACATCGACCGTATTAAATGTTCACTTTATTATTCAGTTATTGCTACACATTCTGGAACGCGCGCCACTATTCCATTAATTATTCGAGGCAAACAACTCGATCGCCACAACTTCTAATACTATGAATTTACTTGCGGTTAACATAGCGATAATGTGTAAGACGGCGAGATTTCTAAGTTCTCTAATGCTGCCGTGGAGCGATCTTTCCCAGCGTGCATAGCCGCGGCCTTACACGAGTTCAGAGAAGTGAAGTTACTTGCGATTTGTAATTTTCGTCATGTCCGATTTCATCCCTACTCCACGCATGTCACGTTATTACTTTGCTCGATTTTTAGTCATGTGACTGTTTCCTGTTTTTACATTCGCTAGTTCATATTCCATATTTTGAGGTTATTGGCTAAGATTTTGGGCTTTTGCATTGAGTTCCTAGCTTTCTATTTCCAATGACACTAGTTAAAATTAGTTGAATCTAAGCTGTATCACGTACGTAGTTTTATGACCATAATTTCCTTAATTGATGTAAACGACACACACTTAAAACTTCGAAAGGAATCGCAAAATTCCGAAGCCTTTGTCCATAAACCTTGCGTATTGTTCCCTCCTCTTGTGTTTCAATGCCGTCGCCGTCTGTCCCAAGGTTCCTCTATCCATCACAAGTTACAGTATTATATTATGTGCAGGGTTTTCCCTACACAAGTTGCAACATTAAATACAACGTATTGCATGGTTCCAACCACTTCGTAACATTCAATCATTTATACGAGGCGTATTCAAAAACTAAGATCCAGTGAACAATATTTAACGCATGGTAGGCCTGAAGGGCGTTTCACGCTTGCAGCGCTATCTACCGACTCCTGAGGAACCTACCGCAGTGTTGGTGTGACACAGTAAGCGTTTGTCAGTCGGTGTGAGGAGATCGGAACGGCTGCGACAATCGTAGATCCCGCCAGTTGTGAAGTGCGTGGTCTGTTTAAACTTTTGCTGGCAAAAGATTCGTCAGCTGCGGACATCCATCGTGAGTTATACCTCGTGTATGGACCGGACACAATGAGTGACAAACAGGTTCGGCACTGGTATCGAGAATTTCGAAATGGCCGCACAAATGTGCACGATGAACAGCGGAGTGGTAAGCCCAGTATTCGGACCGATGACAACGTTGAGCAAGTGAACCAAAAACTTCGAAGTGATGGGCGTTTGACGATTAGTGGTCTGGCTGATAAATTTCCAAATGTTGCTCGAACCTCACTTTACAGGATTGTCACTGAACAGCTTGGATATTGGAAACTTTGTGCGAGGCGGGTACCAAAACAGCTCACCAGTCAGTATAAAGAGCAATAAATGCGTAGTGCACGACAGTGTTTGGAGCGCTATAGACAAGATGGAGATGGTTTGTTTTCCCACATTGTTACGGGCGACGAGACATGGATAGCGTACACCAACGCAGAATCGAAACAACAGTCAATGTATGGCGCCGTTCTGGTTTACCCAAACCAAAAATGTGTAAGCAATCGCCGTACAAGAATCGCAAAATGATGGCTACCGTGTTTTGGGATGAAAAGCGCGTGCTTTAAGTGATTTCATGCACCGTGGGTCAACAATGACAGCTGACATGTACTGTGCAACGCTTGTCAAACTGAGACATGCGATCCAAAATCGACGCCAAGGGAAATTGTCGTCTGGCATCATCCTCCTGCACGACAACGCAAGCCCGCACACCGCTGCCGAAACCAAAGAGAAGATTCAAGAGTTTCGTTGGAAACTCTTTGGCCATCCTCCGTACAGTCCCGACCTGGCACCAAGCGACTATTTCCTCTTCTTGCATTTGAAACAGTGGCAACGATTTCAAACCGACGATGAACGCAAGTCAAGTTCAAGTCCCAGGCGGTAGACGTCTATGCCGAGGGGTTAAAGAAGCTGGTGCAACGTTACAGCAAGTGTATAGATGTGAATGTGGAAAAGTAAAGTATATATGTAGGCACATATTACTGCCAATAAAAACCTTGTCTCATGAGCGATGTTGTTATTATGACCAAACGGACCTTAGTTTTGGAATACGCCTCGTATTCTAATTACGTTACTTTATATATGATTAATTTATTTTAAATAATTACCGGGCCGTGTTGGACGGTATCAAAGTTCAACAAACAAAAATGATGGATATGCATTAATATATTACACAACATAAGTTTAAAACAGTACATTTTCTACTACGCTGTATTATAGTTTTTACTACAGGTCAGCATGCAAGCCTAAATAAACAAATTTGTTTATTATAACCCAACTATTTAAAATACTTTAATTTATGGATTTCAATCCATTACAATTTAAAGACGATCCGATCAAATACTTTTCCTAAAGCAACCACGTTCTTCCGAATTTGCGATTATTACTACTACAGTGCTTCTGTTCTGTGTGCAACAAACCCCATACATTGTAAGAACTAAAGAAAACATCAAGCGAGAAATTCACTCAATATCGGATATTGAACTCTCGAGTGTGACTGAAAATTTCCTGAGAGGATGCCAGAAATATGCGAATAGAGAAGGGCAAACATTTCCAACATCTCTTACCATGAGAATGTGATTATTATTATTATTATTATTATTATTATTATTATTATTACTACATCTGTATATTTAAGAACGTGAGGCGGTTGCGGGGGTATCATAACTGTTTCGACGGGAATACGAGCTGCTGCGGCCGGCGCGCAAGCCGCCGTGCGGTGGCCAAGTGTGAAAGAAAAGCACCGTATAAGCAGACTGTAAGCTCTAGATGATCGCCCCAAATTCAAACTCCTTTGCGATTTTGATTCAGAATCTCGAAAGTAATTGGTACATCACAGGACTAGTTTTAGAATAGGCGCTTCAGCCAACGAGAGCTCTACAAAAGTGTATACGTTAATACGTTAATAGGAAGAAAATACAAACAAAATCATTTAGTTCTTAGGCTTTATTAGATGCAGTAATTGGCTTAGTAATAGTTACAAATCTGATGTATTGCACTCGCGTGACTTGGTTACTCTTGTGCAAACTATTTTTTACAATCGCTTATTCTCCATCTTCATATTAATCGAGATGTCAAGACGTTAATCTTATTGCTAATTTTCCTGTACGTACAAGGGGAATATGGTAGGCTTTAAGCGATAGTCAAATCTTATAAGAGCTGGTTGTTATGTGGAGCATTCCATTCTCTTTGTATGTCCAGGACATAAAAAAGAAGAAGAATAACGAATTCCCACTTGAGAAAAAGTATAAGCATTGGAAAATTCAAACAAATAACAAGGAATATCTCGGAAATGGGTCACTCCACAAATATATATGACACATAAATTGTGTGTTTTAGCGAGATTTACGTTGTTTTAGTAGTAAAATCTTGTCTATCTCTTACGGTTTACCAATTATGCGAAAGTCATTCAGAAAGAAGAGGACTTTTGGGGACATTCCCAGAAAATTCAAGATATACATTTCATTTGTCATGAAAATATCTTAAACATATGATACTTTAATTAAAATTGTTAGAGCCATTTTTGAGAAAATCAAAATTTTTGCAAAATGTTCCATGTAAAGGGTAGTTCGGAATGGGAGATTTTTGTAAAAATTATGTCGCATTCATGGAAGATAATAAACTCAAGTACCAAGTTTGGTATTTATCCGATTTTTCGTTTTTGAGTTATGCTGTTCACGGACTTGCAGACAAACACACGGACATGTGTCCAAAAATGCTTTATTTGAATTCACAGCACCTCAAAACACGTATTTCCGGTGAAATCTCGGTATCGAATTTTAGGTTGGAATGCAATACTTCCCTACTTACTATACGTAATAGAGAAAGTAAAAAAAGCATCTAATGCGTCATTCACAGTACTTTCTTTACCCTTTACAGCTACACGTAATCCCTAAATTCCATTCTATAGCATTCATAAAAAGTCCTTCTATTCACACCACGTGAACTGTTTGGATATGCAACGCAGAAAACAAAATACAACTGTTTGCATATCGTAAGCAGATTTCGTTACTATTGAATCCATATGGAGAAAATAGAATAATCCCATAAGAGGCTTCATAGATGCTGCATGAAAATTCAACCTGGAAAAACTTAAAATGTTACAATGAATTTTTCGAAAACGGCTGTTACAGAACAAGTTATTTGCAATAAACTGTGAAGTTCAATCAGTTGTACACACTTTGGGTAGTAAGATTTTGTGGCCTTCTTATAAGCTTACTAGTGTTAAAAAATTATACCTTATTTAAATGTAATGAAGAATTTTAAACGAAGAGGACTATTTACAGAAAACAGCTTACTAGTTTCACAAAATTATATTATTTAAATGTAATTAAATATTAAAAGTGAAGAGAACTTTACAGGCTATTCACATAAAATTCAAAAGGTATAGATAAACACATACGAATAGTTTTCTAAAATCGATTTTTGGGGAATTTCAGTGTCCTTACAACGTGTAAT
Organism: Deroplatys truncata; assembly: GCA_030765065.1. NCBI lineage: Eukaryota > Metazoa > Arthropoda > Insecta > Mantodea > Mantidae > Deroplatys > Deroplatys truncata. The sequence continues at coordinate 62,768,296 of CM060987.1, read as the reverse complement.
GTAAAATATCGATGTTGAAATAGTGGGTAGAATACAATAATGCATCTACTTACTAAGATAGGTAGTAGAGATGGCACATATAACTAGTTTTAGCCAAGAATATGGATACAAATTATTCTTTTCAAAGCCTAAATTCCTCTATGGTTTAGGGAAGAGGGATGCAGGTTGGCACACATTTTAAGTTTTATTTTTCACTATTTATTACAGCAACATTTCAGCTAATCATAACATGGTACTGTTCTATAAATTTATTTAACGGTATCTATTAATATGTATCATTATTTTACAACTTAAAGTTAATTGTTTAACCTTTCAAACCATGGCATAGTGAGTCAATGTACCCCACCTAGGAGGCAGGTTAGCACAGGATGTAGGGTAAGTTAGCTATGTGTTATTTAATAGGAAAATGTCTTAAATAATTTATTAAAAAATATCGTGATCAGATTATTAAGAACATTTCAGAAATTTAATTCCAGATTCGCCATAGTAAAATCACCTAAGACAGGGTAAGGTGTTTTTTACTTTCTCTTCTACGTATAGTAAGTAGGGGAAGTATTGTATTCCACCCAAAAATTCGATACCGAGATTTCTCCGGAAATACATGTTTTGAGATCCCCTGAATCCAAAAAAAGCATTTTTGGAAACATGTCCGTGTGTGTGTGTGTGTGTGTGTGTCTGTGAACAGCATAACTCAGAAACGAACAGTCGGATAAACACCAAACTTGGTATTTAGGTTCAGTATCTTCCAAGGATGCGACACGAAGGTTTTCAAGAAAATCCCCCCACCACAGAGTACCCTTTACACGGAACATTTTTCGAACATTTTAATTTTCTCAAAAATGACTAACGATTTTGATTAAAATATCATATGTTTAAGATATTTTCATGACAAATAAAATGAATATCTTGAATTTTCTGTGAATGTCTCCAAAAGTATTCTTCATTGTGAACGACTTTTGGTAAACTGGTAAACCATAAGAGATAGACAAAATTTTACTACACAAAAGATGTAGATCGCGTTAAAATACACAATTTATGTCATATACATTTTTGTTGTTGAGTGAACCATTTTCGAGATATTGCTTGTTATTCCCTTAAATTTGTCAATACTTACTTTCTAAAATGGGAATTCGTTATTCATTTTTTTCTCTTGGATATGCAAAGAGTATTAATCTGTGGCAAAGGGAATGATGCTGCACCTAGCAACCAGCTAAAGGGGACCTAGGACAGATTATATGATTTTCTACAATTTTTTTTCAATCTTATTAAAATTTTGTATGTTGGTTTCCCTCATTCTAAATAGCATTATGTGTAAATTTCAATAAAATTGATGAAGTAGTTTTTCAGATATGAGATATTTTCTGTTTTTCATATCGCGATATTTGAAAATTATGAAATACTCCATGCGGGACAAATTTTATTTTTCATCAGTACCACTTTGTCACATTAATATTTAAACTCCTTACAAATTATTCTAGTATGCTTTTTTCATTTTGTGCTTTGAATAACAAATTAGTAATTATAATCATTAATGCAGATATTAAAGCCTAAAAAGTAAAAATTTTTAGGGTTAATAGCCCACTGTGTCCAAGTTTTACATAGTAGCCCAAAAATGATACTACAACTTCTTTAGATAGAACAGTAGAACTATTATGCCAAGTTTCATGCAAAACTAAAGAAAACTATCCCGCATGGGACATTTGAGATATTGAAAAATGTCGTTCTGAGAAAACTTAAATTTTATATTGAAAACATCTATACAGGCTAATGTACCTGGTGTAAAGGGTTAAAATTGTCCAGAACCATAGCTCTTTCCCTCCTTCTTCTTCTTAGCCTTTTCTGCTTGCAATTTCAACACCTTCTTCTTCTTTCTGGTGGACTTCTGCTGTTGTAATGTGGAGCGGCGACTTTCATACTTTCTGCGAGAATCTCTTTTCAGAGCTATTTTTCTTCCTATTCCAGTAATTTCTTCTCCAGTTGAACTGGCTTTTACTACTTGTGAAGCAATGCATCCCATATTATATTCAGAAATGGCATCAATTACTCCTATGTCTAACCTTTTCCTGGAAACAAAGGTTTCCTTAGGACACTTTCTCCAAATTGAAGAATGCAAACTTTCATTTGCATTCTGAGTTCCACCTTGGGTGCATCTTGACAAAAGTTCAGTACAGGCTAGTCTTTGGTACAATGGTAGTATTTTTACTAGCATAGCAGAAGAAAACTGTATAGACATAACCTTATGGCTTTCTGGCTTTTTTTCTTCTGCAATACTTCTATTGTAGAAGCACCATGAATCCTTTCCAGAAGGACATTTACTATGTTTTGGGCTTTCATCAGTAGATGAGCAATGATACAAAGTGGCATAGATGGCAGATTTCATCCTATCAACATCAGGTAAATTAGAGACAATGGCATTCCTATAATAATTGGTTAACTTGACAATATTAGCTTCTTTTAGTGTTCCTGGTCCTCGCCCACCAAGTTGAGTGCCTTTTGCTTTCTATTCCTGTACCAAATTCCTTAATCCTGTACCCATCCTCTTGGCAATATGGTTAACACACTCTTCTTTTATAATTGTGGTATCTGATCCATATATAGCTTCCTTTGTCAGGTGAAGGAATGTTTTGGCATCACCGTCAGATAATAGAGTTGTGTAGCGCATGGAACACTCACTTACAGACCTCTTCCATAAGATATCTGCTGCAGAAACTTCCATAGCAACAGATGAACCAGAGTAATTCCTACAGCATTCTCCAGGTATACTTTTATGTCCTCTAAGCCATATGTTATACTCTGGAGTATCTTCTCCCAGTTCATTTTGAGAGAGGACACACATGGGGCAATATTTTGATAAAATTTCAAAGTCAATGACTAATCCAGTTAAAATATCAATTACTATCCCTATCCCATATAGAGATCTGAACCCTCTTTTGTGCCAGGTTCCATCAAAAGACACAGCTATATCTATTACTTTCCTATTTATGTTTGCTGCATTCAGATCCTTATGGGCTTTATGCACTGCTTCTCTTGATTTGGAAAGAACATTTTTTCTTATGGTCTCTGATTCATCTGCTAAGGCATGCATATGCTTAGTGAATGTTTTAGAATCTATTATATTCACATTCATGCTCATGCAAAATCTTTCCATTGTTCTGTGACCACCTCCAATTTTTAAAAATGTCTCTATACATCTTCTATTTACATCAAAAGCAGCCTTTTTATTTTTGGAATCAGTCTTTACTTTTGGGCTGGAGTAAGCATCTGAAAATGTCTTGTCACAATTCTTACATTTTACTGTAAGCTTACATGCTAGGCCTTATTTTTTCCTGTTTCAATAATCAAAGACTTTTCCCCACACTCATCACATACTATATTGCCACATAACTCATTCAGAACTTGTGAGTAAATTAAAATGTATTTATTTTCATATAGGTTAGGCTGTGTAAGTGGTGTTTCAAAATATCTGAGCTTTTTGTCACTGGCAGAAATTATTTCATGTGTACTGGTATGTGTGGGTAATGTATTATGCACAACAGAAGTAGAATCTGAAATTTCTGTGCTACTATTTGAATCAGATAAAATACTTTTGTGATCATATGGCAATGTTGATGGGCCAAGTTGTGATTCTATAGTTTCTTTGGGAACACCTTTCCATCTTTCTTCAATATTTTTCAGAGTCTTTAGCTTCCTTTTACTCATCCTACCTGTTGGTTTCCTCCAACTTGCACTTAGTGTATGCATTTCAATTACCAATAAATAAACTTGAAAGACACTGACAGTAATAACCTCACAAAACCAAGCTGCATGTGTACATAACACATAATTATTTAAAACTTATAAAACAGATAAAATGTTACAAATAAATTCTTAAAATATTTAAATACTATAATAAAAATATATTTTACTGGTGTGAGACGGCTGTATATTTTGTTTCCAAAAAAATCGGCTATATTTTGAACTCATGAAGATGAAGTTTTGTTGTAGTTACAGTAATGAACACCAGATGGAAGCAATAACCAATACACACTGACTATGGTGCAAATTTGAATGATTTTTTGGAAAGAAAGTAACTATTTTGCAAGCGAGAACAAAAATGGACGTGGCAGGCATTTAAATTTCCGTGCAGTGGTTTTTAAAAATGGCTACCAAACCCTTTAAAAAGGTGCTTATCAGCATAAAATGCATTTAAATGTTTGACTAACATTAAAGAGTTAATTTTTGCAGAAAACAAAAAATTGAAGATTTTGGCCATTTTCACTAAAAAATCTGTCCTAGGTCCCCTAGATATGTATGTGTTTAAAGGCTATTGTATTTCTATATTGCCCTTGTAAATGTATATTCCCCTTACATCTACAAGAAAATTAGCAATAAGATACAGTCTGCAAATGTTTATCTCGATTAACATGAAGTAGATGGAGAATAAGCGTTTGTAAAAATAGTTTGTACAAGAGTAGAGAAAGTTGTGTGAGTGTAACACATCAGATTTTTTAAACATATCAACACGTTTTTAAAGTAATATTTAACGTCCAAAATTAATTAAACACTTAAATGGCAATAATGAAACGAAACATTGTACACAAATTAATCGGAAGTGTCCGAAAAACAATTTAAACACACAAACTGCCTGTTGCTATCTTTGTGCCAACCTACGCCCCTTTTTGTTGTGCCAACTTGCCCCTGATCTACTAGTTTTAATGGAAGCTCGATGTAAGGATTAAGAATAAGGAATTAAAATACTTAACATACCGATGAATAAAGCCATTTAAAAGTGCTTTAAAGCAAAATATTTAGAAGCCATTTCATATTAGATTTGTACCCTGGGGAAACAAATTCCCCATGAAGTGAATATTTACTAACTCGGGGGAAAAGCATGGCTTGTTTACACTACAACTTCTCACAAAGGATTGTCGATTCCATGAGACGTGTATTTTGAGATAATGAATAGTATGTTTGAATTCTGCCGTAATGTGTTGACTAAGGGCTAAAGTGCCATGTGATGAAGAGGCATGTGCCAACCTGTCCCAAATTCCCTACCCCCCAAAAAAATACGAGGAAAAGAGAAAGAAAAACAGCCAATTTGACCTTGGTATAAGCATGTTTTTCAAAACTTGTTTCCTCCTCGATGTAAAATCAATAAGCTGTAATCATTTAAAGTTCTAATTTGGAGGATTTGCTTACAACTATTACATGCTGAAGAAACTCGGTCCATCCTTTCCATCACTAGAGAAAGTTTAATCGAACCTAGGAATTTACACTATAAAACATGGAATAAAATGATGCGATGCAAGACAAAGAATATTTATGGAATGTTTTCGAAATCACCACAGCGTTGCTTTGAAGATGTCACTGCTGATATTTCCAATTTGTTTTGTAACATTCTCAGCTAGGATTGACTAATACAACTCCTTCCTTTAGAGAGGCAGATATTTGGCTGATAAAGCCGAGTCACAGATTCTTATGAATGTTTAAGATACACAAATACAGTGCGGATGTTTTATGGTGAGGCCGCGGATCGCACATATGCGAGCTCCGCACGCTGTCTGTTACACTGCGGGCTTTTGTTGTAACTCTCGCGGCACTTGCAAGTGTTAGTAACATATACTATAGCCAGGACTAATCTTGTTATAGGTGCAAATAACCGGTCTTATGACCTACCTTAAAACAACCTCTATATAGGTTGAATTATTCCATTACTTTTGATGTTTATTCTTTAATTGCTTTCCCGGAATAACAATATGTGGTATCGCACCAGTTTATCATTATTTGAACGTTCTTAATACAAAAAATACTTCAATACTTACTTTTTGTCGACTAGAATATTATACGTTGATCACATGTGACGTAACTAAACTATAATGTCATTAATTATACTTCAGTGACTCATTATTCATACTCGTGAGGCAGTATTTTTAACACTTAAATGATTGGAGACATTCCCAGAAAATTCGAGATATACATTTCATTTGTCATGAAAATATCTTAAACATATGATATTTTAATCAAAATCGTTAGAGCCATTTTTGACAAAATTAACATTTTCGAAAAATGTTCCATGTAAAGGGTAATCTGGGGTGGTGGGATTTTCTTGAAAACCTTCGTGTCGCATCTCTGGAAGACACTGAACCTAAATACCAATTTTGGTGTTTATCCGACAGTTCGTTTCTGAGTTATACTGTTCACAGACACACACACATGGACATGTTTCCAAAAATGCTTTTATTGGATTCAGGGGGTCTTAAAACATGTATTTCCGGTGGAATCACGGTATCGAATTTTTGGGTGGAATACAATACTTCCACTACTTACTATACGTAGTAGAGAAAGTAAAAAAAAAAAAAAAAAAAATACGCTGCTTGATGTAAGAAGTGTCCGCGCAAACACCGCCCGAGATAAAGGATACAATTCCGCGGAAAGTTGATTGTTGTAAGTAGAATGCCTAGTTAACTGAAATTGAGTTTTATTTATGGACGCTCTTTAACTACTATGGTTCTTAGCGTCCCATTCTATATTGGGCGAGAAAGATCTGAGATTTCGCCCAGAGGCCTCTTTATCAGGCTTGAAGTTCTTTTACGTGCCGCAAAGGTACGACACGGGACCATCGGCTTTACTTCCCTTCTGAAGGAAGTCATGCTAGAGATTTTTGCACCCAGAAAGATCCATTGCCCTCTACCGGGTTTGAATTCACGACCATAGGGGAGAGCATTGAGGTATATACTGGCCGCATAAGTGCTTGTAATTGTACGGACAAAGATTAATTAGTGTCGCATGTGCAGATTGACGCGTTGCGGAAGTGTTTGTCGCCGACGCTTGGCGCGAGACAAAGAATAGCAGCATGATTAGCGGACAACCGAGTGAGATGGCTCAGGCGTGTGTAGCCCGCATTCGGGAGGTCGTGGGTTCGATTCCCGCGGCCGATCTTCCTGACTCGTGGGTTTTTTGGAGGTTTTCCCGGGTCGGTAGGCGAATATTGGGAAGGATCATTACCACCCCGAATTTCTCACTTCCTCAATTCCTCTCATTCATTTTCCTCCTTCACGTTAAAGGTTGATTCCGAGGCTGTGTCAGACTATACTATCCTATCCTTTGCATGACGAAATTTAAGGCAAACCTTTTAAGGTACGGCAATGTCTCAAAGTCCTTAAAGAGTCGATAACCAGGCGTGTATGGATGCAATTGTAACACATTCATACTAAGATAAATATTAATATGGTTTCTGATATCTTCACCTTCTTTAGAACAAAATCCTGTAGTGATACATTCACATGGCTTTCTCTACGCTCTATCGTTTATTAGTGGGTATACAAATTATTTTTATTAAAGCTTATTTTTATTCAAATAAACCTTCGCAGAAATAGCGACATTACAGATTTCGCTACGACACAAACAGAACAACAATGTTTATGAACTTATGTGAGACTTTAAAATTGCATACTGTTTTCATGCAATCACGAGAAACAACTGAATGTTGAAAAGACTTTAAAAATGACCGAGAAATGAACAATTCGAACCCATTAACAACGGATGTCTCAGAAATGGCTTATGCCACAAAAAACTTATTTGAAATAAATTGTGTGTTTTAAAGAGATCTATATTTTGTGAGTACTACGTTTTCGTCCATCGCTTAACGTTTACCAGTTATACAAGATTATAGGAAATTCCTTCGGAATGAATGTGACTTCAAAGTCTATTTTCAGGAAATTCAAGATATACATTTTATTTGTCATGTAAATATCCTTAATATACACTACGTGATCAAAAGTATCCAGACCTAGTTGAAAATTACGTACAAGTTCGTGGCGCCCTCCATCGGTAATGCTGGAAGTCAATATGGTGTTGGTCCACCCTTAGCCTGGATGACAGCGTTCACTCCCGCATGCATACTTTCAATCAGGTGCTGGAAGGTTTCTTGGCAGCCCATTCTTCACGGAGTGCGGAACTGAGGCCTGGCACGAAATCGGCGTTCCAAAACATCCCAAAGGTGTTCTACAGGATTCAAGTCAGGACTCTGTGCAGGCCAGTCCATTACAGGGATGTTATTGTCGTGTAACCACTCCGCCACAGGCCGTGCAGTAGGAACAGGTGCTCGATCGTGTTGAAAGATGCAGTCGCCATCACCGAATTGCTCTTCAACAGTGGGAAGCAAGAAGGGGCTTAAAATATCAATGTAGGTCTGCGCTGTGATCGTGCCACGCAAAACAACAAGGGGTGCAAGCCCCCTCCAGGAAAAACACGACCACACCATAACACCACCACCTCCGAATTTCACTGTTGGCACGTGACCTTCACCGGGCATTCCCATACCCACACCCTGCCATCGGATTGCCACATTGAGTACCGCGATTCGTCACTCCACACAACGTTTTGCCACTGTTCAATCGTGTAATGTTGACGCTCCTTACACCAAGCGAGGCGTCGTTTGGCATTTTCCTGCGTGATGTGTGGTTTATGAGCAGCCGCTCGACCATGGAATCCAAGGTTTCTCACCTCACGCCTAACTGGCATAGTACTTGGAGTGGATCCTGATGCAGTTTGGAATTCCTGTGTGGTGGTCTGGATAGATGTCTGCCTATTACTCTTTACGACTCTTCAAATGTCGACGGTCTCTGTCAGTCAACAGACGATGTGGGTCTGTACGCTTTTGTGCTATACATGTCCCTTCATGTTTCCACTTCACTATCACATCAGAAACAGTGGACCTATGGAAGTTTAGGAGTGTGGAAATCTCGCGTACGGACTTCTGACACAAGTGACACCCACGTTCTAAGTCCGTGAGTTCCACGGAGCGTCCCATTCAGGTGTCTCACGATGTCCAATGACTACTGAGGTCGCGGATGAGTACAGGCATTACGTGGCAGCACAATGCACCTAAGATGAAAAACGTATGTTTGTGGGGTGTCCGGATACTTTTGATCACGTAGTGTAGGGCATTTTAATAGAAATCGTTACAGCCATTTATTAAATAATCAAAATTTTCGAAAAATGTTCCATGTAAAGTGTAGCTGCAATGGAGGTTTCTTGAAACTCTTCGTTTGCATCTCTGGAAGATACTAAACCTAAACACCAAGTTTGGTGTTTATCCGAATTTTCGTTTTTGAGTTATGCTGTTCGCAGACACACATAAGAGACTTTTTCAAAATGATGTTTTTTTATTCAGAGGCCCTCAAAACATGTATTTCCGGTGAAGTATCGGTATCAAATTATCTACTACTTACTATATCTAGTAGAAAAAGTAATAAGACACCTCTTTTCGGCACAATAATTCTATGAAAATTGTTCATGAAACGCTTAGTTCAACTACAGTGAATTAGTTATTTTTGGAGGGGGGCTATATTTTAATACCTTAACGAGATATTCATATGAAAGTGGTGGGAACTTATATTTTTATTTATTTACAGACAATTGCAAATGTATCAAGCATACTCCTATGGACTTTACAGCCTTAAAGCAAGTAGGCCTTGCTACAATATCCTCAGTTGGAATGCTTCCATTTAATTTCTATAAAGAAACAAATGTATTACACTCACATGAGCCGGCGGGATGACTCAGGTGGTTACGTTTGTGGCCCGTATTCGGGAGGTCCACTATAGTCCATGGGTTTTTCGTGTTTCCTCCGGGTCGCCAGGATAATGCTTGGGGTGGTTCATCTTCTACTACCAATTTCCTTCCTCTCATTTCATATACCCTTCATCTTGTCATCTGTTTCAGGGTTGTAGAACAGGCAGCGGTGTTCGGCGGGTTGCGGCTGGGCGGTGGCTTGCACTCTGTAAAGGTTTCTTCCCTGGCGTCCCTGCGGTGGACTCTGGAGGTTGGATGCGTTCTATCTGGAAATGTTAGGGACCTCGTCCATGCTTGCGCCCGTCGGCATCCGGATCTGGTCGCCCTTCGGGGCTCTCCCGTAATCCCTTCCTCCCAGGGGTCACGGTAGAAGCACAATGGGACGACTGGCTTGCGTGAGGTGCTCTGCCCCGATTCCGGGCGCCCCTCCGTTATACATTTTGTACCAATGAAAAATCTACACAGTTGTTTATGTGTTGCAGGTTCATGCAAAACGTAATTATAATGTTCATGTTTCGTTACGATAAAGTTCTGACTAGAACTTTTCTCAAATTAAACAATACGAATATGGTTATATGCATAATATCGAAAACAAAACATAACTGTTCACATATCATAACTCATTGTTTTACTAATGAATCCATGCGGGAAAAAGAATTGCGTAAGATAGTTTATAGATGCCGCATTATAATTCAACTTGGAAAAACTTAAAGTTGTGATGAGTAATATTTCGAAAATGGTTTGCAAACATTATTTCTAATGGTTTATATATTGCAATGAGCTCTACATTTCTCATGCTGTAAGTTTTTGTCTCTCATCCGGTTTACCAGTTATATGAATTAAACAAAATTCAGTCAGAATGAAGGGTATTTTAGGGAGTAATTTTTATTCACACAAAATTCAAGATATATTTTTATTAGCCCTGTAAATGCCTTGGACATAAATTAATTAGCTTTTGTCGCGGTTACTTCGTGTTATCTTATTTGCTGAGCGCCTGTTATTGTTTTACTATTTTGAATTTTGAGTTCTTTGTCCTCCGGCTAGCTATTATTACCCACTCGAGCAAATCTCTTAAACAGGGTGTGTAAACGGAAAGGAGTTGTTACTAAAAGATAACACTGATAAAAGAATTTGTTTTTACACTTTTATTGCCGTCACACATCATTAATTTCACAGATTTACTTTTGATACACGCCTGACTGAAACTGTTATATTTTCGAATGTAGCTATAATCACTTATTTGCCGCACATTATTAATTCGAGTATTTCACATTTTTGTAACTAGCTTTACGACGCGAGAGATTCTGTAGAATTGAGCGACGTGTAACCCGTGAATGATTCTATTAAACTGTTTGACGTGTAACCCGTGAATGATTCTAGTAAACTGTGCGACGTGTAAGGCGTGAATGATTCTATTAAACTGGGCGATTCCTGTCTCTGGCTTCTGAATTTATACTCCCTCACCCCGATATGCCTAAAGATTATAACAGAGCTGCTATTGGTTAATAAAGCGCGCCAACATTAGCGTCTATTTTTATATCCAATCAAAATTACGAACACATATGCTCTAGGGAAGATATTCCCTCCATTTCTAAAGAAAAGCGCGTTACTCTGACGTCATTTGTTTGTCTCTTCTAATTGATAAACAACTCACCCCCTCGCTCATTGTTACCCGCTCCTATTGTCAGTTTCAGTGAGGCCGTGTAAACTTATTTCCTAACAATGCTTATAATTAACAAACATCTCAAATCATTGTCATACAATAATGTTAATTTACACTACAATCACTCTGGCATTCATAGTATTGTGATATAAAATACTGCCTCACTTTCAGAAAAAAAAAGTATTCCTCCATGTAAAGTTTGTTTGGGGAGGGGGAATATTCTGGAATTTTTAGTGCTGCATCCTTGAATGATCCTGCACTTAAATACAAAGTATACTGTAACTTTTGTTTTTAGTCTCTCTCTCTCTCTCTCTCTCTCTCTCTCTCTCTACACACACACACACGTGCACACTTTTTTGAGTTCATAAGACCTCAAAACAGGTATTTTTGGTAAAATATAACTTACAAAAATTTTGATTGATGTAAATACTTCTATAATAAGTCAAGTGGTATGGAAAGTTACAGAGGAATAAATCATTGCTTATTAATTAATACAGTAATGTAATAATATGCTGAAAATCAAAGTCATACGTATAAAGCCTATTGAGATGATAATATGCACCCGAAGTAGTTTTGATTCCACTCAGTCTAAGAAACTGGAGAATTCTATTCCTTTGTTTTATTTCAAACAAATATATGAAGTATATACCTAAAACAGAGAAAGAAGAAAAGAGAAACCTATTGAAATTCCCAACACAAACATACAACGCTGCGCTTAACCTACTAATGAAGCTTCCATTCTGTTTCTTCCGCTCTGAAAAAGAAAGTATGCAGCAAAACTGAAGTATATTCGAGAACAAAGCATTTATGTGTGACATTTTATTTAAGTCTGAGGATTTCTTTACCTGGGGCTTTAGGATTCATATATAATCATTTGAAGTGGAATAGTTCTTTACGTAGTTATTTTTTAGCTCCTTGTATGGACGTCAATTTGAAGAAGATTGTTTGTTACGTAATATGCTGCTACGTATGAGAAGCCGATTTTTGAAGATGTATTTTTGTTGTTACGCTCCAAGTTTAAAAAAATATATTAACTTTGTTATTAAACTACTTCTATAGATATTATTTATGTTTGTTTTTGCCTCGGCTGCATCAGTATTGTTTTAGAGACACGTTTTTCTTAGACAGGGCGTGGTGCGACAAGAATGTAGGCTTACACAGATTTTAAGTTTAAATTCACTTCTTTTTATTAATCCTTGACACAAATTAAATAGCACTACATGATATCAAGAGCTGTGAGAATATTTCATTTAATACTTGCACTTTGTTAACGCGTATACTTAGTTTTCGTTTCACACGAATACGTAATATTTCTTTAGAGAACACATCTTCCATCTGGTAACTACCAAGGTCTGCAGCAACTGAACATATTTCAACCGTATAAACTTTTAACTTTCTGTATTTCAAGTCTGTGATTGGCTAATCCTAGTCCAATAGAATACCTACATTTTACTAAAGCTTTCTCTGGCTGTTGATTGGCTATTTTTTAAACTGTCACAAAATTTACATTATTGCTGCCCTAATCATGACTAATAGCATTCAAACTCTCAAACTCATTATTGCCTCCAGGTTACCTCATTGTTAGCAACGTTAAGCGTATTATTCTCACAGCTCTTACATTATTAAATTTTGTGATGCATTCACATAACATTGTTGAACATGTTTGCAATAATATAAGCACATGCAATGACTGTTACATACATTTTTACAAATTTTTCTTCTTCTTGAATTTACATATTATATAATTTAATTGAAATTATTCAAGTGTTAAAAATACTGCCTCACATTCCAAGTACTATGTGATGAGCATTGAAGATGTAGAAACCAGGTCCAAATGACCTTCATTAAAAAGTGAAGATCTAATTACGCCATAACTGACGTGAAGATTACGGTAAAACCTAATGAAAAATTATATTATGTAATTTCATGTGTGAAAACCTGAGATTTTTGCCTGATTGCAGAACTATTTTCATCTTTAAGTGCCAATAGTGTTAAATCAACTAAGAATTGTAATTTATGGATACTGAAGAACGGTTCTTTTAATTCAATACAAAACAAGAAAATAATTGGAGCTTTAAATTTGGAACCAAATATTATAGTGGCTTATAAAAGTATTTTCTTATTGCGAAATTTTAGTTCAGTCCTGTATATAAGATTTTATGTTATACTAGCCGAAAAACTCTGTGTTGCCCGTGGTTTGATGGTTTATCCCGATAACATTTAGCCTTAGGTTGCACTTGCCATTTAAACAATTGTAACTCTCAGGACACGATAAAGAAAGAACAAATATCTGATGTAATAAATACATATCACCTTCTCTAACCTCTATCGTTTATTAGCGAGTATACAAACTATTCTTACTAAAGCCTATTTTACTACCTACAGCATTTTAATCTAAATAAACCTTTGCAGAAATAGCTACATTACATATTTCGTTATAGATAAAGGAAACAGCGATAGTCATGTGTTCAAGAACTGGACGCCATATGCTGCCCTAGGATACGATACTGTTTCCATGCAATCTCGGTAAACTGAATATTAAGAAAATGACCAATAATGAACAATTCGAACCAATAATAACGGATATCTCAGAAGTGGTATATGCCCCAAAAAACGTATTTTAAAGAGATCTACATTTTTCGTTATCGCTTCATGTTTACCAGTTATGTAAGATTATATATCTAACATTTCTTCCGAATGAAGAGGACTTCACAGGCTATTCCCAGAAAATTCAAGGTATACATTTTATTTGTCATGTACATATATTTCATGTATTATATATCGTTAAAGCCATTTTTAGAAAACCAAAAATTTCAAAAATATTCCATGTGAAGAATAATTTGGGGTGTGGAATTTTCTGGTCGCACCTTTGGAAGGTAGTGAACCTAAATACCAAGTTTGTTAATTATCCGAATTTTCGTTTTTGAGTTATGCTGTTCACAGACACACGGACATTTTTTCAAAATTTTTTTTCAGGGGGCCTCAAAACATGTATTTAGCCTTAGGTGAAATCTCGATATCGAATTTTTGGGTGGAATGCAATACGTTCTCTACCTATTATGTACTACGTGATAGAGAAATTAAACAGAGTAATTTGCAAAAAATCACTGTTCAACAACTACAAATACCAGTTTGTAATGATAATTTCTCGTAAATGCAGCTGAGTGACTTCTGCATTGTCACATCCGGGCTGCCTTGTCGCTATTTATAAAGAAAGTCTTAGTTAGGAAGAAATAACAGAATTAACGTCATTGTAACGTTGTTTATTACCAGTTACCAACATATATCAAAAGCACTATGTCGCAGTTCTCAGATGACCTGTGCTATCTTATTTGTTGGGCGCTTATTGTTTAGTTATTTTTTTTAAATTTGAGTTCTTTGTCATCCGGCTAGCTATAATAACTCAGTCGAGCACGTGTCTCTAAGCAGGGTGTGTAAACGGAAAGGAGTTGCTAAAAGATAACACTGATAAAAATCTGAATCTAGACTTTTATTGCCGTCACGCTTAATTAATAATTGACATATTTAATCTTTATACACGCCTGACTGAAACTGTGATATTTCAGAATGTAACTACAGTCGTTTTAGTAGCCGCGCACCAATTACTTTGCGTACTTTACATTTTTGTAACTAACTCTGCGACGTGCACCTCGTGAGAGATTCTTCAGAACGTGCAACACTTCCTTGTGGCTCAAGAATATATACTCCTTCACCTCGAATTGCCTAAACATTATAATATAGCTCCTATTGGTTACCAAATTGCGCCAACTTTAGCGTCTGTTTTGCTCAGCCAATCACCATTACGGACATATATGCTCTAGGGAAGATATTCCCTCCATTTATAAAAAAGGCACGCTGCCCTGACGTCAATTTCGGCTTTCTCTTCTTAGTGACAAACAACTCACCCCCTCGGTTTCTTGTTACCCACTTCTATTGTCAGTTTCAGTTAGGCCGTGCAAACTTATTTCCTAACAATCCTTATGGCTAACAAACATTTAAAATCATGTACATACAATAATATTAATTTACACTATAATCACTCTGGCATTCACAGCACGTTATGATATAAAATATTGCCTCAACTACTAAGAAAACACACGAAAGACAAAACAAAAGGAGGAAGAGAACAAGAAGAAGAAGAAGAAGTAGTAGGTACGTCTGATTTGATGCTGTTACTCTCATCCATGCCCACGGTCATACTTAGATATCACTCAGTTTTTGTTTTCTGCCTATAAATGCACTATAAATTTCCCATAAAGAAAGGAATCGGCTGCTTACAAAATGAGGTATCTATTAGTTTCAAATTATTGAAGTTATTACACAAGTATTTAGTGCATGGGTCATTGACCGTACATGCATATTTAAGATACAAGCTATGGTGACAAAATAAATAACAGAAAAAGAAACAAAACAAAAAGAACAAGAAAAAGGAAAATAGAGCTAAATAAACTTTGACTCAGTGAACAAATTTGACCTAGCTTCGCGCACTTTAGCCAGTTGCTAAGTGAATATCCGAACATCGGAGTTGATCGCAGTATCCGAACATCGGAGTTGATCGCAGTATCCGAACATCGGAGTTGATAGCATAATGTATGGATATGAACTTCCACTTATTTACGTTAGCTACGACCAAGCAGCATAAAGACCTTTTATAAAAATGAGCTTATGTTGAATCCTTTTGTGTTATTTTATATCATACACAATAAATATCATTTGAAGATAAATAATAAGTACTTATTCCGTTTGATGCTGTTGTTGTTATCATAATCTAGTAAAGAGTCTTTCAACAAGAGTGTCCTATATTTAGCATGTGATAGCTGCCGTTGTTATTGAGTTACAGCAGTCATTGTCAATAACAACTGTAACCACATGAAAACAAATAGCCATGGAATCGTCCCTTCGAGAGAACGATTCGGTGTTTGATCGATAAATTTTAAAGAAGTGCACGATCAAAGAACGCCTGTATGTAATCGACGTAAGCCCTCCGACGAAAACATGGGCGCCGTTCGTGAGAGAGTACGCGAGAAAGAAAACAAATAAATTGCTCGTCGAGCGCAAGAATTGGGGCTTTCGCTAACCACAACTTGGCAAATTCTGCATCTGGACTTGAAGTTTCACACTTATTAAACCGTGCTAACTCAAGAACTAAAGCCCAGAGACATAGGTTGCGCCGTGTATTCCCTGACTGGGCTATGGAGCAATTGGAAGCTGACCCGGATTTTTGTCGAGAAATCATCTTAAGTGACGAAGCCCACTTTTGGATGGATGGTTGTGTTAACAAACAAAATTGCCACTGCTGGAGCAATCACAATCCAATGCAGATTCAAGAACGACCACCTCATCCCCGAAAGGTTATTGTGTGGTGTGGATTTTGGTATGGTGGAATCATTGGTCCATATTTTTTCCAAGATGAAGATGGAGAAGCTCTGTCAATGGAGAAAGATACCGGGCTCTTATAAGGGACTATTTTGGCCTCAATTAGATGGTATGGATCTCAGAATCATCTGGTTCCAGCAAGATGGTGCCAGATGTCATACTGCTCTCGAAACAATCGATCTTTTGAAGGAGAAGTTCGGAGGTATCATCATTTCCCGTGGTGTTGATGTTAACTGGCCCCCGAGGTCATGTGATTTAACGCCGTTCGAATACTTCGGGTGGGGTTATGTAAAATCTCGAGTTTATGTCAACAAACCAGAAACAGTAAATGATGTTATGAATAACATCACGCGTGTTATTCGTGAAGTTGGACCTAATTTACGTTCTTCTGTCATTGAAAATTGGGTCAACCGTATACGCGCAACTCAACGAAGTCGCGGCGGTCACTTAACTGGTGTTCTCTTCCACACGTAATGACATTAATTATGTTCTAAAATAAAAAAAAATAAACCTCTATCATTTATAGATCGTGTCTTATTTAAGTTAAAAGATAGGACACTCTTGTTGAAAGACCCTATATAATACAGCTCGAAATGTTATTAATTTTTCAATCAAGCGATTGTAACGCCTTTAGATTTTCACAAGCATAGCTACAGGTGGCGTAGCTGTTGTGATTATTAATTTGACTGTGTTGTTACTTTGATCAATGTCAGAGAGGAGATCAACGAATAATATGTGAACTCGCTGTTCCTTTGTTATTTTGTGAAGCTGTGAAAACCTATTAACTATTATTATATTGGCAATGTTTGAGTTATTACGGTGATCATTGAGAAAATGTTCTTGTGAGCTTTTGTAGGCATCATATAAAATTATAATATTATACGTGAGAAATGGAACGAAATTTTGAATTCTAAGCTAGGTAATAATTTTGAAGTAGTATTATAGTTGCTTTAATTTAACTGTCCCACGTATGGGAGCCAACTTGAAGTAGTTATGTTGTTACGTATAAGTATTTTACGTAATTTATTAAAGCTTCATGTACTGTAAACCAACTTGAAGTAGTATTTTTGTTACGTAATGTATTTTTACGTAGTCTTGAAGTTAGCCCCACGCTTGGGCGCCAACTTGAAGTAGTATTCTTTTTGTTGATGTTTGAATTTTTGCCTCGGCTGCGTTAGTAATGTTTGTAGAGTCATGTATCTCTTAGGCAAGGTGCGGTACGACAATAATTGTAGGCATACACAGAATTTAAGTTTTTAGATTCACTTCTTTTATTAATCCTTGCACATTTTAATAAAGCACTACACCTTTTAAGAACTGTGAGAATTTTTTTATACTTTCAGTTAGCTAACGCATAGACATATTTTACGATTCACACGTAATATTTCTATAGAGAACACATCTTCCATCTGGTCACTACCAAGGTTTGCCAGCAACTGAACATTTTTCAACCGTTAAACCCGTAAGCTTCGTTATTTCAAGTCTCTGATTGG
Organism: Deroplatys truncata; assembly: GCA_030765065.1. Classification (NCBI taxonomy): domain Eukaryota; kingdom Metazoa; phylum Arthropoda; class Insecta; order Mantodea; family Mantidae; genus Deroplatys; species Deroplatys truncata. Next base: position 62,750,209 of record CM060987.1, on the reverse strand, counting down.
CTAATTCTAGTCCAATAGAATATCAGCATTTTACTTAAAACTTTTCTTTGCTATTGATTGGCTAATTTTAAACGGTTACTGAATTTGCATTATCGTTGCTTTAGAGCAACGATAATGACTAGTAACATTCAAACTCTCTAACTCATTATTGCCTCATTGTTAGCAATTAAAACTAATTATTTTCACAGCTCTTGCATTCATATAACATTATTAAACATGTTTTACAGTAAAAATAAGCATATGCAATGACTGTTACATACATTTAAAAATAATTATTACATATATATTGTTTCAAGGCGGGCTGTTATTGAATTTACTTATTATAAAAATACAATTGAAATTATTCAGGTATTAAAATACAACCTCAATTTTCATCTTGTATCAAAGGTTATCTGTGCCAAGTTTGGTCGAAACCAGTGCAAGGATGTAGAAAACAAACAAACACTTACACGCGCGCACACACTGACGTTTATGCATTAGGATATACAAGTCAAGTTGGAATAACTTAAAACATTTGTATTATGACACGTGCAAGTCAGTTTCAATGCGGATATGAATGAGTTGCTTTGTGGGATTGAAGGTTATGGAGCTTTTCCTTGAAGAGTTCGGCCTCAATTTTCACAACAGAAGTAATTTCACATATAAAATATTTGCAAGCGCCCCTGAAATCCTTATTTTTAGAATCCAATACGCATTTTCTTTTACTTCCAGTTCTTTCAATGAACAGTTTTTGTACCTATCCACTATATGATTACTGTTCATGAAAACATACGAACGCCGCCCATGGGAAGAAGCATAAATCAAGATGAACATGAACTGTTATTGGTCCTTGGTGATACATGAAACGTTTTACTAAACACGTACTTATACATAACTCTAAATTTGTCTTCTTTTCCTTCTCCTCCACTTTATGGACTAGGAAAATGGACCGTTCTGCTCTCACAATTGTTGCTTTCATAGCTTTATGTTGGTGATATAAACCCCGATACACGTGGTTAAGTGGTTGTACCTTACTCATTACCCTCACAATGCACAGTCGGACAGATTTGGAGTGCAAGAGAAGTTAAATCTATAATCGACTACAATCGTTCATTTGTGTGATATGCACTATATGGACCAGAACTTATTCGGAATGCAAATTCTATACAAAACAAATCTTGTGAATCAACCTTTAAGGATCCTCTCGTCTCCCTTTCCCTACTCTTGAACAAACTATTTTTACAAACGCTTATTCCGAATCTACTTCACGTTAATCGAGATAAACACTTGCAGAAACTCTTATTGCTAATATTCTTGTAGGTGCAAGCAGAATATGGTAGGCTTTAAGAGATAGTCAAATATTTTAAGAACTGATTGCTATGTGGAGCATTCAATTTTGTTTACATGTCCAGGATAGACTTACAAAAAGCACATAAGAATTCCCATTTGAGGAAAAATATTGGAAAATTCAAACAAATAACAAGGAATGTCTCGGAAATGGTTCACTGGAAAAAATGTATATGATATAAATTGTGTGTTTTAATGAGATCTAAATATTTGTGTAGTAAAATTTTGTCTTATCTCTTGCGGTTTACCAGTTATGCGAAAATCACTCAAAATGAAGAGGACTTTTGTGCGCATTCCCAGAAAATTCATCATATACATTTCATTTGTCAGGGCAGTATCTTAAACATATGGTAGTTTAATCAAAATTGTTAGAGCCAGTTTAGAGAAAATCAAAATTTTCGAAAAATGTTCTATGTAAGGGTAGTCTGGGGTGGGGTATTTTATGAAAATGTTCGTGTCGCATTTCCCAGAAAATTCAAGGTATACATTTTATTTGTCATGTAGTATCTTTCATGTATTATATAGCGTTAGAGCCATTTTTAGAAAACCAAAATTTCAGAAATATTCCATGTGAAGGATAATTTGGGATGTGGGATTTTCTCGTCGCACCTTTGAAAGATACTGAACCTAAATTTCAAGTTTGATATTTATCCGAATTTTCGTTTTTGAGTTATGCTGTTCATATCGAAAGCCTCAGTGAGCAGTCTGGTTAAGTTCATATCGAGCAACAGACTACTTAACTGATGAAAGGGGGGATGCGCAATAGATCTTAAGGTCGTAGTGCTTGGGCATAAAACCCACCCCTTTTCAAACTAGAACTAGAACTATGCTGCTCATAGACACACAGACACACACTTGGACCTTTTTCTAAAAATGCTTTTTTTTTTTTAATTCAGGGCACCTCAAAGCTTTCCGGTGAAATCTTGATTTCGAATTTTTGGGTGGAATGAAATACTTCTCCTTATTATACGTAGTAGAGAAAGTAAAAAGCAAATAACGAATTCCCAATTTCAGAAAATGTATAAGAATTGGAAAATTCAAACAAATAACAAGGAATATCTCGGAAATGGTTCACTCGACAAAGTAAAGTAAATTACATAAATTCTGTGTCTTAATGAGACCTACATTTTTTGTGTAGTAACATTTTGTCTATCTCTTGGGTTTACCAATTATGCAAAAGTCATTCAGAATGAAGAGGACCTTTGGGGACATTCTCAGAAAATTGATGATGTACATTTTATTTCCATAAAAATCTCTTAAATATGTATATATTAATCAAAATGGTTATAGCCATTTTTAGGAAAATCAAAATTTTCGAAAAATGTTCTATGTAAAGGGTAGTCTGAGGTGGGGAAATTCTCTTGAAAAATCTTCGAGTCGCATTCTTCGAAGATGCTAAACTCAAATAACAATTTTGGTATTTATCCGCTGTTCCTTTCTACTTTCTCTACTACGTATAATAAGTAGGGAAGTAGATATTGTAGTCCACCCAAAAATTCGATACCGAGATTTCACCGAAAATATGTTTTGAGACCCCCTGAATCCAAAAAAATATTTTTTTGGAAACATGTCTGTGTATGTGTCTGTGCATGTGTGTGTGTGTGTGTGTGTGTGTCTGTGTCTGTGAACAGCATAACTGAGAAACGAACAGTCGGATACACACCAAACTTGGTATTTAGGTTCAATACCTTCCAGAGATGCGATACGAAGGTTTTCAAGAAAATCCCCCCATCCCACATTACCCTTTACATGGAACATTTTTCAGAAATTTTAATTTTCTCAAAAATGGCTCTAACGATTTTGATTAAAATATTATACGTTTAAGATATTTTCATGCAAATAAAATGTATATCTTGAATTTTCTGGGAATGTCTCCAAAATTATCTTCATTGTGAACGACTTTTGCATAACTGGTAAACCATAAGAGATAGACAAAATTCTATCGCGTCGATAGCGTTAAAATACACAATTTATGTCATATACATGTTTTTGTTGAGTGAACCATTTTCGAGATATTGCTTGTTATTCCCTTGAATTTTTCAATACTTATTTTCTCAAATGGGAATTCGTTATTTTTTTTTTGTCTTGGATATGCAAAGAGTATTAATCTGTGGCAAAGAGAATGGTGCTGCACCTAGCAACCAGCTATTAAGATATATATCGATGCTTAAAGGCTACTGCATTTCTATATTGCCCTTGCAAATACAAAACAAGGGGAACATAGTACGCCTTAAGCGATAGTCAAATATTTTTAGAACTGGTCCCTATGTGCAAAATGTAATTCTCTTTGCATGTCAAAAGATCGTTTGTGCAAATGTTTATCTGGATTAATATGAAATAGATGGAGAATAAGAGTTTGTAAAAGTAGTTTGGACAACAGTAGAGAAAGTCATGTGAGTGTAACATCAGATTTTTAAGTTATGATGTTCACAGACAAACACAGGCAGACACAGGAGGCGTTTCCAAAAATGCTTTATTTGGATTCAGGGGCCTCAAAACATGTATTTCCGATGAAACTTCGGTATGAAATTTTGGGTGGAATACAATACTTCTCCTACTTACTATACTATCTGATTCTGGAAGGTGAAATGCATTCGAGGAGACAACAAATTTGCCCGTCTTTTGTATCAGAATACCGCACTCCCAAATGCCAAACTATGGACGTTCCGCTGCAGAAATCTCCTCTTCTTTTGAAAACATCCACTACTGATTTTACCCATCTGAAAGAACCCGAAGGAAGTTACAGGAGATAAGCAGAGCTTTCAGTTAATATCAGAACAAAAGTTTAATAGATAGAAACATTATTATAAAAATCTGATGTGTTACACTCACATGACTTTCCCTACTCTTGTACAAACTATTTTACAAACGCTTATTCCCCATATGCTAATCTTATTGCTAATTTTCTTGTAGATGCAAGGGGAATTGGTAGGCTTTAAGCGATAGTCAAATATTTTAAGAGCTGGTTGCTATGTAGAGTATTCCATTCTCTTTGCATTAGCAGGACAAAAAAAAATGAATAACGAAATTGAGAAAAAGTATAAGTATTGAAAAATTTAAGGGAATAACAAGCAATATCTCGAAAATGGTTCACTCAACAAAAAAAAATGTATATAACATGAATTGTGTATTTTAACGCGATCTACATTTTTTGTGCAGCAAAATTTTATCTATCTCTTATGGTTTACCAGTTATGCAAAAGTCGTTCACAATGAAGAATACTTCTGGAGACATTCCCAGAAATTCGAGATATACATTTCATTTGTCATGAAAATATCTTAAACATATGATATTTTAATCAAAATCGTAGGAGCCATTTGTGAGAAAATTAAAATTTTCGAAAAGTGTTCCATGTAAAGGGTAATCTGCATTGGGAGGATTTTCTTGAAAACCTTTGTTTCGCATCTCTGGAAGATACTAAACCTAAATACCAAGTTTGGTGTTTATCCGACTGTTCGTTTCTGAGTTATGCTGTTCACAGACACACACACGGACATGTTTCCGAAAATGCTTTTTTTGGATTCAGGGGGTCTCAAAACATATATTTCCGGTGAAATCTCGGTATCGAATTTTTGGGTGGAATACAATACTTCGCTTGCTTACTATACGTAGTGGAGAAAGTAAAAAGTTTAATTTTTACGCTGAATATTATTAAAGCCATTTCTGCTGAACTGATGTATAAATTATTTGCAGTATCGCAAGCTGACCAAGACTAAAGAATGTTGATTGAAAACTCGATTGTTAAAAAGGGAGACTAGGCTTCGGGATCCTGGATAGCGAGTTCATTTCTTGCTCAGGTTCTTGCTCACCATCGATCATGTCATCAGATTTACCATTTCAGCGCGCATGTATTTTAAAGCAAATAAATGGTATGTGTGCACTACGAAGCAAATAACAGATTTGATCATTGTAGAGACAAAACAGTTTGTAACAGTCAAATGCGATTTAATTTTCGCGTTGGTAATAACCACAAACAGAGTTGTTGATTGTTCGCATTTTCTGACAATCCGACAGCAATTGCTGATTCTGGAACAGCTTCTTATGTAAGGAGAAATGTGGTAGTCAGAACATGCGCGCGCATTCAATGCCATAAAAATATCAAGTATGCAAATTTCGGTTGTAAACTAGGTGAAAAATTTGAGCAATTTACCATAGAATTATTAATCTCTGTGATAATGACTAACCCACTTAAGGAACTATTCCTGGGGCCTGTTTCACAAAAGTACGAACGCAAAATTCAATTATAGCTACAAAAAAGATGCAAAAATGATTTTTCAAAAATTCATTATCTATAACATGTAAGTGAAAGCGTACTTATTGCCACTTATTCTATGTCAGACTGATTTGGTAACGTCCGTGGCCCGTATTCGGAAGGTCGTGGATTCGACTCCTACAGCCGTCTTTCCTAACCAATGGGTTCTTCAGGGTTTTCTCGGGTCGCTAGGCGAATGATGGGGGAGATTCATTGCATTCCCCGAATTTCCTGCCCTCCAGTTCATCTCCATTCTCATTTCTATTCACCTTCCATCTGTTTGGTCTGTTTCAGGGTTGAAAGTGTCGGCGAGAATCTGGGGTTGCATGACAGGGGAAAGGGATGCTCTATGTAACCTCGTCCCCCGGAATAGGTATGGTCTCTGAGTCCCGGTCCCCCAGGGTATGTGCAAGACCGCAGGGGGGAGGGAAGCCGGTTGAACCAGCTGTCATACGGGGATTTCAATCTGTAAAAGGGAGGGGCCCAGTCCTCTGTCTTTTCGTGCTTCCTGGTCGGGCCACCCTCTGGCTCGTCTCACCTCACCCCCTCAAAGCCCGTCAGGGGCTTCGGGCAGAAACTTATTCTCCATATGCTTAATGTTAATCGAGATATCGAGATGTTAATGTTATTGCTAATTGTCTTGTAGATGCAAGGAGAATTGCTAGGCTTTAAGCGATAGTGAAACATTTTAAGAGCTGGTTGCTATGTGGAGTATTAAATTTTCTTTGCATTACTAGGACAAACAAAATTAATAAAGAATTTGAGAAAAAGTATAAGTATTGGAAAATTTAAGGGAACAACCAGCAATATCTTGAAAATGGTTCACTCAACAAAAAAAATGTATATGACATAAATTGTGCATTTTAACTCGATATACGTTTTTATGTAGTAAAATTTTGTCTATCTCTTATGGTTTACCAGTTATGCAAAAGTCGTTCACAATGAAGAATACTTTTGGAGACATTCCCAGAAAATTCGAGATATACATTTCATTTGTCAGGAAAATATCTTAAACATATAATATTTTAATCAAAATCGTTAGAGCCATTTTTGAGAAAGTTAAAATTTCAGAAAAATGTTCCATTAAAAGGGTAATCTGGGGTGGGGGATTTTCTTGAAAACCTTCGTGTCGCATCCTTGGAAGATACTGAACCTAAATACCAAGTTTGGTGTTTATCCGACTGTTCGTTTCTGAGTTATGCTGCTCACAGACAGACACACACACACAGACAGACACACATACAGGCACACAGACATGTTTCCAAAAATGCTTTTTTTGGATTCAGGGGGTCTCAAAACATGTATTTCCGGTGAAATCTCGGTATCGAATTTTTGGGTGGAATACAATACTTCCCCTACTTACTATACGTAGTAGATAAAGTAAAAATGTATGTAACTGTCATTTTATTAATGTTTATATTATTATGTAGATGTTCAATAATGTTATGTGAATGTATTACGTATTTTAATAATGTAGGAGCTGTGAGAATAGTAGATCAAAAGTTGCTAACAATGACGTAACCTTGAGGCAATAATGAACTAGAAATTTTAATAATGCTACTGGTAATTCTTGGAGCAACAATGATATAGCTTTTGAGACAGTTGATAGAATAGCCAATCAACAACCAGAAAAAAAGCTTAAGTTAAATAAAAGCATACTATTGGAGTAGGAATAGCCAATCAGAAACTGAAATAGGGCAAATTGTACAAATTCAGAATTCAGTTGCTAGCAGACAGCGTTCCTAACCGGACGCAAGACGCGTCCTCGGGAAGTTTAATACGTACTCAGTGTGAGACAAAAAATAGTTTACGTGTTAAAAAGTGCAAGTAATTAATAAATAATCTCACAGCTCTCTCTATATCAGTGAAGTGTTATTTAAATCGTGTCAAGGATTAATAAATGTAGTGAAGTAAAAATTATAATCTGTGTAAGCATACATTCTTCAGCCGCACCAGGCCTTGTTAAGATATTCATGTCTCTACAAAATAATACTGACGCAGCCGAGGCAAACATAAATATATAATATTTAAAGAAAACATTAAAATACATAGTGGATTCTTAAACACTGGGGCAAAGGCCACCGGAAAGTAAATTTGGGGCGAAGGCTACCGGAAACCGGGTACCATACGTACGGTTGCAACGACTTCAAGTTCGGCTCCTCCTAAAATCACCCATCCTCACATTTCAGTTCCTTCTGAATTCATATTTCCGCTATTTAATCTTAATGCACGTTAGATCACAGTAGTGAAGTGGCGATATCCTATTTCTCGATACTTAATTCTGATCTGTGAGCACCGATATTCGATGTTCAATACCCGATACTCACTTTATAAAAAAACCGTAAAAGCGATAGCTTGTTCACTGAATTATATTCTTATTAGTAGTTTTCTGTGAATAAACGAATGTCATCAATTTTATATTGTATGCTAATTCCGAAATTGTTTCCGTTTGACATTTTCCAATTGGTAGCAATTTTTATAAATTGAGAATGCTATAGGTTATATATCCCCTATTATTAGTCAAGCACAAAAATAAAAATAATAATAATAATTTCTTTGCTGTGTTATGCAACTATAATCTTTTAAAGAATTTTCTATCCATATTATGGCAATTAGACGCATGGTATATCTGTAAGCTGCACTCGTGACCCGAGTATGACTTGCGTAAATCCAAACTAACAGATGAAAGGAAAGAACAAATATTTCCATGTGCTGTATTGTCTCACGTCTTAAGTTTTGATTGCTTTCTTCTGGATGGATTCACAGATTCTGGTCACCGGAGTGGGTAGATAAATATAATGGCTGAGAGTGAGTCACTAAGTCAGACTATTGCAGAAACACGATTTAGTGCGTCAGCTAAATCAGCTTCATTCATTAACTCAGTTAGCGCTACACTTTACATGAGTACCTCTACTCCTTCCCCCATTGTTTGCATGTTTTCATTTAGACACGAAGCCTATGGAATGTAGCAGTGATTCACACACAGGAAACGCAGTCAAGGATTATCAAGAACTGTAGTCCAGCAACTCTTCAGGGACATGTGCCAGACAATAAAGTGAAGTGTTGACTCTTTCATGCCTTATCTAGCATAAAGTTAAACGCAACAACTTTCAATAATGCAAAACTTAAACATTTAGAAGGGTCGAAGGTTTATCTTAAAGTATTGGGCTACTTCGATGCCACCGAGATGCCTAGATAAAAGAGTAACGTTTTAGATCAAAGAAAGCTGCGAATATAACGTATAGGTTAACTCCACATGAGAAATTAATCATGTAAAAAGACAATAATGAAAAGTAAAACCCAATCAAACTAAGTCGAGTTATTGAACATGTGCAGGATAATTGGCATGTGATTGGACTTGAAACAGAAGTTGATCATAGAAAATATAATCTAAAGCTTTTAGCTTGTGTGCACTTCTTAGAAGTTCTACTTTTAGGCCTTGCTGTCTAAAAATATGTAATCTACAGTGTTAGTTTGTGTCATAACGTATGCAATTTATGTTATACAATACTATAATTATAGACATTCCTATGTGTCATGTGTATAGCGAGTCCGAGTAACTGGCATTTTTTTTCGAGTGGAGGAGAAAATGATTTAATCACTGACCCCAGCCCCGATGGGAGTCGGTACTGAGAGTGTAGGACTCGCCAATAGTCGGCATACCCACTAAAAACTCCTCCACCGGATGGAAAAAGGAAGAAGGAAAAGTGGAATGGCGTGGCTTTGTGCGGTCCCGCATAGCACCCGCGTTAGTAAGTGAAGGCTGTTGGCTGCCGCCCTGTGGGCGGGGGCGGGTAAAGGTAGTTACTATGTTGCAGCCATGAAACCTGACTGCAACACTAGTGGGAATGGCGAGGGTTTAGGAAGTGAATGGAAGTTAGCATTTAGGATGGTACTGTCGATGATGCTCCTGTTGCTGGTTGAACTCCTTGCATTGCTGCAAGAAGTTCGGGACTCTCTCCGGGTTGCTCTTCAGCCTGGGACCAAGTGATGAGACCCGGATGGCTTCGGTGATGGTTGTAAGTCTCGATGAGGTGCTGTCGAACTGGCCAGTCAGGAAAACCTGTTGGGCAGCTGATGATGTTTGAAGTTCCCTGATGAGTTCCTCCAGGGCTGTCAGCTTCGTCGTCATGTTCAGGAACTCCGCACGCCACGTAGGCCGTGGACTTCCTCGATAATCGGCGTGAGTGAAGGTGCTGGTGTCGGCGCTGTGATGGTGCTGGTGTCGGCGCTGGTGATGGTGCTGGTAACGGCGGCTGTGGAGATGTCACTGACTGCGGCGTAGGTGCTGACGGCCTCGGCGATGCCTTCCTGCGGGGATGCAGGGGGCAGAGCGCCTGGCCGGTGTAGTGCGATGACCCTCCACAGGTCGCACAGTAGCGGCGTCGGCGGCGAAGGTCGTGCTGGGTGCACGATGAGGTGATGCAGGAGGAACCACAGTAGTGGCACCTCGGTTTTGCTGCGCAGGACGTCTCGTTGTGCCCGTAGGCACAGCAGCGCCTGCAGGGAGCCTGGCGTTCCACTAGGCTGGCCTCGATGCGTAAGCACCGCCTCTCAAGGCCGCTTCGTAGTCGCCAGGGTCTGCAAACTGGCATACACGGGAGTGTATCGATAGTTTCTATAATTTGATAAATTTACCACCTGTGCTTTCTTAAAATAGGCTCCTTGGTTCATCTTCCTAGAGGTATCTTGGAAATGCTGTTTTAAGAGCACCAAGGCTGATGCCATATTGCACCACGATGAGGCGCCAATTTTTGAAGCCGGGTGTTGGTCGTTACTTTTGGAGCCTTACCCTTTGCTTTAATATCTGCTGTTGTTTCTGCTGCCGCCTGCTATGAGATCTTTCTCTCAAGGTATGCGTGGGCGGGTATGAAAGGATAACACCAGTTTAAATTGACTGATAAAGTTAATCTAATGCTTGAGCTTTCGAAGCGAGTTGCCGACCGTTTGACATAGAAATGAAACCTATTATGAATTGTAGCACTCGAAATTGTAACAACTGAATTATGATACCTACTAACTTCTGCAGTATCAAAGTTACGGTTGCAAATAACTGTTTCCGCAATAAAAGAAACCAGAAGTGTAACTTGCCCTGAGTCCCTAAAATGCTTAACGGAAATATCTCTTGCTAAATCTTGCTCACACAAGCGCGTCACTTGGCGCTTAAAATAACACACGAGCATACGTACTGGTGACGGCACCAGAGAGAGTTATCTAAAATTACACGCTTTTATTAGTTTTACGTCAGCCTACCTCATTACTCCCCAACAACGTTTTTTTTCGCGCGCAGTCAATACTTAAAAATACGCGTGCCTCGTAACTTTGTTACCAGGGAGCTTAGCTAAAATCTCAGAAATATCTTTCACTTCTCAATTCCAGAATTCTGCCTACGTGGTCCTGCAAACGTACTGAGCTTATAACCTAACTGAATTTCCAGAATCTTTAAGCTTATGCGTTTGCTTCCTCGGCTGTCGCTAATGACTTTGGCTAACATGACCCGCTAATGACCTGTTTCTCGCAATAATCCTTCAACTTAAATTGGTATATTATACATTATATTAATATAGGAAATTATTTGTTGCATTATTCCTTTATCTTAATATGATTTGTTTATTTATATCTTCCCGTCCATAATTGTGGTATCAGTTATAAGAATGTTATGTTTTACTGTTTGCAAAATTCAATATTTCAGCAGTTTGTGGTTGATTTGGAAGATGAAGACAACAATGTTGCACTCCATTATTCACATCTCTTATCACGTAACGCCTATCAGGAATTTTCGTGGAGTTCCTACAGTGCTTGTTTTTTGTTTGAACGTGATGAATTGTAAACATAGCGCTTCCATTTTCAAGTTCCAGAATGTAGGGCGTCGAAGTACGGACGCACAATTCTAAAAATATACCAACTGCAATTTACCTACTGAAAATAAGATACGATTATCATCAGAGTCATTTCATTTGTTGTTTCCATAATGCAAGTTCTCGTGCTCTTATAAAGTTGCGAGGACCAAGCAATTTAAATCCTATTGGTTTATTTCCATTTTCTGGAAATCTAGAAATCCCAGCAGCAATCCAACAATCAAGAGCAGGTCGCCCAGGTTCACCTAGCGCAATGTAAGATCTCCACAGTACCGTTTAATGCGTCTTTATCTGTACGATATAGGTTGATAGAATTATGCAAGCTTTTAGGGTCTGTAGATGAGGATGTGTAGCTTTCTGCGCTGCCATTGGCCCGGGGTCTGTTGACCACACGAACGGTCACCCGTCCAAGTGGCATCAATCTGCTACATCACTCAGGTAAAGCCGCATTATGTGGCTCAGTAATGTGGCAATTTTCATCTTGCCCAGGTAAACCTGTGCAACCTGACCTCAGTTGCTGGATTTCTGTCCAAGCGGTGATCTTGTTTAATGCTGCTTAACTTGCTGCGTTGCTGTGAAGTTAAGCATGCACCAGCTGGCAGGAAAGCCAGCGAATTACGGCACCATGTTAGACAAATGGGCGAGGCACTGCTGTCCGGCCACCCTCTCCAACGGCTGCTTAACGTGGGGATGTTGGTTGATTAGAAGTGGCAGCGCTTCAAGCCAGTGGCCCTAAGGCGTCAGGCGTCCTTGGGCAAATGATAGCTTTTTCTCCTCCTGTGGTCTCAGTGACCCACCATATTGCGACTTCGTCCAGTTTTTCAACTGTTACTCAGTTCTCACTGTCACTGTTTCGTTTTATGTAGTTCATCTTCACGGGGAGTTCACTGCACCAATGTTATTTCACGTTCCGTCGGTTCACTTCCTTCGTGACGCAGTCTCTTCACGCCGGGAGTCGAAATACAAGTCCTCCACAACCGTCGTTCCGCGGTAGCGCTCGCTGCACGTCACAGAATTCGTCACCAACTCGTTCGGAGAATCGCTCTTGAGATAGCACCAGAAACGCAGTCGCTAGCTCAATTCAACTTTGTCGCACTCTACTCGCAACTGGACACGCACTGACTTGCAACTCGACTGCCGCGAAAGCGCTCGCTTATATAGGCAGTGGAATCTTCCGCAGAAGGTTCTCAAACATTCTAGAACTATTTCGTCACTTTCTGGAGGAGGGGGAAGAGAGAAAACTTCCAGAAAGTTCTAGTTATCTTCCAATAGCGCGCCAGGTCTTTACGCTGGCAAGCGGCGTTATCGTTCTTCACTCGGACCTTTCGACGCCGAAATCCTAATAACCTTGAGCCATGACAGCTGCGTTACAATATTCACCAGCTGGTTAAATGGGTGGCAATATTTGTGTATACGACACAGGTTTTCTCCACACGATGTAAGAGAGAATGGATTGGGTATGTAGGATATGTGATCGGAATCTACGCTGGTATCATAGATCAGTAGGCCACATGTAAGCTCATCAGAGGCTAACTGGCACAAGTGCAGAAGTGGAAACATGTCAGACATGTCTCTGCTACCCAGGCACGAATCCATTGAATAGTAATGTTGGACATTCATGACCAGTTTTTTTACTTTCTCTACTACGTATGGCAAGTAGGGGAAGTATTGTATTCCACCCAAAAATTCGATACCGAGACTTAACCGGAAATACATGTTTTGAGACCCCTGAATCCAAAAAAAGTATTTTTGGAAACATGTCCGTGTGTGTGTGTGTCTGTGTGTCTGTCTGTAAACAGCATAACTCAGAAACGAACAGTCGGATAAACACCAAACTTGGTATTAGGTTCAGTATCTTCCAGAGATGCGACACGAAGGTTTTCAAGAAAATCCCCCCACCCCAGAGTTTTCGAAAATTTTAATTTTCTCAATAATGGCTCCAACGATTTTAATTAAAATATCATATGTTTAAGATATTTTCATGACAAATACAATGTATATCTTGAATTATCTGGGAATCTCTCCAAAAGTATTCCTCATTGTGAATAACTTTTGGTAAACTGGTAAACCATAAGAGATAGACAAAATTTTTCTGCACAAAAAATGTAGATCGCGTTAAAATGCACCATTTATGTCATATACATTTTTGTTGTTGATTAACCATTTTCGAGATATTGCTTGTTATTCCCTTAAATTTTTCAATACTTATTTTCTCAAATGGGAATTCGTTATTCATTTTTTTGTCTTGGATATGCAAAGAGTATTACTCTGTGGCAAAGGGAATGGTGCTGCACCTAGCAACCAGCTATTAAGAGATATGTATGTGCTTAAAGGCTACTGTATTTCTATATTGCCCTTGTAAATATATATTCCCCTTACATCTACAAAAAAAAAATTAGCAATAAGATAGAGTCTGCAAATGTTTATCTCGATTAATATGAAGTAGATGGAGAATAAGCGTTTGTAAAAATAGTTTGTACAAGAGTAGAGAAAGTTATGTGAGTGTAACACATCAGATTTTTTGTTAATTAATGTGTATGTTGCAATTCGCAATGGGAAATAATTGCATTCTTGATTGCATGATGAATAAAATGAATACAATTCTTCTTCTTCCAATGCAAGGGTGGGTTTTTAAACCCGTTACGAAGCCAAAGTACAGAGTGAGCCAAAAGACTCCGAACCGCCTGCGCGGTGTTTTTCCTCGGCGCTCGTTGCCATCTGCCGCTATCATAGAAAGGCGCGGATGAAACCATACCTTTTTAAAATTACTTTTAAAGCCTTTACTTACCAAATTTACGAATGGAGATGCTGAAACTGGCCAGCGTCGTTGTCCATACATTTTGGGCACCTCTTTAGGAAACTATCCTTCACTCGCCGTAGTTCACGTTGAGAAATTTCCTGGCGGATATTTTGTTTTAATTCTTCCAGGGTGTTTGGGTTGATCTTGTACACTTTGTTTTAAGTTACCCCGGAGGGGTATTTTATGAACAATATTACTAGATGCGCGGTGTTTTTCCACTGAGCGTGTTGAAATATGATGAAACATGATAACGCACTGCTGCTATAAACAAAGTCACGCTCTTGTGGTTTTGCTTTGCAGTGTGAAGTGCAGTTTTGAGTTGACGGTGATGTGGTTCAGTTATTACGAGTTATTTTTCTATTTTGTCCTGTACTTAGTCACAAAGTATATTATGGCTCAGTATATGTTTTCTGCTGCACAGCATGTATTTATTTATGATTCGTATGTGTTAACTCGGTCAGCTCGCCAAGTGAAAGTACGATTTGCAGAAAGATTTTCGGTTGTAAAAGTTCCAGGCCGTACAACAATCCATGAACTTTACAGTAAATTTCAGGCCACAGGAAGTGTTCAGGCTAAGAAATCTAAAAGACGGCGTTTAGTTCTTACATTAGACATCAGTCATGGTTTGGAAAATTCTTCCCAAAAATTCCATGATGGATAGTTTCCTAAAGAGGTGCCAAAAATGTATGGAGAATGACGGTGACAAATTTCAGCATTTCCTTTCATACAGTTGGTGAGTAAAGCCTTTAAAAGTAGTTTTAAAAATGTTGTATGGTTTCATCCGCGCCTGTCTATGATAGCAGCAAACGGTAATGAGTGCTGAGGACGCGGACAGGAAAAACACCACGCAGGCGGTTCGGAGTCTTTTGGTCACTCTGTATTATGCGACTTGCTGTCTCGATCCCTTTTTAGGCCATCCTATATCCCGTCTTCCTGTTGGATTATAAAAATATGCTTGCAAAGGTAGACAATCCGGAGAATCTTGCACATGTTGATGCCATCTCTTCTGGTAACGCAGCACTCCTTCCATCATATTCATTTAATAATAATAATAATATTAATATTAATAATAATGCATTTATTGTCAATAAACTGAAATACAGTTTCTGACATTGTCAAATGGTTACATACAGCCTATTTATTAGGTAACTCTTAAGCCTAGTCTTAAAACTATGTGCTGTATTAGGTTGCTTTACAAAATCTGGCAGCTTATTATATAGGAATTGTCTCATTACTTTACGATCCTTGTAACTAACTGTAAATCTAAAACCCTGTCTGTAGAAATCACTGTTATGTCGTGTACTGAAGTGATGAATATCATTGTTTCTCAAATTATCTTTTTGTAATGCATATATTATTACTTTATAAACATATAATGAAATTACTGTAAGAATTTGTTTATCTTTAAAAAATTTCCTGCACGAATACCTATGATTTAATTGATATACTATTCTGATTGCCTTCTTCTGTAATTTCAGTAGTCTTTCAACAACTTTTGTACAACATTCTCAGAATTCTATCCCATACATTAAATGAGGAAAGATGACCACATAATATATAATTTTTAATTATCTTTCTTCTAAAATATTTGAAAAATACCTCACTAAATACAATGACTTGCAAATTTTACCACAAATATGCTGAATGTGTTCTGACCATGTTAATTTTGGGTCAATTATGATTCCCATAATTTATGTACATTTGTGCTAACTGTATTATAATTTGGTAATTGTAGAGTATTATGCATATTGTTAGAATTTCTTAGATTAAATTGGATTAGTTTGGTCTTAGACATATTACATTTTAAATTATTTTCCCTAAAAAAATTAAAAAGCGAGTCGATGTTTCTTGTCATTGTGTTAAGTAGTTCCTCGGTTGAAATATCCCAACATTTCTAAATGAAGTTGTCTGGTTTCCTGACCACTTTTTGGTCTCTAAGGTTGACATATATTATCCATCTCACCAATCTCCAACGCATATAACTAGCTGACAAATATAATTAAATTAATTAAACTTACACGTAAACATTATAACGTAACGACAGCTAGCAAGCAACAATCACTAAAGTTCTGCACCGCCAAAGCATACAAGCTTGTCACAGCTGCCGAATACCTTACTACCAACACATTTACAGATATTTTAAATAAAGTAAATACAAGTCGCAGAACACGTGGCGACAAGATCCAGGACCAGAGACGAACCCAGGACAGCGAAGGAGCAGGTAACACACCTCCCTCCTACCATTAATTCCTCCACCATTGTTCAGCTCCAGGAAGTATGCTGCAGTTTTTTTTAACGATTTGTAAGACTTGTGGAAATTGGTATTAACATCAGTGTAAAAAAAATCTGATGTGTTACACTCACATGAGCTTCTCTACTCTTGTACAAACTATTTTTACAAACGCTTATTCTCCATATGCTTCATGTTAATCGAGATGTTAATCTTATTGCTAATTTTCTTGTAGATGCAAGGTGAATTGGTAGGCTTTAAGCTATAGTCAAATATTTTAAGAGCTGGTTGCTATGTGGAGTATTCCATATTCTTTGCATTACCAGGACAAAAAAAATTGAATAACGAATTTGAGAAAAAAGTGTAAGTATTGGAAAATTTAAGGGAATAACAAGCAATATCTCGAAAATGGTTCACTCAACAAAAAAAATCTGATGTGTTACACTCACATGACTTTCTCTACTCTCGTACAATCTAATTTTACAAACGCTTATTCTCCATATGGTTCATGTTAATCGAGATATCGAGATGTCAATCTTATTGGTAATTTTCTTGTAGATGCAAGGGAAATATGGTAGCTTTTAAGCGATAGTCAAATATTTTAACGCTGGTTGCTATGTGGCGCATTCCATTCTCTTTGCATGTCCAGGACATAAAAAAAATGAATAACGAATGTGAGAAAAAGTATAAGTATTGTAAAATTTAAGGAAATAACAAGCAATATCTCGAAAACGGTTCACTCAACAAAAGAAATGTATATGACATAAGTTGTGTATTTTAACGCGATCTACATTTTTCGTGTAGTAAAATTTTGTCTATCTCTTATGGTTTACCAGTTATGCAAAAGTCGTTCACAATGAAGAATACTTTTGGTGACATTCCCAGAAAATTCGAGATATACATTTCATTTCTCATGACATTATCTTAAACATATGATATTTTCATCAAAATCGTTAGAGCCATTTTTGAGAAAATTAAAATTTTCGAAAAATGTTCCATGTAAAGGGTAGTCTGGGGTGGGGGGATTTTCTTGAAAACCTTCGTGTCGCATCTCTGGAAGATACTGAACCTAAATACCAAGTTTGGTGCTTATCCGACTGTTCGTTTTTGAGTTATGCTGTTCACAGACACACACACACAGACACACACACACACACACAGACACACAGACACACACACAGACACACACACGGACATGTTTCCAAAAATGCTTTTTTTGGATTCAGGAGGTCTCAAAACATGTATTTCCGGTGAAATCTCGGTATCGAATTTTTGGGTGGAATGCAATACTTCCCCTACTTACTATACGTAGTAGAGAAAGTAAAAATGTATATGGCATAAATTGTGTATTTTAACACGATCTACAACTTTGTGTAGTAAAATGTTGTCTATCTCTTATGGTTTACCAGTTATGCAAAAGTTATGAAGAATGCTTTTGGAGACATTCCCAGAAAATTCGAGATAAACACTTCATTTGTCATGAAAATATCTTAAATATATGATATTTTAATCAAAATCGTTAGAGCCATTTTTGAGAAAATTAAAATTTTCAAAAAATGTTCTATGTAAAGAGTAGTCTGGGGTGGGGCGATTTTCTTGAAAACCTTCGTGTCGCATCTCTGGAAGATACTGAACCTAAATACTAAGTTTGGTGTTTATCCGACTGTTCGTTTCTAAGTTATGCTGTTGACAGATACCACACACACACGGGCATGTTTCCAAAAATGATTTTTTTTGGATTCAGGGGATCTCAAGACATGTATTTTCGGTGAAATCTCGGTATCGATTTTTTGCGTGGAATGCAATACTTCCCCTACTTACTATACGTAGTAGAGAAAGTAAAAATAATGCTTGAATATGAGTTAATAGATAAATCCTATGTCACTGCAATCCACAAAAGGAGTTTTGCCTGTCAACCGACAGCCGGCCTCACGCCTACTTACGCATGGCACAGGTGGGCGATCATTCCAAGCGATACGGGGAAGTGCTATGACCAGCATCACGCATCTCCCACCAGAAAGTTGACTCGCAGGCCAAGACCGCTGCCTATTGTAGTTCTTCACTTACCTCAAGATGCTGAATGGGCATTGGTCCTATACCCGGGAACTTGAATATTCATTAGAAAACATAAATACGAGAAATTGTCCGTGAGGTAAGCCAAATGTATTTTGGAAGCAGCACTGAGGCCAGATCAACTAAATGCTGAGCGCTGCCGCCTAGTATAACATTTAACTTCCAATATTTACATTTTTTAGACTTCGTATGGTCCAAACTTATCGCAATGTTGGAATGTAAACACTATCTCTAATTCTACACGTAAAGAGTCAATCGATCAGCACAAATGTCTCTCGTTTAACCATCAAGGGCCTCTGGCTAGTTTCACTTCATCGCACACTGTTATTTATTTTATTGCTTTTTATTCCTTTCATTTTATATAACAGCCATTAACTTCAATGACAGTCAGCGGCTTTGATTTCACAAAGAAGAAAAATTGTTTTAAACGCCTGTTGACCAGATAGATCATAATAAAGTTAATTAGTTGAAGAAATAAAGAAAAACAAATCCGGAAACATGTTCTGGAATTTAAAGCCAAAGTTACCTGATGATTACGCGCGAGCCCCTTCAACGTACGATCTCATTGATGTCTTATTTACCAATCAAAATCGAACTTAATCCATAGTTTTTACTTTCTCTACTACATATAGTAAGTAGGGGAAGTATTGCATTCCATCCAAAATTTCGATACCGAGATTTCACCGGAAATACGTGTTTTGAGACCCCCTGAATCCAAAAAAAGCATTTTTGGAAACATGTCCGTGTGTGCATGTCTGTGTGTGTGTCTGTGAACAGCATAACTCAGAAACGAACAGTCGGATAAACACCAAACTTGGTATTTGGGTTCAGTATCTTCCAAGGATGCGACACAAAGGTTTTCAAGAAAATTCCCCCACCCCAGAGTACCCTTTACATGGAAAATTCTTCGAAAATTTTAATTTTCTCAAAAATGGCTCTAACGATTTTGATTAAAATATCATATGTTTAAGATATTTTTATGACAAATAAAATATATATCTTGAATTTCCTGGGAATGTCTCCAAAAGTATTCTTTATTGTGAACGACTTTTGCATAACTGGTAAACCATAAGAGGTAGACAAAATGTTACTACACAAAAGATGTAGATCGCGTTAAAATACACAATTTATGTCATATACATTTGTTTTGTTGAGTGAACCATTTTCGAGATATTGCTTGTTATTCCCTTAAGTTTTTCAATACCTATTTTCTCAAATGGGAAATCGTTATTCTTTTTTTGTCTTGGATATACAAATAGTATTAATCTGTAGAAAAGAGAATGGTGCTGCACCTAGCAACCAGCTATTAAGATATATGTCGATGCTTAAAGGCTAGTGTATTTCTATATTGCTCTTGCGAATACAAAAAAGGGGAACATAGTACGCCTTAAGCGATAGTCAAATATTTTTGGAACTGGTCGCTATGTGTAAAATGTAATTCTCTTTTCATGTCAAAAGATAGTTTCTGCAAATGTTTATCTCGATTAATATGAAATAGATGGAGAGTAAGAGTTTGTAAAAATAGTTTTTACAAGAGTAGAGAAATTCATGTGAGTGTAACACATCAGATTTTTAAGTATGGTGCTCAATAGCTAAAAGCGATAGTTTTTTTCTATATTAATTTTTACTTTTCCTACCATGTGCATAGTAGGTAGAGAAGGTATTGCATTCCACCCAAAAATTTGATGTCAAGAATTCACCGGAAATACAAGTTTTCTGGCCCCCTGAATCCAAAACAAAAGCGGTTTTAAAAAAAAGGTCCGTGTGTTTGTGAACAGCATAACTGAAAAAAAAGACGGATAAACACCAAACTTGATATTCAGATTCAGTACCTTCCAAACATGCGACACAAAGATTTAAGAAAATCCTTCACCGCAAACCACCCTTTACATGGAAAAGTTTTCGAAATTTTTGATTTTATAAAAAATGAAATCTTGAACCTTTTCTGGGAATAGCATTAAAGTCCTCTTCATTTGGAAGGAATTGTGTAATCTTGTATAATCAGTAAACATTAAGCGATAGATGAAAATGTACTACACAAGAAATATAGATCACTATAAAACACACAATTTATTTCAGTTAACGTTTATTGTGGGATTAGCCATTTCCGAGATATCCGTCATTAATGGTTGCAACTGTTCATTACCTTGTCACTCTTTAAAATCCTTTCAACATTCAGTTATTTCTGGAGATTCCATTAAAACAGTATGGAATTTTAAAGCCTAGCATAGTTAAAGGCAATAATTTTCAATAATGCAAAGCTTAAAGATTTAAAAGTATTGAAAAAGCATCGAACGCTTATCTCAAAGTATCGAGTATTGAGGTATCGACGGTATCGAGGTCCCATCCCTACTTTAAATAATAATTAACTGTGTTTTTGAAAAACAACCACTTCTTATATAAACACCGTTAATCACAAATCTTCGACCTTTGTCCTGTCAGGAAGAGAACTGTGAAAACTGGCAGTAGGCCGTCAGAAATGCGCTACCTTGCAAATTCCAAACTTTGTCCCTATGTACATTTGTAACCTTTATACAGGTGGGCCATGCCATGTTTTATTTTGAGGACATTGTGATGGCCATTATAAGGTCATTTAATTTTTTTGAAATGGGAACCTGCCCTTTCTATATTGTTTTCTTACTCCTCATAAAAAACTAAACAACATTTGTATAAAGCACTTTGCAATTTCTCTTACACCAACTTAAATAACAACGAAAATTCTGAATGTCTGTGTACGAAGGCGCAATGAATAGTTAGACCCTCCATGGATGTTCATGGGGGGGGGGGGGTCAGGTTACGTTTCGTAATTGGGAACTACAATTTTTTATTTTGTTTCGTGATTCATCACAAAATGAACAGCTGTTTATAAAGCATTTTCTAATGAGAAAACATAAAAAATGTAGGTTTCCATTAAAAAAAAAGTAAATTGACCCTAAAATTATCATTATAACCTCCTCCAAACAAAACACGACTAATGGCATTTACTTTCCCCCATAATATTAAGCAAATTTTACTTAAGACATTTCTTTCTACAACGCTTAGTTTTGGAGATATTGTACAGTCTCAACTTAAATGGTCCTGTATACAAATCTTCAACGTATGGCCATTTAAACCATTAATGGAAACGGTATAGTTCCAAGGTCATAAAGACGAACAGCTACATATCTATGAGAAATTAGGTATGTTAATTATGTTGCAATACCGAGCGGGATGGCTCAGGCGGTAACGTCTGTGACCCGCATTCGGGAGGTCCTGGGTTCGATTCCCGTGGCGGACGTTGCTGACCCATGGGTTTTTCGGGGTTTCTCCGGGTCGCTAGGCGAATGCTAGGAAGGATCATTAAGTCTCCTGTCCCTCCATTTCACTTCACTTTTATCGGTGGGAGGTTTCCACATGTGCATGGAAGTGGAAAAGGATGCTCTGTGGAAACCTTCGTCCCCGGAATGGAGGCAGTCTCCGAGTTCCGGGCCTCTCAGGAGATAAGGCAGCCGGCTGCATCATTGCCCATCCGGCCCATTTCGACGCAGGTCATTTGAAATTCACGTTAGCTTTGCTATTGCCCTAGTTCGCGTTCTATTCTGTGGGTTATGTATACGTAGGTTCCATTTTTCGCCGACCGCGGCGACACTATAAGTCTGAGTTTCATTTAAGTTACTAAGAGGAAGCCGAGTTAGTGGGTTCTATGCTCCTCCACATACTCGCTCAGATTTCGGGGGTAAGTTTTTTTCTAATGGCGTAAATGCTTTTCTAAATTGCTTTTGGACAGATTTGGGCTATCCTGCAAATTCCAAACATGGATTATGTATATCTTAAATTTAAATACTTAATGTGTACGAGAAATTGAAGCTTTCGACATTTTAATGTGCCTGTAATTTCTGGCTGTAAATTAGCCATTTTAGAGTTTATTCATATTGGTAAAGTTTAGAGTTTATTTAAGTGGCTACATTTTTAAGTCTATTACTGTTACTAAATTCTCAGTTTTAGAGTTTATATAAACTGTTACATTTTGGTAGTTTTTATCGTTTCTTTGTGGGCGACTATCCAGTTTTATTTAAATTATATCCTTGTTGTTAATTTTTAGGTCTGTTCCAATTCTTGTGTGTATTTTATTAGACTTGCGAGCTTCTGCAAGTGGGACATTTATGTAAGGTTGAGGTGGTACGGGTTGCTTGTTTAGGACGAGGTCACGTCATGTGATTATATTCTGATTACTTTGTTTGGCCTTCCTTGAAAGTTGGGCATGAACGCCCACGAGAAATATAATGTACACTGAATTGGGATAGGTCTTTCAAGATTTCACTTGTACTTAATGCATTTATTTTCTGCTACTGTTAACTTTTCTTACATGAAACTTAGAACCCAGTTGCAGTTATTAAAGGGTAGTCTTTATGACTTCCGAGTTTTGGGAGGGCATCTCCTACCCAGTAGCGGGTTCGCTCTGACCTCGTGTTTTGATCCGGACGCTTCCTTGCATGGCCTTCTCTATCGATAGAGGTGTGAATATAATATGAAAGGGGAATCTGTAAATGGTAGGCACCATGTCCTCTGCCTGTCGTACCCCCTGGTCCGGTCGCCTTCTGTCTCCACTCACCTAATCCCTCCATCCCCCCGGGGGCGCCCTTTTTGGGGCATAGGTACAAAACATCTATGTAGGCCGACGTGCTAAGTCCCCCTCCGTGTTAAAATCTAATTCTATGTTTTAATTCTTTTAACTAAGATATTTATTACGGGTTTTGAAACATCGCATAGATGTTTACGCTGCACACTGTCGCGGTATCTTTCGTGTTATCTTATTTACTGAGCGCCTGTTATTGTATTACTATTTTGAATTTTGGGTTCTTTGTCCTCCGGCTAGCTATTATTACAAGTCAAGCAAATCTCTTAAACAGGGCGTGTAAACGGAAAGGAGTTGTTACTAAAAGATAACACTGATAAAAGAATTTGTTTTTACACTTTTATTGCCGTCACAATTAATTAATTTCACTTAATTAATCTTGATACACGCCCGACTGAAACTGTTATATTTTCGAATGTAACTATAATCACTTATTTGCCGCTCATTATTAATTCTAGTATTTCACATATTGTAACTAACTTTACGACGCGAGAGATTCTGTAGAATTGCCCGACGTGAACTTCGTGAATGATTCTGTTAAACTGTGTGACGTGTAACCCGCGAATGATTCTCTTAAACAGTGCGACGTGTAACCCGTGAACGATTCTGTTGAACTGTGCGACGTGTAACCCGTGGATGATTCTGTTGAACTGTGTGTTACCCGTCTCTGGCTTCATAATTTATACTACCTCACCCCGATATGCCTAAAGATTATAATCGAGCTGCTATTGGTTAATAAAACGCACCAACATTAGCGTCTATTTTTATATCCAATCAAAATCACGAACACATATGCTCTAGGGAAAATATTCCCTCCATTTCTACAGAAAAGCGCGCTACTCTGAAGTCATTTGTTTTTCTTTTATAATTGATAAACAACTCACCCCCTCATTACATTCTTACCCGCTCCTATTGTCAGTTTCAGTGAGGCCGTGTAAACTTATTTCCTAAAAATGCTTATAATTAACAAATATCTCAAATCATTGTCATACAATAATGTTAATTTACACTACAATCACTCTGGCATTTACAGTGTTTTGATATAAAATACTGCCTCAAGTCGGCCCTTTATGCTTCCAACGTGAGCTCTGGGAGGGATGGTTGAGGGGAGAGGCCCGAAGGGCGACCAGATCCGGATGCCGACGGGCGCAAACATGGGCGTGGACCCTAACGTTTCCAGATACAACGCATCCGACCCTGCGCGGTCCCAGCCCACAAGCAATAACCACCAGGGTCCCTCGGAGTGGAGCGGTACCGTAGCGACGCCAGGGAAGAAAACTCTATAGAGCGCAAGCCACCGCCCAGCCGCAACCCGCCGAACACCTTAGCCTGGTCCTACAACCCTGGAAGAGATGACAAGAAAGATGATGGGTACAGGAAATGAGAAGGAGAGTCGTAGTAGTAGATGAAGCACACGGGGAAACCAGATAAAACTCATTGGCCAGAGTGGACGGTCGCCGGGGATCGATCCCGGGACCTCCCTGATGCGGCCCACAGACGTAACCGCCTGAGCCAACCCGCTCGGTAATCTGGTGCTATACACATGATTTTCTCTACACTATCTTTATTAATGGGTATACAAACTACTCTTACTAAAGCTTATTTTTATATCTATTACATTTTAATCCAAATAAACCTTTGCAGAAATAGCTACATTACACATTTCTTATAAGTACAAAGAGAACAGCGATAATCAAATATTTAACAACTGGACGTTGTATACTGGCCTTAAAATTCCATACTTTTTCCATGCAATCGCGAGAAACAATGGAACTCGATGGGACTTAAAAAGAATGATAAGCAATTCGAACCAGTAATAATGGATATCTCAGAAACGGCTTATACTAGAAAAAATATTAATTTGAAATAAATTGTGTGTTTTAAAGGGATAACATTTTTTTGTATGGTACGTTTTCATCTATCGCTTAACATTTATCAATTATACAAGATTATACAAAATTTCTAATGAAATTTCACAGGCTATTTAAAGAAAATTCAAGATATACATTTTATTTGTAATGTAATTATCTTTAATATATGGCATTTTAATCAAAATTGTTGTAAAAATTTTTAGAAAATAAAACATTTGTAGTAATGTTCCATGTAAAGGGTATTATGGGGTGGGGATATTCTAGAAAATCTTTGTGTCACATCTTGGAAGGTACTGAACTCAAATACCATGTTTGGTATTTATCCGACTTTTCGTTGTTGAGTTATGCTGTTCACAGACACATACACGGATCTTTTTCTAAAATGCCTTTTTGGATTCAGGGGCCTAAGAACATTTATTTCGGTGAAATCTCTATATCAAATTTTTAGGTAGAATACAATGCCTTCTCTACTTACTATGTACGTGGTAGAGAAAATAAAAAGGAAAAGGTATTTTCATATTTAAACAACACACCTGCAAACCGATGGATATGTAATCACTAGAGCTCGGATTTTTGCATATTTGCATGTTTTATTCCTTGATAGGCGTATGCAAGTAGGTAATAAATTTATTCCATATTGTAAGGAGTTTATTACGGAAGTTTTATAGGTCATATAAGTGCTTATTTAAGGGGTTAGTGCATATTTAACTAATTTCTGCATATTTTGCATATATTTTACTTTTTCAGCAATTATTCATGAAATACGAATTTGTATTTCACAACGATACCTTAATAGAAAGAGAGGTTTCAGAGAAAATTTCTCTTTTGTTGTTCTGTTTGTGTAGAAGTGTTAAGCTATCATGTTTCTAAATGCATAACAGATCGCCGAAAACGAGAACATAGCTATCAACAACCAGCGCTTCCTGACATAAAAATGTGCCGTTAACAGATAAACTAGATACGGTTTGTGTTAATGTTACACAAACAAAGCCGTCTGACGTAACGATAACATTTCCAAGAAATAAAAGGTGCCGTTTTCAGTCACTCTTAAACTTGTAACAAGTGTGTGTTCGGAAGTGTAAGCAGTAGGAAACGGAATATTACAATGCCTAAGGAGAAGAGCAGTAAAGCTTACTTGCTTCGAAACTGGATTGATGGAAATCCTACTCTTAACAACAGATGGAAATACAGTACTGTGTCAAGTGTGTGAAAAACATGTAAGTTTTATTGTTGTATTTTCAGAATATTTTAAAAATCAACGCGATTTTCGTTAGTGAGTGTTGGTTTTATTTAACTAAAATAACCTCATACTATTTTTATACAATTGTTATAGGTGTCCAGATTATGCAACATCTACAAACAGCTACTCATAGACATGCTATCAATAAAAGTGTCTCCAAGGTCCAAACAACCTTACCAGCAAGCAAGCAGAAGTGGAAACGATGACAGTAATAATTTTTCGAAAGATATCTGCAAAGCATTAGTTTCAGCCAAGATTCCTTTGAATAAATTAAATAATATGGAATTTCGAAATTTCCTAGAAAAATATTCCGGACGAAAAGTTCCTGACGAATCAACAATAAGGAAAAACTACCTTGGCAAAGTTTATGTAGAGGTGAGTTTAAAAATTTATTAAACAAAGCTTATCTTCTGCCCTGCAAGTATATGAAACAGCTGTCACCGAAGATATACCTGGAGAAATAGGAAAGTGTCTTCGTAACAAAACTGAGAAAATTGAAGCAAGAAATCCAGGTTTAAAGTTTCTTCGGGATGTGAATAAGGTGCTACAAGGAGAATCTGAAAAAGAACTTAATGCTTATTCTGTAAGTGACATAGCCTCTTTCCGATACTGTGCTGTGGCTTCGTGTGAAGTAGAGAGATCTTTCTCTGCATATAAAACCCTTTTAAGCGACAGAAGAAAGCCGTTTCTTCCTGAAAACTGTGAAAAATATTAATTGTTTATTGCAATTAAAAGGACTAATAGTAAACTAGACTGAAAGAAAGACTAACAAATATTAATCTTGTTAATGTCTCTGTTTAAGACTGAATTTAGAATCTGATTACTTCATCAAGATTAATAAATGTGAGAAAGTTAAAATAATATGCTTTACTTTAAGTGCATATTTTAAAGTTTTTAGAGCATATTTTACAGACTTTTAGTGCATAGATGCATGCATATATTCATACTTTATACTGCATATAAATCTGAGCTCTAGTAATCACATCGGTTTATCTTGCAGTGAGTGGCGGACAGTTTCAAAAGGGTAGGAAACTTTGCTGCTGTATGCGTTACACCAGGCAGATCCTAGGACAACCGTTGTCGGGTTGCCCCAACGAGGTTAAATCTCTTGGACACGTTCTGGATTCCTGTTCATATGGCGAGGCTAACATCAGACATCATACGGTAAGGTCAGTTTTTGAAAGTGCCCTTAAAGTGAAGGATACATTACCTTCGAAAAAGTACATGGTCTCTCCAGCATCGGAAGTACAAGGTGCACTGACAACATCGCTTTGGACGAAACAACAAGTTCTGGTTTTATAGTTGACCCTGCTGTGTGTTTCGAAACGAAAGAGTCATAACCCAACAAGTGAATACCGAAAAGCAGGACAAGTAAGAAATACCACCTTAATAAACTGGAAGTGAATGGATTTAAGGTCGGAGCTTCAAGGACACCTTAGTGCTCATGGATAATTTATTCCGAAGACTTCATCTCTCATCAGTTATTACTGACGTGACCTTAGCCACTCAGGGGATCAGTGACTGTTTAAAGAAACCCTCCGTTCAAGTTGAGACTGTACAATATCTCTAAAACTGAGCGTTGTAGAAGGAAATGTCTTGAATAAAACTTGCTTTATATTATGGGGGAAAGTAAATTCCATTAGTCATGTTTTATTTGGAAGTCATTGTGATGGTCATTTTAAATTGACCCTAACGGTAGGTTCGCATTTAAAAATATTAAATTTATCCTAAAATGACAAGTTTCTGCAAGTTTTTATTTCAATTAACGTGAAGTAGATGAAGAATAGCCGTTTGTAAAACTAGCTTATACAAGAGTAGAGAAAGCCAAAAGGTAAGATTTGTTACTAATAATATTCACTAATATCCCTATAATCAAGATACATAGATGATTGTAGTTCAAAATAAGCAGGCATTATTTTCATATTTTTGGCAAAGTATCACTACGATTGGCTCTCTACTTTCAAAGAAAAAGGCACATATCGCAAAAAAGTGCAGCTTTTTGAAAAAATCAGATGTGTTACACTCACTTGACGTTCTCTACTCTTGTAAAAACTATTTTTACAAACTCTTATTCTCCATTTATTTCATATTAATCGAGATAAACATTTGCAGAAGGGGTCTTTTGACATGCAAAGAGAATTACATTTTACACATAGCGATCAGTTCTAAAAATATTTGACTATCGCTTAAGGCGTACAATGTTCCCCTTGTTTTGTAATTGCAAGGGCAATATAAAAATAATGTAGCCTCTAAGCATACACAGATCTCTTAATAGCTGATTGCTAGGCGCAGCAACATTCTCTTTGCCACAGATTAATACTCTTTGCATATCCAAGACAAAAAATGAATAACGAATTCCCATTTGAGAAAGTATTGAAAAATTTAAGGGAATAACAAGCAATATCTCGAAAATGATTCACTCAACAAAAAAACGTATATGACATAAATTGTGTATTTTAATGCGATCTACATCTTTTATGTAGTAAAACTTTATCTATCTCTTATGGTTTACCAGTTATGCAAAAGTCCTTCACAATGAAGAATACTTTTGGAGATATTTCCAGAAAATTCAAGATATACATTGTATTTGTTATGAAAATATCTTAAACATATGATATTTTAATCAAAATCGTTAGAGCCATTTTTGAGAAAATTAAAATTTTCGAAAAATGTTCCATGTAAAGGGTAATCTGGGGTGGGGGGATTTTCTTGAAAACCTTCATGTCGCATCTCTGGAAGATACTGAACCTAAATACCAAGTTTGGTGTTTATCCGACTGTTCGTTTCTGAGTTATGCTGTTCACAGACACACAGACGCAGACATAGACACACACACGGACATGTTTCCAGAAATGCTTTTTTGGGTTCAGGGGGTCTCAAAACATGTATTTCCGGTGAAATTTCGGTATCGAATTTTTGGGTGGAATACAATACTTCCCCTACTTACTATACGTAGTAGAGAAAGTAAAAAAAATTATTAACAAGTATTCTAATACTACACTATGTATATAGTTCTACTCTTCCCGAAGTAGAAACACACTTAAACCAAAAAAAGCGAGAGGCAACCCCGAATACGTGGCAGCAGTGAATGCTGTCATTGAGCCCTGGCACTGTGCCTAAGAATGGAAAATAAATCTCATCTTTTCTTCATGTTCTTCCTTTTAAAATGTGTTAATGGATTCGCTTAATGATTTCATTACAATATACTACATTTTACTGTTATTTGGAAATAGAAACCAACCAGCTTACTGAAACTTGAGCAGTTGTCGCATATCGATTGCATATGCTGTGCACGGTTGCGCGGAGTAATACAAAAGTGTGTTTTTTAGGCTCCATTTATAGCATCATGCGACTTCATTGTCGTGCGACAAGTGCGACGCGATCTAAAAATATATTGAGTTAAGTGGAAGCATTTATATTTATCGACGCGACAGTTGCTCAATAGATCAACGACCTCCGTGTCGTACGACCTGAAAAACATGTCGTATGGTCTTTCAGGTCGCACGACATACAGTCGCACCTCAATATATACTCGTATCTGTAGGTGTACATGCACGTCCATTGCCGCATTGTGAGCGAGAACATCGAGCCAGTGCTGCCACTTTGGGAAATACCTGTAATTCTTTGTTAGGTTTGTGCTTTCAAGTGTTGTGCGAGCGTTCTGCTTAATGTCGTTCAGACTTTTATCGAGTATGGATACGGATATTGTATACAAAAAAATTATATTAGGAGTTCAATTTGGGATGTTCGTCAGAAAATTAGAGGATCTTGACCAGAAACAATTTCCCAAAGAGGCTCCTAAACACACGAACTTTGTATTGTTTAGGAATGTATACTCCACTTGTCTGTTTTTTCACTTTTTACTACATAGAAAGCGTTTATTACATTCCGCACAAAATCTCAATTCCGAAATATGACCGGAAAAATATGTTTTGATGCACCTTGAATCCAAAGAAAGCATTTGTGAACAGCATAACTCAAAACGAAAAGTCTGTTAAAAACTAAACTTCGTATTTGGGTTCAACATCTTCCAAGGATGCGACAAAAGGATTTTCAAGAAAATCCCTCCACCCCACACTACCGTTTACATGGAACATTTTTGAAAATTTTGATTTTCTCAAAAATGGCTTTAACGATTTTGATTAAAATACCATATATTAAAGATATTTACATGAAAAATACAATGCATATCTTGAATTTTGTGGGAATAGCCTGTGAAGTCCTCTTCATGCGGAAGGAATATATTTTGTATAACTGGTAAACGTTAAGCGATAGACAAAATCGCGCTGCACAACAAATGTAGATCTCTTAAAAAAATAATAATAATTATAATAATAATAATAATAATAATAATAATAATAATAATAATAATAATAATAATAATAATAATTAAAGCCAGCATAGCATCCAGCTCTTAAACATATGACTATGGCCGTTTCCTTTGTTTCCTAACGAAATGTGTTACGTAGCAATTTTGCAAAGGTTTATCTCGATTAAAATGAATTACACAGAAAAGTAAACTTTCGTAAGAATAATTTGTATACCCACTAATAAAAGGCAGAGGGGAGAGAAGGCCATGTGAACGTAGCACATCAGATTTTGCTTCGAGTTAAGCGTTTGTAGCAAAAGTACAAAACAGGAATTCATTCTAGCTGTCGAAGCAAATGTGGAAACGGGATGTTCGAACTGATTGCCTAAGAGTAGACATTGCGACACTCACATGCATAAATAGACCACTAAAAATTCTGCTGCGTCGCATCATTCCCTGTCGTGCGACACAAAATCGCATGCATAAATAAGGCCTTAGAGTGGATCCAAAACATTGAACACTTACACTTGTTTTAGATTGCTGAGTACGTGGCTGTTATGAGCAACGTGGCATTCAATCCTATGGACTTAGCCATTTGTGATCCACTCTAACGTCCTAATTTTATATACATTTTTACTTTCGTACTACTTATACTAAGTAGGGGAAGTACTGTATTCCACCCAAAAATTTGATACCGAGATTTCACCGGAAATACATGTATTGAGACCCCCCGAATAAAAAAAAGATGCATTTTTAGAAAACACGAAAAGTTGGATAAATACCAAACTTGGTATTTAGGTTCAGTACCTTCCAAAGACACCACAAGAAGATTTTCAAGAAAATCCCCCCACCTCAGGCTATCCTTTACACAGAACAATTTTCGAAATTTTTATTTTCTAAAAAAGGCTTCTACGATTTTGATTAAAATACCATAAATTATAGATATTTGCATGCCAAATAAAATGTATATATTGAATATTCGAGAATAACCTATGAAGTACACTTTATTCGGAAGAAATTTTGTAATATCTTGTATAACTGATAAACGAAAACATACTAAACAAAAAATGTTGACCCTTTAAAACACAAAATTTACTTAAAGTAACTTTTTTGTGGCATAATCCATTTCTAAGACATCCGTTACTACAGGTTCGAATTGTTCATTTCTTGGTCATTCTCTTAAAGTTCTTTCAACATTCAGTTGTTTCTCGCGATTGCATGGTAACAGTATGGAATTTTAAGACCAGCATATAGCGTCCAGTGCTTAAACATTTGACTATCGTTGTTCTGTTCGTATTTATAACGAAATGTGTAATGTAGCCATTTCTGCAAAGGTTTATTTGGATTAATAAATTTAGTAAGAATAGTTGTATACCCACTAATAAATGATAGAGGGTAGAGAAGGTCATGTGAATGTATCACATCAGAATTTTAAAAATCTGATGTGTTACATTCTTACGACTTTTTCCATCCGTTGTTTAACTAGGTCGTTAAGATATGGATTCGTGAACGGGAGGTCCGCGGTTCAAATCCCGCCAGCACAATCTTCGCTTAATGAGATTCATTCCAGTTTATTCCTGGAAAATGGTGGGCAGGTAAAATAAACCTTAGCCTGGAACGCTTTCTTCTAAATATCATTTCGTTTCACGTATCATCAGTGTCCACAGCCTGTGGTGCCGCATTAGTTAAGAACAGCCGTTCAAATACTACTTCAAAAGCTTATTCCTCTATCTGGCTTATGTTAAGATAACCATTTGCAGAAATTGTCTATTAAATATTTCCTTGTAGGTACAGAAACGTTAGGAGGAAATCAACACGGCTTCTCTGGACAAACCGCATTTGTTACCATTTCCAGCGTACTTCATGATGTCATTTTATTGGGTGATGGTGTCACCTTGTAGATGCTATCACGCCATGTGCTGTGTATCGCACCAATAAGCATACCTATGCTGGTTCTGTCAACTCATTGGCAAGTTACGAATAATTATATGTGAAAAATGGCGATCGATTTTGTCCATCTTTCGTGCGGTTAATTGTGAATGTACAGCAAATGCCTGTTTGGAAATCCTCTTAAGTACGAGGCAATTCTCGAGATATTAGTATTTTATTCCTCAAAGATCAGTTATACGTCCTCATATAAATTAGAGTTTCCTAGCTTTTACAGGTTCTTAAGGCAAGCTGTAGCCCCGTTCCTCCTTCAACGCACTAAGGGTGAAGGAGGCGCCAGCGGATATCTTAAGTCACGCCCTATTAACGCCCTTACAGACGATCAGAAACCGGATGTAGATTACTTCTTGTGGGATATGTACAAGGAGATTAGGGAAACCGAGTAGGTTTGAGCGATAGTCAAATCCTCTACGAACGGAAACTCTTTTTACTTTCTCTACTACGTATACTAAGTAGGGGAAGTATTGTATTCCACCCAAAAATTCGATACCGAGATTTCACCGGAAATATATGTTTTGAGACCCACTGAATCCAAAAAAGCATTTTTGGAAACATGTCCGTGTGTGTCTGTGAATAGCATAACTCAGAAACGAACAGTCGGATAAACACCAAACTTGGTATTTAGGTTCAGTATCTTCCAGAATGCGACACGAAGGTTTTCAAGAAAATCCCCCCACCCCAGATTACCCTTTACACGGAACATTATTCGAAAATTTTAATTTTCTCAAAAACGGCTCTAACGATTTTGATTAAAATATCATATGTTTAAGATATTTTTATGAAAAATGAAATGTATATCTCGAATTTTCTGGGAATGTCTCCAAAAATATTCTTCATTGTGAACGACTTTTGCATAACTGGTAAACCATTAGAAATAGACAAAATTTTACTACACACAAAATGTAGCTCGCGTTAACGTACACAATTTATGTCATATACATTTTTTTTGGGGTGGACCATTTTCGAGATATTGCTTGTTATTCCCTTAAATTTTCCAATACTTATACTTTTTGTCAAATTTGTTATTTAAAATTCCGTTGTCTTTGCATAATCACGAGAAAATAGAAATAGTGATTTTTCTCCTTAGAAAAATATAAAATATTATAAAAATTCAAATCAATAATGAATAATATATCGGAAATGGTTAACGCGACAAATATTTTTATTTAGCATAAATGGTTTGCTTTAACCAGATCTACATCTTTTGTACAGTAAAACTTCTATGTGTTGCAGTTTGTCAGTTTTACAAAAACCATTCAGAATGAAGAGGACTGCACAGGGTATTCCCAAAAAATTCAAGATGTACGTGTTGTTTGACATGAAGATACCTTAAATGTATGGTATTTTAATAAAAAATATCGTTAGAGCCATTTTTGAGGAAATAAAACAATGATTTGCTCCCTCGTAAAAAATAGATTGGGGTAGGGGTATTCTAGAAAGTCTTCGTGTCGCATTCCTGGAAGGTGAACATACCACACTCGGTGTTTATCCGAAATTTCAGTTTTGAGTTATACTGTTCACACATACACACACACACACACACGGACATGTTTCCAAAAATGTTTTTTTTTTGGATTCAGGGTGTCTCAAAACATGTATTTCCGGTGAAATCTGGATATCGAATTTTTGAGTGGAATGCAATACTTCCCTCACTTACTATACGTAGTAGAGAAAGTAAAAATGTGATTCTTGCTTTCTCTAGTACTTACAGAGGAAGAATTGCATTCTACCAAAAACTCGATGTCGAAATTTCACCGGAAATACATGCTTTGAGGCACCTTGAACCCAAAGATGTATTTAATAGAAACATGGCCATGTATGTGTTTGTGAGTCAAAATAAAATGGAGTTTTATTTATGGACGCTCTTTAACTGCTGTGGTCCTTAGCGTCCCATTTTATATTGGACGTGAAAGACCGGTAATTTTGTCCAGAGGCCTCTTTATCAGGCTTGAGGTTCCTTTGCATACCCTAAATCTACGACACGGGACCACCGGCTTTACTTCCCTTCCGAAGGAAGCCACGCTAAGTATTTTTACGCCCGGAAAAAATCCATCGCTACTCTGCCGGGTTTGAACCCGCGACCTCGGGAATTAAGAGTGCTAGCATGGTAACCACTACACCACGGAGGACAATACTGTAAAGTCGGT
Organism: Deroplatys truncata; assembly: GCA_030765065.1. Lineage (NCBI taxonomy): Eukaryota > Metazoa > Arthropoda > Insecta > Mantodea > Mantidae > Deroplatys > Deroplatys truncata. Next base: position 62,715,541 of record CM060987.1, on the reverse strand, counting down.
TAAATACAAAAGTTCAAGACTTTGCAAGGATGCAACATGAAGATTCCTAAACTACCCTTTAAATGTAAAACGTTTCGTTATTTTTATTTTCTCAAAACGAGTAAGTTTTAGTTTAAAATACAAAATGTTTAAGCCATTTTTATGACAATTAAAATGTATATCTTGAATTTTCTGGGAATAGCCTCTGGAGTCCTCTGTTATCTAAACCACTTTTGTGTGATTCGTAAACTGTAAGAGATAGACAAAATCCTACTATACAGAAGTTGTAGATCTCGTCGAAGTACACAATATATGTAAAATACATTTTTTATGCGTTTATGCAAAACCTCTTTACTGGTTTGAATTTTCGGATACTTTATACATTTCTGGTCTGGAAATGCTACCCTATTTTTTCCTTTATTTATATTTTTAGGTGCATGTAAAGAGAACAGAATTTAAAAGCATCACATTTTACTATCGCTTTAGCTTACTGTATTCTTCTTATATATACAACCAAATGTATACGTGTTGAATGTGAATGAGTGAATGAAGGTTTATCTGTATTAAGAAGAAGTAGTTAGACAACTTCTTCTGGCGCGTAGCTCAGTTGATAGACCACCTCCCTGCTGTGCGATGGGTCCCGGGTTCGATTCCCGGCTGCGGATGGGGAATTTTCTTCTAGCCAAGATTATTCCATATCCTCCCCAGAGTCTGGAAGTGTGAATGTGTGTGTGTGTGTGATCTAATTATTAAAACACAAAGTTTATTAGAAACCCAAAACAAGCGAATATAAGTTAACACCATTACCGTAGACAGTAGGTATATTCCAAAGGATATAAATGGAACTAAAAAAAGGTAGATAGAAGAACAGTTTGCAGAAGAATGGTAAATTAAAGGTAGGTACATGTTACAGACCCATAATGACCCTTTTTGTTTCCAGCGTGACCCCTGGAGAAAAGAATGAGGAGAGAGAACGGCAGGATGTCGACGGGCGCATGCAAGGACGGGTTTCCTAACGTTTCCAGACCGAATACATCCGGCGCCGCCCGATCCTACTCAAGATACGAAATCCCGGCAAGCCCCTATCGCAGCGACGCCAAAACTTCCACAGAGCGCAAGCCACCTCTCAGCCGCAACCCGCCAATCACCGTCGCCTGGTCCTTAAACAGATCATCAGGAAGCGAGGGGCAGAAAAGTTGTGGTAGAAGAGAACTACCTCAGCATTCGCCTGCCGACCCGGGGAAACCAGAAAATCCATGAGTCGGAGTGGGACATCGTGGGTATCGAAGCCGGGGCCATTCCGCTCGGTATTGCAGAAGAGTGAGTAGAGAAAGTCCTCTGAGTGCAGAACATCAGATTTTCATTACAAAACAAGCATTTTAAGACAAAGTTTGGTTCCGTTGTATTTTGATTACATTTCATATGAAACTAGATTAACAAACGCTGTCTTTGATAACTTTTGAAGCGAAAAACTGGGCGTTGAAAATACATATAAAGGAAAAACTGAATCTCCAGTTAACGTTTTAGATTATTCCTCTGTAGGTGGTTGACAGTTGGGGAAGACAACGCAGCAGGAAGGATATACATTATAACTGAAGATGGTGGTGCCAGCATGCTGTCCTTCCCTTTAGTTTCAGCTATGCTTAAACTGGCTTGCCATTTTGGGGGGGTTGAATTACTTATTGAAAAACCTTCTAAAGATGTCAACTTTTAGGAAAGGGAACTGTAGTGTAAAACGGCGCATTTAACATATTAATATAATGTATAGAACTTAAGCATTATTTACGTTATTATTTTAGTGTTCTAATTGCTTAGGTAGGATAGTAATTAATACAGCATTATTTACTTTAAAACAGAAGTATCAGTGTACGAATCTTGAGGATATAAGACTATGAGATTTTTGTTTCATCACATTCTTTCCCCTTATTCCTATAGTATGGTAGGCTAAGTATTGTGTTCCATCAAATAATTCGACACGAAGAGATTTCACCGGAAATGCACGTTTTGAGGCACCCTGAATAAAAAAATCATTTTAAGAAAAATTTCCAGGTGTGGATGTGTGTCTGTGAAATGCATAACTCAAAAACGAAAAGTCAGTTAATACCAGGTTTTGGGTATTTAGTTTCAGTATCTTTCAAAGATGAGACAGAAAGATTTTCAAGAAAATCCCCCACCCCAGACTACCCTTTACATGGAACATTTTTCGAAAAATTTGATTTGCACAAAAAATGGGTCTAACGATTTTGATTAAAATATGACATGTTTAAGATATTTTCATGACAAATGAAATGTACATCCTGAATTCTCTGAGAATGTCCTCAAACGTCCTCTTGATTCTGAATGACAAAATGTTTCTACACAAAAAGATTTGACTATCGTTTAAAGTCTATCATATTGCTAATTTTCTTGTAGGTGTAAGGGGAATAAGATATTTTTTGCAAATCTTTAGCTCGATTAACATGAAGTAGATGGAGAATATGCGTTTGTAAAAATGGGTTGCACAAGAGTTGAGAAAATCATGTGGTATTTTAATCAAGATCGTTAGCCAGTTTTGAGAAAATAAAAAATTTCGATAAATGTTGCGTGTATAGGGTATTTTGGGGTGGAGGGTTTTCTTGAAAAATCTTCGTGCCACCTTTGGAAAGCACTGAATCTAAATGCCCTGTTTGGTGTTTCTTCGACTTTTCGTTTTTGAGTTATTCTGTTTACAGACACAATGGACCTTTTCTGAAAATGCTTCTCTTGGATTCAGGGGGTCTCAAAAGATGTATTTTCAGTGAAATTCGGTATTGAAGTTTTGGGTGGAATGCAATATCTTCTCTACTACTATGTACGTGGAAGAGAAAATAATAAGCTTTAATAAGAATAGCTGGTATACCCACTAATAAAGATAGAGGGCAGAGAAAGTCATGTGAATGTATCATCAGATTTTTACTTTCTCTACTACGTATAGTAAGTAGGGGAAGTATTGTATTCCACTCAAAAATTCGATACCGAGATTTCACCGGAAATATATGTTTTGAGATCCCCTGAATCCAAAAAAAGCATTTTTGGAAACATGTCCGTGTGTGTGTCTGTCTGTCTGTGAACAGCATAACTCAGAAACGAACAGTCGGATAAACACCAAACTTGGTATTTAGGTTCAGTATTTTCCAGAGATGCGACACGAAGATTTTCAAGAAAATCCCCCCACCCCAGATTACCGTTTACATGGAAGAGTTTTAGAAAATTTTAATTTTCTCAAAAATGGCTCTAACGATTTTGATTAAAATATCATATGTTTAAGATATTTTATGACAAATAAAATGTATATCTTGAATTTCCTGGGAATGTCTCCAAAAGTATTCTTCATTGTGAACAACTTTTACATAACTGGTAAACCATAAGATATAGACAAAATTTTACTGCACATAAAATGTAGATCGCGTTAAAATACACAATTTATGTCATATACATTTTTTTTTGTTGAGTGAACCATTTTCGAGATATTACTTGTTATTCCCTTAAATTTTTCAATTCTTATTTTCTCAAATGGAAATTCGTTATTCATATTTTTTGTCTTGGATATGCAAAAGAGTATTAATCTGTGGGAAAGGGAATAGTGCTGCACCTAGCAACCAGCTATTAAGAGCTATGTATGTGCTTAAAGGTTACTGTATTTCCAAATTGTCCTTGTAAATATATATTCCCCTTAGATCTACAAGAAAATTAGCAATAAGATAGACTGTGCAAATGTTTATCTCGATTAACATGAAGTAGATGGAGAATAAGCGTTTATAAAAATAGTTTGTACAAGAGTAGAGAAAGTCATGTGAGTGTAACACATCAGATTTTTTTCTTCTGTTCTCCCCAATCCCTGCACTATTGAGCTTTACTCCTAGATAGTCAATTGTCCTCACGAAGCCCAACGCCGTTCCTTCCCGATACCAATTTTCGGTCTTTCTTAGTTTATATCCTTTCTTAAAGAGCAAGATTTTCGATTTCTGTTTGTTTATTCTCGCCCCAATCTTTACAGTATTTGACATGAAGCAGACAGAAGAACGAGCTTTTGTAAGAATAGTTTATAGAAGAGTGGATAGAGAAAGTCATGCGAGTAAAACTTTAATATTTTATTTTTTTAAGTGCATACAATATTTTTGATCGGTTTTAACAGCATTTATACTTTGGCTTAAACTGCATTTCACCTGTTTATATCTGAAAACACCAAACCTCTTTCAGAAATTCAAGTAAACCCTCTTTAGTCTAAATTCAAGGTTTTATTCATAAACAAAATGTGTAGTTATACCATTCCCAAGTTTATTTATTATACTAGAATAAACAACAAGCTTCTTTTATAACTCAACATCTTTGAATAGTCCTGACTGCAAAAACAATAAACCAGTATTATGAATTACTAAAGGGAACTGGTTTTCCGTCGTATCTTCATGACAGAAAGAAAAGACTACGGAATGGGGGGAGGGGAACTATTGCTATTCAGAACTGGCAATTTCCGGCACAATAAAGTAAGAGTGTATTTGTGGTTTTTCACATTATTGTCAATTAATCTCACGAAAAGACATTAGATTATTATTCTAAATTATGGAATTAATTGTTCTTTCACACAAGCGGTGTGTTGGACAGGGTTGGAAAGGTAGAATCAGATGACTGAAAAATTCAATGCCATAGCCGGGATTTGAACCACGGATCTCCCGGTCTCCGTCCGGTTGCTCTAACCACTGAGCTACTATGGCAACATGCCAACACGACATTAAATTCTCCAGCTGATTCGCATTTTTCCCGGTAAACCACAAGGAGATCTCAAATTGTATTGGGATGCCATCCCCAATGGCGACTTACAAACGTGTAAGTACTTAAGTCCCGGGGTTTATAGTTGCAACCACTATTAGGTCAATTAATGGAATTAATTGTTCTTTCACACAAGCCGTGTGTTGGACAGGGTTGGAAAGGTAGATTCAGATGACTGAAAAATTCAGTGCCATAGCCGGGATTTGAACCATAGCCCGGGACTTAAGTACTTACAATGAATGTAAGTCGCCATTGGGGTATGACATCTTAATACAATTTGAGATCTCCTTGTGGTTTACCGGGAAAAATGCGAATCAGCTGGAGAATTTAATGTCGTGTCGGCATGTTGCCATGGTAGCTCTGTGGTTAGAGCAACCGGACGGAGACCGGGAGATCCGTGGTTCAAATCCCGGCTATGGCATTGAATTTTTCAGTCATCTGATTATACCTTTCCATTCTAAATTATGTCCGAACATTTTCGTGAAAGTACACTAAAGATAAATAAAATATGTCTGCATACATGCTTGATGTTTACTATCCGGTTGCGCTCTAGGTAAGACGGAACGCAACCGGGTAACTGTAACGTGCGAGGCCGCATTCCGGAAGCTCTGGTTTCGATTTCTGTGGCCGGACGTGCTTTTCCTTGGTTTGCAAGGCGAATGCTAGGGTGGTTTCTCTTCTATTACGAATTTTCCTTCTCTGCCCTATCACTGGATAGAAGGTAGGAAAATGGGAGACTTGACGACGCTGAAAATGTCGTCGTTTCTAACGCTCTCCATATGGCCTATGACCTTCGGGGATAACTTATTCCACCAAGCGATGATTGGACGAATTTCTGAGGTGGAGGCACCCAGCGGGCGGAATCCGTTGCTAGGGTGATGAAGATCGCGGTGGAATGAGAGGACCTACAGCTTTTGCCGTGGACTCTGAAACACGATGGTCCTTGAGGATATTTCACATGAGCAACTCGGAGGTGTAGGCGTGGATAGGGACAACTTAAACTCGCCAAACCAGAGCTGGAAACGAAACCACTGCATGAATTGAGTTTTATTTATAGACGCTCTTTAACTGCTGTGGTTCTTAGCGTCCAATTCTATATTGGGCGTGAAAGTCCGGTAATTTTGCTCAGAGGCCTCTTTATCAGGCTTGAGGTTCTTTTAAATGCCGTAAATCTACGACACGGGACCACCGGCTTTACTTGCCTTCCGAAGGAAGCCATACTAAGACTTTTACGCCCGAAAAAATCCATCGCTCTTCGCCGGGTTTGAACCCCCCCCCCACCTCGGGAACTAGAGGCCATCATGGTAACCACTACACCACGGAGGACGACGAAACCATTGCGCTACCCCGGCGTTCTACGCTTGAAATGTTTGAGAGGTTATCTTCTAGACGAGATGAACCTCTCGTTTCCATTGCCGGAGAATGGTATCACGCATAAAGAGGATTAGATCTTGGTGGGGAATCCTGAGGCTCGACAAGTCGGGAGGATGCTAGTAGCTTCTTTAGCTGCAAGATCACCATTCTCTCTCCCAGGTATGCCAGCACGAGAAGGTACTCTACACTAGAAGAACTGTTTACCCGAGGCTTCTGCGGTAGAGTAACTGGATGTCCAACACCAGCTTGTTGACTGGAGCTTGCTGTAGTAGACTGAGAAGAACACTCATCGAGTTCGTGAAGATAGTGTAAAAGGGAACAGCGTCCTTGTGTTGTATTCCAAGGCGAGGTGAATTGCTATAATTCACAAGAGGAGGATAGGACATACAGTAAGCTCTTATGGGGTATCATCATCGCACAGCTGCAGTAATTTTACATTTGGAACCCTCGGTGAAGATTCATCATGCAAAATATATGAACAAAGGACAGTATCTGCGTGTCCTTTGTCGTAGAGGGTCAAGGAGGTATCTATGAGACTAGCTGCAGCTTCCAAGAGCAATATCGAGGGTAAAGAAGCAGGAGAACACTGAGGAAAGTGTCTGGAACTCTCACAGAAGATCAGAATCCTTTGGAATGCTGTAAGATGAGGGTGGCTATGGATGTGTAGGCTTTGAGGCTTGACAAGAAACACACAACTGGAAAAGTAATGAATTCCTGGAGACAGTTTGTGTAGCGTTCCTCCTATTCAACGGAGGTTATTCGCTTCAAACTGGAGACTGCTAACAGGAGTGATATAAAAACAGCTAAGCATATCATCAGTGCCGAAGATTCAACGCTATATTTTTACTTTCTTTACTACGTATAGTAAGTAGGGGAAGTATTGCATTTCACCCAAAAATTCGATACCGAGATTTCAACGGAAATACTTGTTTTGAGGCCTCCTAAATTCAAAAAAAGGTATTTTTGGTAACATGTCCGTGTGTGTGTCTGTGTGTGCGTCTGACTGTGAACAGCACAACTCAGAAACGAACAGTCGCATAAACACCAAACTTGGTATTTAGGTTCAGTATCTTCCAGAGATGCGACACGAAGGTTTTCAAGAAAATCACCCCACCCCAGATTACCCTTTACATGGAACATTTTTCGAAAATTTTAATTTTCTCAAAAATGGCTCTAACGATTTTGATTAAAATATCATATATTTAAGATACTTACATGACAAATAAAATGTATATCTTGAATTTTCTGGGAATGTCTCCAAAATTATTCTTCATTGTGAACGACGTTTGCATAACTGGTAAACCATAAGAGATAGACAAAATGTTACTGCACAAAAAATGTAGATCCTGTTAAAATACACAATTTATGTCATATACATGTTTTTTGTTGAGTGAACCATTTTCAAGATATTGCTTGTTATTCCCTTCCAATACTTATACTTTTTCTCAAATGGGAATTCGTTATTAATTTCTTTTTTTTTGTCCTGGTAACGTAAAGAGAATGGAAAACCTACCAATTCCCCATGCATCTACAAGAAAATTAGCAATCAGATTAACATCTCGATTAATATGAAGCAAATGGAAAATAAGCGTTTGTAAAAATAGTTAGTACAAGAGTAGAGAAAGTCATCAGTTTTTTTAGGCGCGTTTCACTTGTTATTAGGACTTAGAAACATTTCGAAGGCACTTAGCAGTTGAAGGTGCAACGCGCTTGGACTTTGTAAACTTTCGTGTAAGGTAGCAAATCTCTGATATTCAGCTCAGTCGGAGGTACAGCTTGAAGCATCTTACATTTGCTTTAATTCTTCAGATCTAAGGCTGAAATTGCTGGATAAAAATACTGCCGTTACCATCGTTACAGGCTTTCCACCTTCGTAGCTCGATCCCAGCGCCAATGTCAGATTCTAACTCTCAAAATTAGGTAACTTTCCGATTTCAGCAATAAATATGTTACTCAGATGAAAACTAATCGTTTAAAAACGGTTTTAATAATTAAAGTTTCATAATTTTAAATATGTGGTTCTACAAATATCAGCTGTTACTGCTTAAACATAATCATGCATCCTGATTATAGGAAACTCAACTAATCCTGATTTATGAATTACATAAGTTTTCTGTTCAAAACATTTGGTTCATACTTGTTCAATGCATTCCTTTGAGGCAGTATTTTATATCACAACACTGTGAATGCCAGAGTGATTGTAGTGTAAATTAACATTATTGTATGACAATGATTTGAGATGTTTGTTAATTATAAGCACTGTTATGAAATAAGTTTACACGGCCTCACTGAAACTGGCAATAGGAGCGGATAACAATGAGCGAGGGGGTGAGTTGTTTATCAATTAGAAGAGACAAACAAATGACGTCAGAGTAGCGCGCTTTTCTTTAGAAATGGAGGGAATATCTTCCCTAGAGCATATGTGTTCGTAATTTTGATTGGATATTAAAATAGACGCTAATGTTGGCGCGCTTTATTAAACAATAGCAGCTCTGTTATAATGTTTAGGCATATCGGGGTGAGGGAGTATAAATTATGAAGCCGGGGGCAGGTATCGCACAGTTTAAGAGAATCATTCACGGGTTACACGTCGCGCAGTTCAACAAAATCATTCACGAGTTACACGTCGCGCAGTTCAACAGAAGCATTCACGAAGTACACGCTATGTAATTCTACAAAATCTCTGACGTCGTAAAGTTAGTTATAAAATGTGAAATATGCGAATTAATAATGCGCGGCAAATAAGTGGTTATAGTTACATTCGAAAATATAAAAGTTTCAGTCTGGCGTGTATCAAGAGTAATTATGTGAAATTAATAACGTGTGACGGCAATAAAAGTGTAAAATCAAAATTCTGTTATCAGTGTTATCTTTTAGTAACAACTCCTTTCCGTTTACACACCCTGTTCAGGAGATTTGCTTGACTGAGTAATAATAGCTAGCCGGAGGACAAAGAACTCAAAATTCAAAATAGTAAAACAATAACAGGTGCACAACAAATAAGATAACACGAACGATACAGTGACACCTTTTATGGATGTATGAAATGTGCAAAAATCCGGAAATATTTTGATATTTTAGTTCGATTGTTACACAATAATCGTTTATTTATTTGGTTCTTCTAGTGCAGGTTTCCACATGGGACCGTTCAAACATTCGTTTGGGGGACATATCTCTTTTTTAACGGGACTGCAGGAGGAGCGACCCATCAATAAGGTAGTGGGGAACCTCATGGGGCCTAAGTTTAACCTGGATTATAGGTATAGCATTAACTATTTTACACAGGAATAGATGTTGTAATTTTGTATTATTTTCTAATGATATGGTTTATACTCTTAGCAGCTCAGCAACTGTGCCTTTTGATACAGCAATTATTGACTGGTAGATATAAATAATTGAATGAAAATAACAGTAGGATATAGAAACAATTCCAATAAATAAATTCCGTATATTAAATCAGTGTATAATATAACAAGTTTGAGTTGAAACGTTTGTTCGGAAAGATGGAGGTAACTGTCAAGTTAGCCAGAGTGATTAGTGAGCCGAGAAGGAGCGAAAACAAGAGCTTGAGGATTTCTGGAAATGCAGCTTAGAGTTAGGCTCAGCATGTTACGCAGGCACGTAGGGGCCAATTATGGAAAAGAGAAAGGCGTTTACATTCTGAGAATTTAGCCAGCCTCAGTTAGTAGTTACAAAGAGACGTAAGAACACACAAGAATTGAAGATTGGCTGCGCGTGAAAAACCACGTTGTTGGGGGAATGATATGTAGACGGAACTAAAATTAATAAATGTTCGTGCATTTCCGAGGGTTACTCTCTTCTCTGGTACTGTAACCGGTACGCATCGAAGTTAGTGCACACACTTGTGCATACATTAATTACTCTCTCACTGGTACCGGCAGCGGTACTTACGTATGTGATTATAAGCGCCCAATGACCCGCTTTGTGGTTAAGATTTCGCCACTGCCACGAGGGATCTTGCTGGTCAACATTTTAACTACTCACAGCGAGTTACACTTCTAGTTTCTAGTTATTTCAAACCGTAAAATTAATCCTGCAGAAGTTAGCAGGTATAATAATTCAAGTGTTATAGTTTCGAGTGCTACAATTCACAATAGTATATTTCTTTATTTCAAACGGTCGGTAACTCACTCCAAGAACTCCAAAATTAGTTCACAATAAATTTCTAAGTCAAGTTAAACTGGTGTTGTCCTTCATAATACATCCACGCATACCCTGAGGGAAAATACTCATAGCTCAACCAATGGAGCAGCCGACAGCAAAGTCAACAGCAGATATTAGAGACAACAGAGAAGACAGCAACTACATTCGTGTACTAAATTGTCGCACAATCGCGGCATCATACGAGGGCTGATCAACAAAGACTGAGATTGATTTTTTTCACAGATGTTTATTACTCCAATTCAATGTTGACATGATCTTTTTCAAAGTAGTTTCCTCTTACTTCAATGCACTTTTTATAACGTCTCTGCCAGTCCTTGAACACGTACTGCAGACCATTCTTTGTCAGGTTCTTGAGAATCGCCTCACTTTTCTTGAGCACTGCTTCAGAGTTTTCAAATCGAATACCTCTAAGCTTTGCCTTCAGTGATGGGAATAAAAAAAGTAACAGGGTGCAAGATCGGGGCTATAAGGTGGTTGTGGTACACAGGTAATGTTGAATCGAGCCAGAAACTGCATGACTTGATTTGCGACGTGAGGCCGTGCATTATCATGATGAAGTCGCCACCCAGTCCGAGAAAGCTCTGGTTGCTTCTTTGCAATGTGCTTCCTCAGTGTAGCCAATACTGACGTGTAGTATGCTGCTGTAACAGAAGTGTGAGGGGGAACTGCATGCTAGTAAATCATTCCATTACAGTCAAAAAATGTGATCACCATCACTTTCCCTGCAGATGGAACAACTTTTGCCTTTTTTGGTGTTGGAGAACCTGGCGATTTCCACACTGTGCTGGCTTGTTTTCCCTCAGGATCATAATGATGCAGCCATGACTCATCACCGGTGATAATCGATTTAAAAAATGCATCCCCTCCATCAGCAGAGAGACTCAGCACCTGATTGTCTGGTATGCGAAATGCACGTAGGGTCTACAAAATAGAGCATTACTACCAACCTACCAATACGAGAGTGCTGCCGCCTACCAACATTATACATAAAAACCCGCTATTTTCAAATATTTATGTTACAGATACGAAACTATCACGGAAGCTACAGGAAAAAATCAGTCTCAGTCTTTGTTGATCAGCCGTCGTATTTATTGCTTCACTTTCTAAAAGCTTTACAAGTCCTACAGGCTTAAATATACACTAATATGGACGAATTTATTTATAAAAACACGTAGTCTTGGTCTTTATAAACTCTGACGGCAGCCTTGCGCCGAGAGTATAAGATCGCTCGATTGAACCAGCGCTATCACCAGCATTTAGCAATACTGCGCTAACTGCGCCTGCCATGGAAAGTTTTCACCAAGCGTAGTGAATAACGCAAATATGTCCCTAAAACAAGCATCTTTTGTTTCTACTGTTAACATTATAAATTGTTTCGGTTATCGCGGCAATCCTATTGCTAATGATTATATTTGAGTAGCAAATGTATTTAAAACATTTGTTTCACTGCTGTTTTGCATTGATATTCAAACTATATTTATTTCTGTTAATATGAACCAATCTTACGTTTAGATTCTGCTTACTTACGTATTCTGTAGTCACTTGAATTAAGTCCATTATATTAGCATGATTCATGTCACTGAATTTAAGGTGCCTTCATTTTTATTGATGGCCATTTAACAGAAGCAATTTAAAATCCATTTGTTTACTGTAATTCTGATATGTAAATTTATTGCTCCGTGATCATAGAAGTATTGCATCTCCTTTGTCACTTTCAAACGTGAGTCTGTGTGCTAATACAACGAGGTACTCACCAAACAAACTTAGGGTGTTTATGTTTATTAATAGTAATTTATGTAACAAGTACATAATCTTGATGATCATGGCACGAGTGAAAAATTTTCACGAGTGTTGCATTAAGATTACCCTGAGCTGGACACAGTTTATGCAATCGTAATACAGGATGGAGCATAAACATCTGACGGTTTTTAAAGTAGTCTGAAGAGTATGTGCTTGGTGAAAGATACATTCAAGTCATGCTGGAAGATACACAATTGCACGGAGTTTCAGATGATATAGTTCACTGACGATTTGTTCGTTTGTGTTTGTGTTACAGGTTGACAGTAGTGATATCGCCTGCTAGTGTTCAGTTGTGATAGAGCATTGGCCTACACCGGAGTAATTCATGCATATTGATGTTTGTCGTTTCTTGGCGGCATTCCTTTGTATGGAAGATGACGTAAACTTTGATTTCAACAAGATGGAGCCATCGCTCTCACAGCCCACGTTCTGTAGGAGGTGTTGCTTTGGCCCGCCCGTTTGCAGTCCTAACAGCGCCAAACGTGAATAGTAAGGTGTACGAACATATCCATCAATCATCTTGAAAGTATACAGGACAGGAGACAATACAGGAGATCTCACAGAACATTCTACAGCGAGTAATGCATTCCTTTCCCTACAGGAGGGAACAGTGCGTGCAAAATCAGCCTCAACATCTAAGAACATAATTCTTCACGAGTGAACCAAACCATCTGAAGTTCTTCGCAATTTTGTACCTTCAAACATGAGTAGAGGTATCTTTGACGAAGCACACAGTGTTCACACTAATTTAAAAAGTGTCAGGTGTTTATGCCCCACCCTGTACGAGGCGTGTTTTTAAAGTAAGTACCGTTTTAATATTTTGCCGCTGCAGCAGTCGCAATTTTAAGCATGCGCGATCAATTCCTCCATTCAATAGAAAGTAGGTTGTTAGCGATCGTCACTTTGTGATTTCCTGCTATTAGAGCGTTTCGCAATGTTCAGAACCGAACGATCCGCCGACTGTGAAGTAAGATCAGTGTTTCGAATTTGAATGCGAGAAATATTACGCCAGCAAACATTCATAGACAATTGTGTTAGGTTTATGGGGAAACAATGAGTGACAATGTCCGGCCACACAGTCAAAAAAACTCAAGATCTGATCGCATCATTTGGTTGGGAATAATTCGACCATCCTCCCTACAGTCCGGATTTGGCACCAAGCGATTTTAATCTGTTTCTTCATCTCAAGGAAATTCCTGGTGGAAAACATTTAAAGTACGATGTTGTGAAAGAAGAAGTGCAGACTTGGCTTCCATTACAGGCGGCATCATTCTTTGACGAAGGCATACAAAAAGTGTTTCCCGTTACAAGTGCCTGGATAACGGCGGCGACTATGTGGAGAAGTAGTATAAAGTGTAAGGTAATGAATTATAATAATATATTTGAAAAATATTGATCTGTTATTTTTTAAAAAAAAATGTTCTTGGTTCTTACTTAAAAAAACACACCTCCTATTATAAATTTTAAGAAATAAATCATTAAATAATTTGGCAGTCATAGCTGTTATAAGTGAGAGCTTCTCTAAATGTTTATAAATGAGAATTTCATTTGTTAATACCTGGCATGTTGAACCGAAAAACAAGACAACCAGGTGCATGCATTCCTTTTCTGGGATAGAAGTGAGCAGGTGTTATCAGCACAGTATGGTAAGCGGTTTAAATTCAAAACCTAAATTACAGTCTGGAGTATAATGGTATTAATACGGAACCAAACTGTTAATATACACAAAACTTACGCCAATTTTAAATAATAAACTGACTTTAGATTAACTACGAGGGTAATACAGAAAGTCCCAGACGTTTTGAAATAAACAATTAACAAAATGCAAATATCAACGTTTATTATCTACATTTGAAAGGTACACTCTTAATCTATTTTTCTACATACTTACCATTTAAATTGAGGCTTCATAACGTGGCACAAGTTTTTCAATACCCTCTCTGTAGAAATCTGGCGTCTGCGACTTCAACCACTGGTTTACACCGGCATGCAGTTCAGCGTCAGTATCCAAGCATCAATTTGATGCACCAAACTCCGTGAAATTTCGGGAAAATGTTCCTAAAGTTCCGTAATCGTGAAACGACGATTTTCACGAATTTTGTCATTGACTTGCATTGACAGTTCATCAGTAATAAGGCTAGGCCTACCACTGCGATCCTCGTCGTGAACATTGGTACGGCCATTTTTAAAATCAATGCACCATTACCTGACTCGGGTTTCACTCATTATTTCCTGCCCGTAAACATCACAAAGTTGACGATAAATTTCAATTGGTTTGTTCTTTTTAGCCAACCGCAGTTCACAAGTGGCGGGATTTTCTATTGCAGCGCACATTTTAACAACTCACAGAAAGCACAGTAAGGAAGGCACAGTCCTCACACTACCACAGCTGGATGCGTACTGAATGTAGGAACGTTCTGACACCAAGATGGCGGCTCTAGCCCTACTCATCGCCACGATAGGCCAAAACGTCTGGGACTTTCTGGACTGCCCTCGTATATATAACCAAGCGAGGTGGCTCAGTGGTACCATGTGCGACTCGTATTCGGGAGGTCCAAGGTTCCCATGAGTCTTTTTTCATGGTTTCCCCAGGTCTGTAGCCGAATGCTACAACTGTCCTATGCTCCACTTTCTGTACCCATCATTTCCCTTGTCATCTGTTTCAAGGTTGTAGGACCAGGGGACGGTGTTCGGTGGATGTAGCTGTGCGATCTGTGGAAGTTTCATCCTGAGGTCATCCAGGGACTCCTCGGCTGGAATACGCTTCTGAGTGTTTTCGGGCGGGAGTTCCTTCGGTGGATACTCGGAGGCTTGGGGCCCAATAGCTGGGCGCGGGTGGCATTGGTGGTTTTAATCTGGAAGAATTAGGGACCTCGTCTGTAATTGCACCCGTCGTTATCCGGATCTGGTCGCCGTTCTGGTGCCTCCCGGGGATCACGTAGAAGTACAAGGGGCCGGCCTGCGTGCGGTGCTCTGCCCCGGTTTCCGTTCGCCTGTACTTCTTCTTTTAACCATATATATAAAACTGGATTTGTATTACTTTCTCTACCACCTACATAGTAGGAAGAGAAGGTATTGCATTCCACCCAAAAATTTCACCGGAAATGTTTCGAGGCACCCTTAGAGGGATAAACACCAAACTTGGTAATTAGTTTTAGTACCTTTTGAAGATGCGGCACGCCGATTTTCAAAAAAAATCCCCCATCCCAAACTACCCTTTACATGGAAGATTTTTCGAAATTTTTTATTCTCTAAAAATGGTTTTAACGATTTTGATTAAAATAGCATATATTAAATATGTTTACATGACAAATAAAATATATATCTTGAATTTTCTGGAAATAGCCTTAGAAGTCCTCTTCATTCGGAAGGGATTTTGTATAATCTTGTATAACTGGTAAAGTTAAGCGATGGACGAAAACGTACTACACAAACAAAATGTAGATTTATTTAAAATACACAATTTATTCTAAAGAAGTGTTTACGTGGCATCGGCCATTTCCGATGGTTAGAACTGTTCAATGCTTGGTCAGTTGTCTTTAAAGTCCTTTCAACATTCAGTTGTTTCGGGCGATTGCATGGAAATAGTATGGAATTTTAAAGCCAGCGTATAGCGTCCAGTTCTTAAACAGTTGACTATCGCTGGTCTCTTTGTATCTTTAACTAAATGTGTAATGTAGCTATTTCTACAAAGATTTATTTGAATTAAAATGCAGTAGATAGAAAAATAAGCTTCAGTAAGAATAGTTTGCATACCCACTAATAAGCGATAGAGGGTAGATAAAGTCATGTGAGGGTAACATATGAGAATTTGTTTGCAATGAAAATGTAATGATTTGTGATAAACTCTTTCCCACGTGAAAAATGAACTTATGAAAGAAGGACAATAAGAACTTAAAGCTAATCGGTGAACACAAGTGGTTTGACTTAAGGTAATAAATAACACGAAAAAGCCTAACCTAGCCTGAGACAATATGATTGTCTCAAGTAAGTTGGGGATAAATTGTAATATGGCTAGCTCCGTAGCTCAGTCGGTAGAGCACCTGCCTGCATTATGAGGCGTTCCGTGTTCGATTCCCGGCTCGGGGGATGGGGATTTTCCTCTAGCCAAGATTATTCCCTATTCTCCCCATAGTCTGGGCGTATGAATGTGCGTGTGAACTAAAGATTAGAAACCCATAAGTGCAAGCAACCCAATGAGAAGAGAATATGACTTAACACCATTGCCTAGAAGCGATAAGTTACAAAAGATAGGCCGCCGATAAGACCCAGGTAGTTAAAGGCGGGGTATAAATGAAACTTAAAAAAATCTGATGTGTTACACTCACCTGACTTTCTCTACTCTTGTACAAACTATTTTTACAAACGCTTATTCTCCATATGCTTCATGTTAATCGACATAAACATTTGCAGAGTCTATCTTATTGCTAATTTTCTTTTAGATGTAAGGGGAATATATATTTACAAGGGCAATATAGAAATACAGCAGCCTTTAAGCACATACATATCTTTTAATAGCTGGTTGTTAGGTGCAGCACCATTCTCTTTGCCACTGATTAATACTCTTTGCATATCAAAGACAAAAAAATGAATAACGAATTCCCATTTGAGAAAATAAGTATTGAAAAATTTAAGGGAATAACAAGCAATATCTCGAAAATGGTTCGCTAAACACAAAAAATGTATATGACACAAATTGTGTATTTTAACGCGATCTACATTTTTTGTGCAGTAAAATTTTGTCTATCTCTTACGGTTTACCAGTTATGCAAACGTCGTTCACAATGAAGAATACTTTTGGAGACATTCCCAGAAAATTCAAGATATACGTTTTATTTGTCATGAAAATATCTTAAACATATGATATTGTAATCAAAATCGTTAGAGCCATTTTTGAAAAAATTAAAATTTTCGAAAAATGTTCCATGTAGAGGGTAATCTGGGGTGGGGGGATTTTGTTGAAAACCTTCGTGTCGCATCTCTGGAAGATACTGAACCTAAATACCACGTTTAGTGTTTATCCGACTGTTCGTTTCTGAGTTATGCTGTTCACAGACAGACAGACAGACACACAGACACACACACGGATATGTTTACAAAAATGCTTTTCTTGGATTCGGGGAGAGTCAAAACATGTATTTCCGGTAAAATCTCGGTATCGAATTTTTGGGTGGAATACAATAATTGCCCTACTTACTATACGTAGTAGAGAAAGTAAAAATGAATAACAAAAATGTATATGACATAAATTGTGTATTTTAACGCGATCTATATTTGTTGTATAGTAAAATTTCGTTTATCTCTTATGGTTTACCAGTTATGCAAAAGTCTTTCACAATGAAGAATACTTTTGGAGACATTACCAGAAAATTCGAGATATACATTTCAATTTGTCATAAAAATATCTTAAACATATGATATTTTAATCAAAATCGTTAAAGCCATTTTTGAGAAAATTAAAGTTTTCGAAAAATGTTCCATGTAAAGGGTAATCTGGGGTGGGGGGATTTTCTAGAAAAACTCGTGCCGCATCCTTGGAGGATACTGAACCTAAATACCAAGTTTGATGTTTATCCGACTGTTTGTTTCTTTGTTATGCTGTTCTCGCACGCACGCACGCACGCACACCCACCCACACACACACACACGTACGTTTCCAAAAATGCTTTTTTTGGATTCAGGGGGTCTCAAAACATATATTTCATGTGAAATCTCGGTATCGAATTTTTGGGTGGAATACAATACTTCCCCTACTTACTATACGTAGTAGAGAAAGTAAAAATCTGTAATATAAGTTATTTTAGCACAATTAAAAGTATGCTTTGCCCTGGTTGTTAAGATCTGTTTTAAACCTTCCAGTAACATTTGAAATTAAGCCCTGAGTATAATTATAGGTAATAGACACTAAAGGATTACTTACATGCAGCTGAATAACATATCATTTAAACGAATATCGATCGGACCCTACCTTGGTGTAGGCAAAGGACAAAGTATATTTATATTATACACTGCCCTAGAATATACCTATGCCTTCTTTTATTTCAAGAAAATTAACAATTCCTTCTTGTGTACGTAAGAAACATGAATTGAGTTTCTTTTAAGAACTCGTGTTTTTCTAAAGTGTCGTTTCCCTCACACAATGCACCTCCTTTCCGATTCACTTGTGCGCGCGCGCGCACACACACACACACACACACACAAACACACACACTGCGCGCGCTGGAAAAACAAACGAACTTTACAATTTTAACAAAGGATAAACTGTTACAGTTGTAACGTATCTAACGGTATAAGATATCCGCTATTAATGGTTCGATTTGTTCAATACTTTCATTCTTTTTAAGTTCTGTCGGTTTTCAGTTGTTTTTCTCAATGCCATGGAAAGAGAATGGAATTTTAAGGCCGATATATAGCGTCGAGTTCTTAAACATTTGAATATCGCTGTTCCTTTTGTACCTATAGGGTGGACCATTTAATTTAAGACTGTACAATATCTCCAAAACTAAGCGTTGTAGAAAGAAACATCTTCAATAAATGTTGCTTGATATTATGGGAGAAAGTAAATGCCGTTAGTCGTGCTTTGTTTGGAAGACGTTATGGTGGTCATTTTAGGGTCAATTCTATTTTTACTTTCTCTACTACGTATAGTAAGTAGGGGAAGTATTTTATTCCACCCAAAAATTCGATACCGAGATTTCACCGGAAATACATGTTTTGAGACCCTCTGAATCCAAAAAAAGCAATTTTGGAAACATGTCCGTGTGTGTGTGTCTGTGAACAGCATAACTCAGAAACGAACAGTCGGATAAACACCAAACTTGGTATTTAGGTTTAGTATCTTCCAGAGATGCCACACGAACGTTTTCAAGAAAATCCCCCCACCCCAGATTACCCTTTACATGGAATATTTTTCGAAAATTTTAATTTTCTCAAAAATGTCTCTAACGATTTTGATTAAAATATCATATGTTTAAGATATTTTCATGACAAATGAAATGTATATCTCGAATTTTCTGGGAATGTCTCCAAAAGTATTCTTCATCGTGAACGACTTTTGCATAACTGGTAAACCATAAGAGATAGACAAAATTTTACTATACAAAAAATTCAGATCGCGTTAAAATACACAATTTATATCATATACATTGATTTTGTTGAGTGAACCATTTTCGAGATATTGCTTGTTATTCCCTTAAATTTTTCAATACTTATTTTATCAAATGGGAATTCGTTATTCATTTTTTTGTCTTGGATATGCAAAGAGTATTAATCTGTGGCAAAGAGAATGGTGCTGCACCTAGCAACCACCTAAGAGCAATGTCTATGCTTAAAGGCTACTGTATTTCTATATTGCCCTTATAAATATATATATTCCCCTTACATCTACAAGAAAATTAGGAATAAGATAGAGTCTACAAATGTTTATCTCGATTAACATGAAGTAGATGAAGAATAAACGTTTGTAAAAATAATTTGTACAAGAGTAGAGAAAGTCATGTGAGTGTAACACATCAGAATTTTTAAAATGGGAACGTACAATTTTTATGTTTTTTTCTCATTAGAAAATAGTTTATATGAAGCTGCTTATTTTGAGATGAGGAATAAGGGGAGAAAATGTTGCATCCAACTATTCATTGCACTCTTCGTAAACAGCCATTAATAATTTTTGTGTTATTTACGTTGGTGTAACAACAATTGCCAAGCGCTTAATGGAAATGTTGCTTAGTTTTGTTATGAGGATTGAGAAAACAACATAAAAAGGAAGGTTCCCATTTAAAAAGTTAAATTGACCCTAAAATGACCATTACAACGTCCTCCAAACAAAACACGACTAATAGTATTTACTTTCTCCCATAATATCAAGAAAGTTTTATCAAAGACATTTCTTTCTACAACGCTTAGTTATGGAGATATTCTACAGTCTCAACTTAATTGACCCACGCTGTATAACGAAAAGTGTAATAGTTTTGTATTATTATTTTCGTAAGAATAATTTTATGCCCACTAATAAACGATAGATGGTAGAGAATGTTGTGTGAAAGTAACACATCAGAAAATGCTTTTATTCTGGGAGTAGCAAAATTAATATTTCCGTGAAGCCTCGACATAAAATTTTTGGGTGAAATACAATACTACTACTGCTTATTATGTGTAGGTAAGGAGTATGGAAAACAGAAAGACAACGTGTGATGTGTCCTCATTACCAGCCGCCACTGTTAATGTGTCTGCTAAAATGCTTTAGAGGAGCTAGACGGCCAGAGAAGGGGAAGCTGCCGTCTGAAATATTTTTATTGTTCCTTCTGGTTCCCAAGTTTTATTGTCTTAAGAGTCGCCTGCTGAACGAAAGACGGGGTTGAGGGCACCAAAGGACGAAACACACGGGAGCTTGTGGGATCAAAAACCAGTCATGAATGTTCTTACATTATACCTTACCAACTAGCTTTTCCGTGCCACGATCATTTAAGTGATGACCCTCGGGTCATTTACGAAATACATACGGCGAAACGCTAAACGTTTTTTCGAGCTAAAGAAGTCAAGAAACATGTTCATTTTTCAATGCTAATTTAAATATGCAAGAAGAACATGCTTCTGAGGGTCATGTTTTCAAATCGTTCTCATGACATCGGCTAGTATAAACTATTAAGATTTCTTTCAAAATCCGAGTGATAGTTTTCTCGTTTTGCCTTTTTACTCTCTCTACTACGTATAGTAAGCAGGGGAAGTATTGCATTCACCCAAAAATTTGATATCGAGATTTCACCGGAAATACATGTTTTGAAGTGCCCTGAATTCAAATATAGCATTTTTGGAAACATGTCCGTGTATGTGTCTGACTATGAATAGCATAACTCAAAAACGAAAGTCGGATAAATACCAAACTTGGTACTTGGGTTTACCATCTTCCAAGGATGTGACACAAAGATTTTCAAGAAAATCCCCCTCCCCACTCTACGCTACCCTTTACGTGGAACATTTTTTTAAAATTTTGATTTTCTCAAAACTGGCTAAACAATTTTGATTCAAATATAATATGTTTAAGATATTTTCATGGCAAATGAAATGTATATCTTGAATTTTCTGAGAATCTCCCCAAAAGACCTGTTTGTTCTGAATGACTTTCGCGCAAATGGTAAACCGTAAGAGATAGACAAAATTGTATTACAATAAAACGTAGATCTCGTTAAAACACATAATTTATGTCATATACATTTCTTTTGTGGAGTGCACCATTTCCGAGTTTGTTATTTGTTTGAATTTTTCAATACTTATACTTTTTCTCGTTATTCACTTTTTTATGTCCTGGACATACAAAGAGAATGGAATGCGCCACATAACAACCAGCGCTTAAAAGATTTAACTATCGCTTAAAGTCTACCATATTACCCTTGCACCTACAAGAAAATTATGCGGCAATATAGTTGTTGTAAATGTTCATTTCAATCGACATTAAGGAGACGGAGAATAAGCGTTTGTAAAATAGTTAGTACAAGAGTAGAAAAATCATACGAGTGCAACACATCAAATTTTTTTTAGGATAATTATACAGATTGCAAAGGAGCTTTAACTTTTGGAATAAATTGTTTAGTTTAATTTTACAAAGCAAATTATGTGTGAATATGACTGGTATTTCAGCCCAGGCAATTTACCAGTCATATTCATATTTAAAACAATATCCTTGCTCCAATATACTAATTTTATTTGACCTGACTATCTATGAGTTTATAGTTCTCTTGTTTGTCTATATTCACTGTCTAGATCCATTTATTCTTCACGTAGGCTCTGTCCTTATTTCTAGTAACTTCTATAAAACGTTCTAATTAAAGCAATTTTGTTTTCTCTAGCACGTACTTAGTGGCACAGGGGTATTATATACCACGCAACTGCTACAAGAAGATTACAGCTGAGGTAGCATAAGTTTTGTGGCTCCGGAATTATAAAAAAAATCTGATGTGGTACATTCATATGACTTTCTCTAACCTCTATCTTTATTAGTGCGTATACAAACTATTCTTAAAAAGCTTATTACTTTCTCTACTACGCATAGTAAGTAGGGGAAGTATTGTATTCCACCCAAAAATTCGATACCGAGATTTCACCGGAAATACATGTTTTGAGACCCCCTTAATGCAAAAAAAGCGTTTTTTGGAAACATTTCCGTGTGTGTGTGTCTGTGTGTCTGTCTGTGAACAGCATAACTCAGAAACGAACAGTCGGATAAACACCAAACTTGGTATTCAGGTTCAGTATCTTCCAAGGATACGACACGAAGGTTTTCAAGAAAATCCCCCCCCACCCCAGATTACCCTTTACATCGAAGATTTTTCGAAAATTTTAATTTCCTCAAAAATGGCTCTAACGATTTTGATTAAAATATCATGTTTAAGATATTTTCATGACAAATGAAATGTATATCTCGAATTTTCTGGGAATGTCTCCAAAAGTATTCTTCATTGTGAACGACTTTTGCATAACTGGTAAACCATAAGAGATAGACAAAATTTTACTACACAAAAAATGTAGATCGCGTTAAAATACACAATTTATGTCATACACATTTTTTGTCGAGTGAACCATTTTCGAGATATTACTTGTTATTCCCTTAAATTTTTCAATACTTATTTTCTCAAATGGGAATTCGTTATTCATTTTTTTGTCTTGGATATGCAAAGAGTATTAATCTGTGGGAAAGGGAATGGTGCTGCACCTAGCAACCAGCTATTAAGAGATGGCTACTGTATTTCCAAATTGGCCTTGTAAATATATATTCCCCTTACATCTACAAGAAAATTAGCAATAAGATAGACTCTGCAAATGTTTATCTCGATTAACATGAAGCATATGCAGAATAAGCGTTTGTAAAAATAGTTTGTACAAGAGTAGAGAAAGTCATGTGAGTGTAACACATCAGATGTTTTCTTCTTAATATTCTAAGCACTGTTATAAAATATAATAGTTCTAAATTTATAATTCTGAGTCAGTATTTCTATACTGTTATCATACATCTACTTTAAGAAGTATATGTAATAGATACAGATTTCCAAAAAGCATTTGAATAAGTTGATCATGACTGCTAACTTGCTAAATTATCGAAATTGGGTTTTTCGTTTCCATTAATAAAAATACTTCGATCGTACTAAAAGGACAACTCATAGGTAGTGTATTATAAAAATTGCGTGTCATACCAGTGTAATCTTAATTCACGGATCCCCCAAGGTTCCAATTAAAGACCAATGATTTTCCCAATGTCGTTAAATATTCCAAAATATTAATGTTTGCTGATGATGTTAAATTATACAAAAGTATCAATAGTGTTAGAGATTGTTTAGAACTTCAACATGATCTAGATTCTTTATATGAATGGAGCAAAACGAAGAAACTCCCATTTAATTTTAGTAAGTGTGTAAAAATGTCCTTCACCAGAAGTAAAAATCCCTTTAAATATCTTTATAACATTAATAGGACACCACTCGATGGAGTAGTCGAAAATAAACGTTTAGGAGTATATTTAGAAACAAATCTCAGATTTAACAGACACACAGAATTAATCCTTTTAGACGAAATCTCGAATATGCATCTATTATTTGGAATTCTAAGACCACAAAGTATGTGAGCTTAATAGAAAAGTACAATCGAAAATTTTAAAATATGTACTATTTAAAAGAATGGGATGTTATCCTATGTACACAAATTACGAAACCCGCTTAGATATATTTAAATTTAAAAATATAAATTTCAGAAGAGACATTGCGGGATTAATATTTCTGTATAAAGTGTTACATTCTATTATTGACGATATTAATATTATCGCAAATGTATTATTTTATATGTCAATTATGATTTAAAGGGATCCGCATTTTTGTGTAATACGTTTTCGTCTATCGTTTAACGTTTACCAGTTGTAGAAAAATTAAATTGAGTTTTA
Organism: Deroplatys truncata; assembly: GCA_030765065.1. NCBI lineage: Eukaryota > Metazoa > Arthropoda > Insecta > Mantodea > Mantidae > Deroplatys > Deroplatys truncata. The sequence continues at coordinate 62,691,495 of CM060987.1, read as the reverse complement.
TTTACGGACTCTATTATGGTTCTTAGCGTCCCATTCCATATTGGTTGTGAAAGTCGGAAACTTTTGCTCAGAAGCCTCTTTTTTGGGCTTGAGGCTCTTTTACGTGCCGTATATCTACGACATGGGACTTTACTTCCTTGCCGAAGGAAGCCATACTAGAGACTTTTATGCTCGAAAATATCCATCGCCTTTAGACGGGTATGAACCTGCGACCTTAGGAACTTAGTATAAATGGTATCCTTACGACCAGAAAAACACCAGAAGATTATACAAAATTTCTTCCGAATGAAGTGAACTCTGCAGGCTATTGCCAGAAAATACAAGATATAAATTTTGTTTGTAATGCAAATAATTTTTTAGAAAGTAAAAAATTTCGAAAAAATATTCCATGTAAAAGGTAGTTTGGAGTGGGGTGAGAAAGAAAGAGAGAGAGAGAGAGACACACACACACACGCACGCACACGGGCCATTTTCTAAGGGGCCTAAAAACATGTATTTTTCTTTAAATATCTGTGTCGAATTTTTAGATGGAATGCAATTCCTTCTCGGTCTACTTTGTACAGGTAAAGAAAGTAAAAAATCTGATGTGTTACACTCACATGACTTTCTCTACTCTTGTACAAACTATTTATACAAACGCTTATTCTCCATCTACTTCATGTTAATCGAGACAAACATTTGCAGAGTCTATCTTATTGCTAATTTTCTTGTAGATGTAAGGGGAATATATATTTACAAGGGCAATTTGGAAATAAAGTAGCCTTTAAGCACATACATATCTCCTAATAGCTGGTTGCTAGGTGCAGCACCATTCCCTTTCCCACAGATGAATACTCTTTGCATATCCAAGACAAAAAATCTGATGTGTTACACTCACATGACTTTCTCTACTCTTGTACAAACTATTTATACAAACGCTTATTCTTCATATGCTTCATGTTAATCGAGATAAACATTTGTAGACTCTATCTTATTGCTAATTTTCTTGTAGATGTAAGAGGAATATATATTTACAAGGGCAATATACAAATACAGTAGCCTTTAAGCACATACATATCTCTTATTAGCTGGTTGCTAGCTGCAGCACCATTCGCTTTGCCACAGATTAATATTCTTTGCATATCGAAGACAAAAAAATGAATAACGAATTCCCATTTGAGAAAAGTATTGAAAAATTTAAAGGAATAACAAGTAATATCTCGAAAATGGTTCACTCAACAAAAAAAATGTATATGATATAAATTGTGTATTTTAACGCGATCTACATTTTTTTGTGTAGTAAAGTTTTGTCTATCTCTTATGGTTTACCAGTTATGTTAAAGTCGCTCACAATAAAGAATACTTTTGGAGACATTCCCAGGAAATTCAAGATATACATTTTATTTGTCATAAAATATCTTAAACATATGATATTTTAATCAAAATCGTTAGAGCCATTTTTGAGAAAATTAAAATTTTCGAAAAATCTTCCATGTAAAGGGTACTCTGGGATGGGGGGATTTTCTTGAAAACCCTCGTGTCGCATCCTTGGAAGATACTGAACCCAAATATCAAGTTTGGTGTTTATCCGACTGTTCGTTTCTGAGTTATGCTGTTCACAGACACAAAGACACACACACAGACAGACACACGGACATGTTTCCAAAAATGCTTTTTTTGGATTCAGGGGTCTCAAAACATGTATTTCCGGTGAAATCTAGGTATCTAAATTTTGGGTGGAATACAATACTTCCCCTACTTACTATACGTAGTAGAGAAAGTAAAAATGAATAACGAATTCCCATTTGAGAATATAAGTATTGAAAAGTTTAAGGGAATAACAAGCAATATCTCGAAAATGGTCCACTCAGCAAAAAAATGTATATGACATAAATTGTGCATTTTAACGCGATCTACATTTTTTTGTGCAGTAAAATGTTGTCTATCTTTTATGCTTTACCAGTTATGCAAAAATCGTTCACAATGAAGAATACGTTTGGAGACATTCTCAGAAAATTCAAGATATACATTTTATTTGTCATGAAAATATCCTAAACATATGATATTTTAATCAAAATCGTTAGCCATTTTTGTGAAAATTAAAATGTTCGAAAAATGTTCCATGTAAAGGGTAATCTGGGTTGGGGGGATTTTCTTGAAAACCTTCGTGTCGCATCTCTGGAAGATACTGAACCTAAATACCAAGTTTGGTGTTTATCCGACTGTTCGTTTCTGATTTATGCTGTTCACAGACACACACACACACATACGTTTCCAAAAATTGCTTTTTTTTTGGATTTAGGGGGTCTCAAAACATATATTTCCGGTGAAATCTCGGTATCGAATATTTGGGTGGAAAGCAATACTTCCCCTACTTACTATACGTAGTAGAGAAAGTATAAAGCGAGTAGTGACTTAGCACTTGGAAAAAGTATAAATATTTGAAAATTTAAAACAATAGTAAAGAACAGTATCTCGTAAATAGTTAACGCCACAAAGAATTATTTGTCATAAATGTGTGTTTTAACGAGATCTACTGCTTGTGCAGTAAGTTTGTGTATATCTTTCGGTTTGCCAACTATAGAATTTATTTAGCATGAAGGTATTCGTAGAAACTTTAAGGCATACATTTTATTTTCCATTAAATATCTTAAATACGTGGTATTTTAATCAAAATCATTAGAGCAATGTTTGAGAATAGACATAAAAAATAACTAAACGTTTTTCCATGTAAAAGGTGGTCCATTTAGAGATTTAGGTATCAAAATTGCGGTGTGAAAGAAAGCGGTCTACCTTCTAGAGTAGATGCACAAAAAAGGGATTAGGGTGATTTAGGAATTCCAATATGTGAAATAGGAAGCCAGTCACATTTACTTTAGGCTTGCTGCTACACGAATCAACGAAGGAATCCATTGGATTGACTACGGAGGGGACTGAGCACTGATCCACATAGGGGATATTGTACAACCTTGAGGAAGGTTGAGGCGAGAGGGGACACCGGTCGGCCGGAACCAGGAGTGACGACACAGGAGTGACGGCAGGGTCCCCATGTTTCCTGGATAGAGACTACCCGGCGACGGACAGGCAGACCGGGAACGCCACCCTGCACAGAGGGAGTCCAACGCTCCTCAAGGGGGTTCGGATACCCCGTCAGCCAGCCAAAAGCCGAGGGACGGAGAGTGTCAAAAAGAGCAACCCTTTCCTCTGCCACGCTGCACCGAAACACCATCGCCGACACTTCCAACCCTGAAAGAGACCAACGGATGAAAGATGAAGTGAAATGACAATGGAGGGATAGGAAATTCGGGAGATGTGAGAATCCTTCCCAGCGTTCGCCTGGCGACCCGGGAAACCCCCCGAAAAAACCCATGGGTCAGGAAGGTCGGACACGGGAATCGAAATCACGACCTTCCGAATGCGGGTCACAGACGAAAGCACCGGAACTATCCCGCTCGGTAATCAACAAAGGAGTACGATAAATAAAATAGTTGGTGGATAGTAGGAAAAATTATGGGGAAAATAGGAATGGGAGATATTTGGAGAGCAGGAGAAAGAAATAGCAACGGCTTTTGGATAACAGTAAGAAACAGAGTGGAGAACCTAGAAAGACAAGAGATATGGGGAAGCTTAGAGAATGAAAAATCACTAAGGTTTTGTAGATTAGTAAAAAGGAAATGGGGAAGAAAAGGATATGTATATTGTTGTAATAAAGCGGAAAAAGAAGCATTTGCATGAACGAGAATAGGATCAATGTACTTGAGGGGGTTAAAGGACAGAATAAGTGGAATCTCCGAACTAGGAGAGGCAGTGAAAGCGTAGAGCATTATATGATACAATACAAAGAACTAGCGAAATGTAAAAAAAAAGTATGGGAGAAAAAATGGGGAAAAGTAGATTGAAAAATTGTAGCAATTAAAATGTTGACAGAAAAAGATGAAAAGAAAAATAAGAATATGGGGTAGTTTTTAAAGAAAGCAAAGGAGAAATAGGTTAGAAAAGTAAGGGAAGTAAGAAAGATAAAAGGGCGGAGAAAAGGGGAAAATGGGAAAACATAGATGGAAAAATAGTAGCAATTAAAACGTTGACAGAAAAAGAAAAGTAACATAAGAATATGGGGGAGTTTTTAAAAAAAGCAAAGAAGCAATGGGTTAGAAAAGTAAGAGAGATAAGAAAGATAGAAGGGCAAACGAAACAGGGGGAAGATGGATCGTAGGTGATTAACGGTAGCAAAGGGCTGCTCCATAAGGCCAGGGTGTCAGACAAACTGAGCAGTACCTATAGAACATAGCAGGATAGAAAATTTGTACATAGGTAAGTTAGCTTATAAGGGACATATAGTAAAAAATCTGGTATGTTACACTCAAATGACTTATTGCTAACTTTCTTGTAGGTGCAAGGGGAATATCGTAGGCTTTAAGCGATAGTCAAATCTTTTAAGACCTGGATGCTATGTGGCGCATTCCATTCCCTTTGCATGTCCAGGACATTAAAAAAATCTGATGTGTTACACTCACCTGACTTTCTCTACTCTTGTACAAACTATTTTTACAAACGCTTATCACTATGCTTTATGTCATCGAGATGTTAATCTTTTTGCTAATTTTCTTGTAGATGCAAGGGGAATATGGTAGTATGTAAGCGATAGTCAAATCTCTTAAGAGCTGGTTGCTATGTGGGGCATTCCATTCTCTTTCCATGCGCAGGACATAAAAAATGAATAACGAATTCCCATTTGAGAAAAAGTACAAGTATTGAAAAATGTAACGGAATAACAAGCAATATCTCGAAAATGGTTCACTTAGTAAAAAAATGTATATGACATAAATTGTGTATTTTAATGCGATCTACATTTTTCGTGCAGTAAAAGTTTGTCTATCTCTTAGGTTTTCCAGTTATGCAAAAGTCGTTCACAATGAAGAATACTTTTGGTGACATTCCCAGAAAATTCAAGATATACATTTTATTTGTCATGAAAGTATCTTAAATATATGATATTTTAATCAAAATTATTAGAGCCATTTCTGAGAAAATTAAAATTTTCGAAAAATCTTCCATGTAAAGGGTAATCTGGGCTGGGGGTATTTTCTTGAAAACCTTCGTGTTGCATCTCTGGAAGATACTGAACCTAAATACCAAGTTTGGTGTTTATCCGACTGTTCGTTTCTGAGTTATGCACAGGGACAAGTTTCCAAAAATGCTTTTTTTTGGATTTAGGAAGTCTCCAAAACATGTATTTCCGGTGAAATCTCGGTATAAAATTTTTGGGTGGAATACAATACTTCCCCTACTTACTATACGTAGTAGAGAAAGTAAAAAACGAATATTGAATTCCCATTTGAGAAAAGGTATAAGTATTGGAAAATTCAAATAAATAACAAGGAATATTTCAGAAATGGTTCAATCCACATAAAAGAGTATATTACATAAATTGTGTGTTTTAATAAGCTCTACATCTTTGTGTAGAACATTTTGTCTATCTCTTACGGTTTACCCGTTATCCAAATCCCGAATGCAAAAGCCATTCAGAAAGAAGAGGACTTTTGGGAACATTCCCATAAATTTAAGATATACGTTTTATTTGACACGAAAATATTATAAATATATGATTTTTAATCAAAATCGTTGGAGCCATTTTTGAGAAAATCAACATTTTCGAAAACAGTTTCATGAAAAGGGTAGTCTGGGATGGGAGTATTTTCTTGAAAACCTTCGTGTCGCGTCTTTGAAAGATACTAAACCTAATTAACAATTTGGTATTTATCCGATTTTTCGTTTTTAAGTTATGCTATTTACAGACACACACGCCGACCTTTTTCTTAAAGTGTTTTTTTTATTATTCAGGACATGTATCCTCAAAACATGTATATCCTCTGAAATATTGGTATCGAATTTTTGGGTGGAATGCAATGCTTCTACTTACTACGCGTAGTGGAGAAAATAAAAAAGGATTGTGTATAAAGAGATTCAATTAATTCAATTCATACTACTGCACGATTGCTATTCCTAAGTTTAATTGAAAAATCCCTGGATTAAAAATTTCCAAAACACTTTTTCCAGGCTTTGAACTAGCAAAATTACATATTACTGATCATTTTGGGCTGTTTATTTGGGTTCTCTTCTCGTCTGATATGTGCGCTTCTTTATCTCCAAATAAGCTTTATCAGGTGCTCCAATCCGATACCTCTGTGCTCCCAAATGTAATTTTTCTTGCTTATTAATCTTCTGCTCTATTCTTGGACCATTCTTTCACATAGATCCATGTTATATTCTCTCAAAAGTTAGAAAAGATACAAACGATGTGCAGTGAACAAGTGAATAAGGCTCGTATTCTTCTTTCATGACAGCTTGAGGAGGTTGGCATTTGGATGGTGCCAATGAGGAAAAATCACTTGACACATGCCTGTGTTGCCGGATTTTTATCTTCTGTACTACATATAGTAAATAGGGATAGTACATTCCAGTCGATATGGAGATTTCACCGAAATATTTTTGAGCCCCATGAACCCCCCTCCCAAAAAAAATAATTTTTAGAAATACGCGCGCGTGGTGTGTGAACAACATAACTCACACGAAAAGTTAGTTAAATGCCAAACGTTTCCAAAGATACGACACAAAGATTTACAAGAAAATGCCCCCACATCAACTACGCTTTACATGGAACAGTTTTTAAAAGTTTTTATTTTCTAAAAATTGCTCTGACGATTTGTTTAAAATGCCAAATACTAAAGATATTTGCATGACAAATAAAATCTATATCTGGAATTCTCCGGGAATGGGCTATTAAGTGTTCTTCATTCGGAAGGAATTTTGTATAATCTTGTATAACTGGTAAACAATAAGCGATAGACAAAACGGACTACGCAAAAAATGTAGATCTCTCTAAAACACACAATTTATTTCCAATAACATTTTTTTGTGGCATAAGCTATTTCCGAGGTATCCGTGATTAATGGTTCGAGTTTGTTCATTACCTTGTCATTCCTTTAAAGTCCTGTTGCTATTGTATGGAAACAGAATGGAATTTTAAGGCCAGCATATAGCGTCCAGTTCTTAAACATTTGACTGTCGCTTTTCCTTTGTATCCACAACCAAATGTGTAATGCAGCTATTTCTGCAAATATTTATCTCGATATAATGAAGTAGATAGAAAAATAAGCTTTCATAGGACTATTTTTTATTTCCATTAATAAATGACTAACAATTAAGGTTACTGTAAGGTTACACATTACAGGTTACTTTGCAAAGAACTATAGGTTTGCCGTGAATAATCCCGGGGAAGTCACTTTACTAGAATTAGGGAAAACGAGAAGGAAAGGTATAGTATTAGAGAGAATGACAAAATTTTGGTATAAATGTTTGACAAGGAAAGAAGGAGATACACAGAGTGAATCACTTAAAACTTGCACACCAAATATTTTGGAAATGGTAAGTGTTATTGATCTGTAGTTTTCACAGCATTGATTGGTTAGTCAGGGCCTCGTATATTTAGCCTATAAACAGAGTTCAATAATACTGAGAAAGTGTATTTTTGAGCAAACATACAATGTTTTAAATGGAACAATGCCTAGTTACATCAACAGAATAAAGGTAGGGTATATCAGAATGTCAGTGGCGTTTATTACAATATTCTAGTGCAAGTGGTTTACGAGAAATCTTATTTTGAAACTTATACGCACCGACACTTGTACAACCTGTGGTAGCACAAACTAAAGAAAAACAAAAGGGCATTACAATACTTCTGTGGATTCTTACACGTAAAGAGAACATAGCCCTTCAAAGGTTGTATTCAAAATGACCACCGGCAGCTTCAATACACGCTTCCAGTCTGCTATGGAAAGACTGCTGCACATGTTCCAGCATTTCAGCGGAAATTTCAGAGCAGGCAGCAGTAATACCTCGTTTCATATCGTCTGGTGTAGTTGGTACATCCTTGTAGACAGTGTCTATTAGCCTTCCCCACAGAAAAAAGTCTAAAGGGGTCAGATCCGGTGAACGGGCCGGCCAAGGTGCAGGTCCTCTTCATCCAATCCAAAGATTTGGAAACAATCCGTTAAGACAAGCTGTAGTACTTCGTGCACTATGGGCTGGACAGCCATCTTGTTGGTACCACAGGTTCCTCCTAGTTTGCAAAGGAACGTCTTCTAGCATCTGTGGTAAATGGTCTGTAAGGAGGCTGCGATACTTGTGCGAGTTCATTGTTCCTTCTATGAACAAAGGGCATATGAGCTGATGGTTCATTATCCCACACCATACGTTTAAACTCCATTGACGCTGACGTTCCACCTGACGAAGCCAACGGGGATTGTCAACAGACCAATAGTGCATGTTTCTGCGGTTTACCTGGCCATGATTAGTAAATGTTGCCTCATCACTAAACAAGATACATGATGAATCTGGAGTATCATGTCTTAATGCCCATGTACAAAAGTTAACACGATTCTCAAAATCGTTTCCATGCAGCTTTTGATGGAGAGAGATGTGATAGGGATGGAACCTATGTCGATGGAGAATGCGCAGTACACTTGCCTGACTTATGCCACTTCCACGTGCGATTGTGCGGTAACTAATTTGCGGATCTACTGCAACGTCAGCCAAAACATTAATTGCTGCCTCTTTTCCAGTCATTTGTTTGTTTCTGTTACGTTTTCTAGGTGTTACAGTACCACTTTCACGTAATTGGTTGAAGAGGTTGATAAATAATTGCCGAGATGGTTGACGTCTATTGGGATATGTTTCCGCACACACCGTACAGGAACGAACTGCATTCTTCCTACACTCTCCATACACCATGAGCATGCCGGCTTCTTCTGCATTAGTAAACCCTATCTTCCACTCACGAGTTATTGCTTGAACTGTCACAAACTTACTGAGTAGAAAGTCTCAATGCAATCAATGAACAGAAAACGCAATGCAAACAAACATAACAACATCGTACCTAGCAACTAAGCAGGTTGAATGGGACAAACAATTGTGGGAAACTTTTCAAAATAAGATTTCTCGTAAACCACTTGAACTAGAATCCTGCAACAAAGACCATTGACATTCCAATTTACTCTACCTTTATTCTGTTGATGTAACTAGGCATTGTTCCATTTAAAATTGTATGTTTGCTCAAAAAATACACTTTTCAGTATTATTAAAATCTGTTTATAGGCTAAATGTACGAGCTCGTGACTACATCAATGGTGGGAAAACTGTACATCAATAGCACTTTCCATTTCCGAAATATTTGTGGTGCACGTGTTAGGTGATTCATCCTGTATTAAGAAGCTGTATGGTACAACAGAAAAGTATAAAAATGAGAACAGTTGGGGAGCAAGGTTTAAGAAAGTATTGGAAGAAATAGGATTGAAAGATATACGGTTACAGGGGGAATGGAACGTTCAGGTTTTAGAATGCAAGTAGGATATCGAAAGGCAGGAGATATGGGGAAGCATAGGAAATTTTACAGGAAAATAAAAAGGTGGGGAAGAGAAAGATACACAGAGCAGTGTAATAAAAGAGAGAAAGAAGGGTTAGCCTGGATGAGAAGGGGAACGATATTTTTAAGTAGCTTAAGAGGTAATGATACAGGAATATGTGAATTTTGTGACGGTGAGGAAAGTGTAGAACATTATCTAACAGAATGTGAAGAGTTAAAAAAATGGAGAGAGAAAATCTGGGACAAGAAATGGAATAATATGGGGGTGATTTAATAGCACTGAAAATGTTAACAAGCAAACAAGAAAGGAAGAACTAGAAAAATCTGATATGTTACACTCGCATCACTTTCTCTACTCTTGTACAACCTATTTTTACAAACGCTTATTCTCCATCTATTTCGTGTTAATCTTATTGCTAATTTTCTTGTAGGTGCAAGGGGAATATGGTAGGCTTTAAGTGATAGTCATATCTTTTAACAGCTGGTTGCAATGTGAGTATTTCATTCTTTGCATATCCAGGACATAACGAAACAAATTACCATTTGAGAAAAAGTATAAGTATTCTAAAATCCGAACAAGTAACAAGGAATATCTCGGAAATGGTTCAGTAGACAAAAAAAAAATGTAATGTCATAACTTGTGTGTTTTAACGAGATCTACATGTTTTGTGTAAAACAATGTTGTCTTTCTCTTACGGTTTACCAGTTATGCAAAAGCCATTCAGAAAGAAGAGGACTTTTGGGGGCATTCACAGAAAATTCAAGATATACGTTTTATTTTTCATGAAAATATCTTAAACATATAACATTTTAATCAAAATGGTTAGAGTAATTTCTAAGAAAATAAAAATTTCGAAAAATGTCCGTGTTGAGGGATTTTCTTGATAATCTGTGTCGCATGTTTGAGACATATTAAACCTAAATAGTAAGCTTGGTATTTATCCGACTTTTCGTTTTTGAGTTATGCTGTTCACAGACACACAGACGCACGCGCGCTACACAAGCGCACACAAAAACATGCACCTTTTTCTAAAAATGCTTTTTTTTTTGCATTTAGGAGATCTCAAAACATGTATTTCCGGTGAAATCTCGCTATCAAATTTTTGGGTGGAATGCAATATTCCCCTACTTACTATACGCAGCAGAGAAAATAAAACTGAAAGAGAAATGGATGAGGAAAGTCAAAGATAAGAAGAGGAAGGGGAGGAGGGAAGATAAGATAAAATAAATTAAATTGTAATGAGGCTTTAGCAAAGAGAAGGAAAGATTGCAGAGTAGTGCTTGAAGCCCAGGGAGCTACACTGGCTGTACAAAACAAAGTAGGGTACCAGATATGTACGTAATAAAATAGAAGCATGAAAATAAATGTAACAAATTTGTAACTTGGAATGTGTACAATAAACTACATACATATAATAAATGGTACAGGGTAGAGAAAGTCATGTGAATGTAACACAATAATATCTTCCTAACTCAGCCGTACAGAACTGGAGCACATTCTATGCTGCATTTACTGCGGCTTCTAAGCTGTAGATTCACGCGCTACACTGGTCTACCAGAAACTGGATAAATTGACAACACAGTAATGTTTTTTAGAAAGGTTTTGTGGAAACATGTAGTGATATTTCCGCCTGATTACACATACATAAAAATGAGCTCTGTCATAATTATAAATTAGGAATTATTGATAATTAACATACAATTTGATAATTTTCCATAATTTTAAAGCAATGATTAAAAACTGCATCAATCGAAAGCCCTTCTGAAGCTGTAAATATGTTTTAAGTTCCAATAATATTGTTAAATAAATAAAGGCGTAATTGCCTAAGAAAACTTAAAAGATTTAGGCAAATTAAGAGTAGCTTTGTTTCAGACTGTCCATTATGTTTTCAGAGCGTGGGACCATAAAATTCGAAAGCTTCTTTTGTACTTCGTGGGGATGACGCAAGTTTTAGGAGTAAACAGACGCTATGAGGCAACGAACTTTTCTTACAGTTAGGCTTTGAATTTTCAACTAGGGAACCAATAGACGTAGAGGATAAGTATTAGAACCATTGAAAAGATAGAAGACGCAGTGACATGCACAAAATTTGGAGGCGACCAGTGGATAATACATGTGAACGCGAGTGTAGATTTGGGGCAGTTTCTCATGATTCTTCGTTAAGGTAACACGTAGCACTGCGGGTAAGAAAAGGACGCTAAGTTCCGAAATTTGTTAAGTGCCGCGTAATTATACAATCATAAATTGATGTAGGTGAAATATTTATGTAATGTGCTAACGGAATTCTTCGATATAATTATATACAAGCTCATTAACGAGCTAATGTTAGTCAAGTGACTACTTCAAGTTCGCGTGAATATAAAGAACGGTGTTAGAGCACTGAGATATTAAAATAACTAGCCGTAGTAAACTTCAGTATTCCAAGAGACAATAGTGAAAAGACAGTGCTAAATGAATCGCACGTGCTATGGAATACCAATAAATCTTGCAGGATTTCTAGCATAAAGAGTGAGAAAAGTGAAAACAGTGTTTCTTTCAAGACAATATCCTGGTGTCACCACTGCCGCAATCCTACCCTGACAACAACAGTAGGGACTTCAGGCCGATTCGCCAAACAGTTGACTCTGAGATGCGACGACGATATGTGCTTCCTGATTGACATCGGCGATTTCGAATCCTCAAGACTACACTACAACGACGCAGAGACGAGACCGACGCAGGTAAAATTAAATTAAATTGAGTTTTATTTATGGACGCTCTTTAACTGCTGTGGTTCTTAGCGTCCTATTCTGTATTGGGCGTGAAAGACCGGTAATTTTGCTCAGAGGCCTCTTTATCGGGCTTGAGGTTCTTTTACGTGCCGTAAATCTACGACACGGGATCACCGGCTTTACTTCCCTTCCGAAGGAAGCCATTCCAAGGATTTTTCTGCCCAAAAATACATCGCCCTCCGCCGTGTTTGAACCCGTGACCTTGGGAACTAGACGCTAGCACGCTACCACTAGTACACGGAGGACGACGACGCGGGGCAAAACGCTACAAACATGTAGCTAGAATACCCTCAGTTCATTGTGACTGCAGGACCACACTGTACAACAAAGACGCACGGCTTGATGAAAGTTAGCGTTTATAGTCTCTTACAAAGAAGCGGCACATCGTTTGTACCTTTTCTGAATCTTGCAGAAAGTACGAGCCACCTAATGTTGCTTTGTACTTTGTACTTCCTCTTATTAGCAATAAACACTTCCATCACAGTACTCAATCCTTTCAGCAATGAAACAAAAGCAGACAATTCTGTGGGCAAAACTGTTAGTCATTATTGTTGAGGGTCCCACTAATCCTATCAAGATACTGCACACTGATTTAAAGGGTTAATTCTCTTCGGAAATTGAACAACTATTAACTGTGAGATTTACATTGGTTAAGCAAACATTTAATTAGACCTACTTATCAAATGGAGTATAGCGACTCTGCAATCTTTGTGGCCGAGGGTACGGAAGCTATTTGTCTTGTCTTGTTCGATACAAATTTCTGTCATTGCTCCGGGCCCATTTCAGCCTTGGGCTCATTGTGCTACTTGTATGTTTTAAAGCCAATTAATTATACCTACACTCTTTACCAAGGAGTACAGTCTCATAACAAATATGGTTTAAAATTCTTCTGGTTCGAAAAACATTTTCACCAAGAGCAATATATCTCATGTGCTGGGCTGTTTCAGTACCTTTCTTGCACAATCTGCAATCTAAGCTACCCTGAAACACTCCCATTGTGTTAATGGTTTTTCACAGGTGCATGTCCTGTGAGAAATGCTATAACTGTTCTCAGCTGAAGTCTGTTACATTTAAGTAAGTTTTCAACTCTTTTCTTATAGTTCTCTTTCATAAATAGTTTATCATGTTTGTTCCATGGAGTTTTAATGGGTTTTATAATATTCTACTTTGAACCAGTTCTTAATAGTCTCTCTTACTAAACATCGAGATGTTCCTAGAGGACTCTGATCCAATAAACTGTGAAGCTGCTTCTTTCTTGCAAGTGCATTAGCTTTATCATTTCCCTCTATGCCACTATGACCCGGCACCCAGATGAGGTGAACTTCATTCGATTCTGCCAAGCTTGTGCGCATGTTTAGGTAGCTTAAAACCAGTCCTGACGTTACCTTATGACTACTTAGAGCCTTAAGTGCAGCCTGGCAATCCGAAGCTAAGGGTCTGTTTACCGGTGTAAGCTCTATTTATGTTTTCATGTATGCATTGAATAACAGCATAAATTTCTGTTTCAAAAACAGCATTCACCCAAGGAAAAAAGAAAACATTTTTCTCCATGATTTTATGACATATACTCCGGAGCCTGTTCCTGGGCCATGCTTTGAGTCGTCTTAAACGACATTAAAGCTTTCCTAGGAGTTTTATTCGTCCAACGTTCAGAATCAATAATGACCCTGAAGTTCTTTATGAAGAGTTTAACTAGCATTATATAGTCTGACAGTATTTCTAAACATGCATCTCCTACGTAATACCTAATTCATAGCAAACCAGGTTTATTTAAAGAATTCGCAGTTGCTTAGCGCGTTGCAGTCTATAGAGTCCCATTCTTGTCTCCTTCATTACAACTAAATGCAATGGAGTAGGGAAGAAGGCTGTATACTACTACCAGGGGTTGCTCAGCACTACCACAAACTTTACTGGAAAACATGAATCACAATTTCTTTCCTTGCTGTACATTGCAGCGTGGCTGTAGACTATTAGAAGCGAATGAGTCGCTCACGTTATGATGCAGTTGAATCTAAAAATGCAGGTGAAAACTTTTTTACTTTCTCTACTACGTATAGTAAGTAGGGGAAGTATAGTATTCCACCCAAAAATTCCATACCGATATTTCACCGGAAATACATGTTTTGAGACCCCCTGAATCCAATTTTTTTGGAAACATGTCCGTGTGTGTTTGTCTGTGTGTGTGTGTTGTTTGCGAAAAACATAACTCAGAAACGAACAGTCGGATAAACACCAAGCTTGGTATTTAGGTTCAGTATCTTCCAGAGATGCAACACAAAGGTGTTCAAGAAAATTCCCCACCCCAGATTACCCTTTACATGGAACATTTTTCGAAAATTTTAATTTTCTCAAAAATGGCTGTAACGATTTTGATTAAAATACCATATGTTTAAGATATTTTCATGACAAATGAAATGTATATCTCGAATTTTCTGGGAATGTCTCCAAAAGTATTCTTCATTGTGAAAGATTTTACATGACTGGTAAACTATAAGAGTTAGACAAAATTTTACTACACAAAAAATGTAGATCGCGTTAAAATACACAATTTATGTCACATACATGTTTGTTGTTGAGTGAACTATTTTCGAGATATTGCTTGTTATTCCCTTAAATTTTCCAATTTTTTTCTCAAATGGAATTCGTTATTCATACAAAGAGAATGGAATGTGCCACATAGCAACGAGCTCTTAAAACATTTGACTATCGCTTAAAGCCTACCAATTCCCCTTGCATCTACAAGAAAATTAGCAATAAGATTAACATCTCGATTAACATGAAGCATATGGAGAATAAGCGTTTGTAAAAACAGTTTGTAGAAGAGTAGAGAAAGTCATGTGAGTGTAACACATCAGATTTTTTCAGAATCCTGCACATTCGTGTCTGTCATTAAATGAAACTTAGGTACATACCTACTCGTCAATACCTCTGATGTGGGAAACGTATTTCACAAACTACATAGGGATATTTGCGAAGAGCAAATCTAAGGCTACTAAGCCTGCAGTGAAACATGTACATTTTATTTCGTACAACCAATACAGCCAACTGATAGTATATACATTGGGTTATTTTTTGACATAGTCTCCACATCGATTTAGACATGACGAGTTTGAATGTTCCCTCCTCCTGGTAAAAATCCTGTCCACGTTGTCGCCAAGTGTTTCACCTCCTCGTCTGAAGCGAATCGTCGGCCTCCTAGGTGCTCCTTCAAGTGAGGAAAAGGTGAAATTCAGTTGGAGTGAGGTCTGAGCTGTAGGGAGGGTGTCGATGATGTCCTAGCGAAACTGCTTCAACAGTGTGGTGGTCTTCTGAGCTGTTCGCGCGTTGTCGTGACGCCCTCGGTGAGAAGTCCTGGCCGTTTCCTCCCGATTGCTTCGCGCAATCCGGTCAAGGTCTTGCAGAAACGATCAGCGATCACTAGGTGTCCTTTTTCAGAAACTCCACGACCGCACTGACCCAAAACCTGTGGTTATCATCTTCCCGGCAGAGGGGGTGTAGTGGTGGATCCATATTTCGTCACCCGTGACAATATGGTGAAGAAAACTATTCCCTTTCGTGGAGAACCCTTGCAAACGTTGCATGCTTGTGTTGCGCTTTGTAGTGACAGATTTCGTGGAACCCATCGGGAACAAACTTTCCGGTACTGCAGAATATCGTGAACAATGTGATGAACGCTTCCGAACGATATTCCCAATTCTACAGTCATATGCCATGAACCTCCTGTTGTCCTAAATCAGCTCCTTCACGGGAGCTGTATTTAAATCTGTTGATGCGCTGTTGGGTCAGCCACTGCGATCCTCGTCGGTGACGTTTTCTCTACCGGCCACAAACTTTCGACACCATTCTGCGACATGCTGACGAGACATTACAGTCTCCCCGTAAACCACTACCAGCTGCCGGTTAAATGTTTCGCCCACAGAAATGGAATAACGGAGTGGATTTCCTCGCTAGACCGGTGTTCCAAACAAGTCGCCATTTATGTTTACCTACAACTAACGCTGTAGGTGGCGGTAGCTGAAAGTATGCACAGTTGACAGCCACATGTATTAGCATTACCGCACACTTCTAATTTCTCTATAAAGGACGGAACTCGAGGAGTATCGGCCTTGTAAGGTTGAAACACACAGATTTTTTTCACTTATTCCTAACTGGTAAAAATACGTCTGTATTGTATGCGACACAAGCTTCTCCGGTTGTCATGTACCTAATTGTTGTTACGAATTGATTTACAGACTCCCGTTGCTTACACGAAGTGAGGAAGTATTGCTCAAACTGCCTTTCATTTAACTAATGCAGAACTGACTCCCGAGTATTATTGACTCCCTGACTCTCTGCCAGTTGTTGAAGCTGCAATATTATTCCTGTTTTGAGAAATGCAATTAAAAAAAACATAATCTATAACTTACGGAGCGAAATGGCTCCGCGGTAAAGTATGAAGTTCGCATGCAGGAGGTTCCGGGCTCGATTCCCGTCGACCGCTTATTTTGGCTTTAATTTTACGAGGTTTTCCCTCGTCGGTAAGCTAATGCTGGAGTTTCTATTCTAACACGATTTCCTTTCCATAATTTCCCTTTCATTCCGTTTCCTTCTCAAATTTCAAGTGTGCTCCTGGTTTCGTGGTGTATGGCGGTACCGGACAGATGGCGCGAATGCTTGCTGATAGAAAACATGGACACTAGAGATTTGCTCTAGATAGCTGCAGCAGATGGGCGGCTCTTCGCGTTTGGAATTCTTAGGGACTTCCGCCGGTCTCTGTGGCCTGTCTGCCTGCGGCCTTTAGCCTCCTGTGGTTCCTTCACTTCATCCCTTCCTCCTGAGGGGATGTTATCCGCAATGGAACTATGTAAGCCTATGTGTACGAGGTATCCCCCTTCGTTGCATATAACCGAGCGGGATGGCTTAGTCGATAAAGTCTGTGGCACGCATTCGTGTGGGTTCGATTCCCGCGACTGACCTTCCTGATCCATGGGTTTTTGTCGTTCCTCCGCGGTGTAGTGGTTACCATGATAGCAATAGGCGAGGGCGATAGATTTTTTTTTTCGGGTGCCAAAATCCTTAGCATAGCTTCCTTCAGAAGGGAAGTAAAGCCGGCGATCCCGAGCAGTAGACGGCACGTAAATGAACCTCAAGCCTGATAAAGAGGTCTCTGAGCAAAATTTCCGGTCTTTCGCGCCCATTAAGAACCACAGCAGTTAAAGAGCATTCATAAATAAAACTCAATTTTTTCTTTTCGTTGTATAACCTATAATCTATAGTCTAATTTTGAAATCTAAGGTATTATATAGGAAAGAGAAAAATTGATTAATGGATTATAACTATGATTTATTTGAAAACGAATCCAAATATGCAAGAACAGAAGTACGTTGAATTGCTAAAACTGAAATATTATTGGTACATATTAATATTTCAGAATCATATTGTGACAGTGGAATAAGGATGTGTCATCAAAATTTAACAAGTATTACCGTTTCTTATTCTTATTCTTAATCTTATACGTCTGGTAAAAAAACTCATTTATCCTGTAAAACTATATCCATTCTGTAATAAGGGAGACTATTTAGGTTGTTAAACCCTTATTCCACTTACCTCAGCACAAGGCTGTTTACAATGCCTTTCTTGTTGTATATTCCTTTACATTCTGCTTTAGATGTTTCCTTTTATATATTTCCATTCATTTCCATTTATTTTACATCTACGGCCTTTAGCTAACATCTAAAACCATTGTACACAATCAAAGATTTTACTTTCTCTACTACGTATAATAAGTAGGGGAAGTACTGTATTCCACCCAAAAATTCGATACCGAGATTTCACCGGAAATACATGTTTTGAGACCCCCTGAATCCAAAAAAAGCATATTTGGAAACATGTCCGCGTGTGTGTGTGTCTGTGAACAGCATAACTCAGAAACGAACAGTCGGATAAACACCAAACTTGGTACTTAGGTTCAGTATCTTCCAGAGATGCGACACGAAGGTTTTCAAGAGAATCCCCCCCACCCCAGATTACCCTTTACATGGAACATTTTTCGAAAATTTTAATTTTCTGAAAAATGACTAACGATTGTGATTAAAATATCATATGTTTAAGATATTTTCATGACAAATGAAATGTATATGTCGAATTTTCTGGGAATGTCTCCAAAAGTATTCTTCATTGTGAACGACTTTTGCATAACTGGTAAACCATAAGAGACAACATTTTACTACACAAAAAATGTAGATCGCGTTAAAATACACAATTTATGTCATATACATGTTTTTATTGAGTGAACCATTTTCAAGATATTGCTTGCTATTCCCTTAAAATGTTTCAATACGTATTTTCTCAAATGGGAATTCCTTATTCATTTTTTGTATTGGATATGCAAAGAGTATTAATCTCTGGCAAAGAGAATGGTGTTGCACCTAGCAACCAGCTATTAAGAGATATGTATATGCTTAAAGGCTACTGTATTTCTATATTGTGTTGCAAATACAAAACAAGGGGAACATATTACGCCTTAAGCGATCTTTAGTACTGGTCGCTATGTGTAAAATGTAATTCTCTTTGCATGTCAAAAGATCGTTTCTGCAAATGTTTATCTCGATTAATATGAAATAGATGTAGGATAAGAGTTTGTAAAAATAGTTTGTACAAGAGTAGAGAAAGTCATGCGAGTGTAACACATCAGATTTTTCAATATGTGGCAAGGTTGGGCAATACTTGAAAATGTCACAAATGTGTATTTACAAGTTGTCTCTTTACAAATTGAAACCCTTCAGAATACATTAATAATTTATTACGCGAAAAGATATTTACTACTTGCAGCACGGTACGATATAACAATTTGCATTGAAATATTGTCCTTTACTAATATTATGTAGCACTTTCACGTATTACATCCAACGAAATCACATTGCGATTATGGAACAATACAATGAAATAACACGAAGTGATAGGTAAACCACATTAACTATGACATTGCATTAATGTATACTTAGTTCGGAAATACCCCTGGTAATTATTTCTTCATAACCACTTTCATCTGCTTCATCTTGTGGTGATCCACGGAGCCTTCAACGTACAGACATGGCCAGCTTATGTACGAGGGGCACTATATATATATTTTGAGCCTTGGCAACCCTGAATGTTGTAGGTGCCATCTGACGTTTCCAATGGAAAGTTTGACATTTTTTACCATAATCTACTTCAAACATTTTGTCAATGGAGCGTCATTTGTTTTGTTTACACTAACTTGAAAATTGTGTGTCAACAAAAACATGGAATTAACTCGTGAAAATGTTCGTGCAATGAATTATTACGACTTTCGACGTGGATTGTCAAGACAAAAGTGCATCGATCAACTAACTTCAACATTTGGCGACGAAGCTCCATCCTTTGCCACTGTGAAACGCTAGTATAACGAATTTAAAAATGGCCACCACTCAATGGTGAGGTTCGTGAAGGTCGTCCAAAATCAGTTGTTGTGCCAGAAAACATTGATACTGTGCAAAAACTAATAATGAAAGATCGTCATGCGACATATTGTGAGATTGAGGCAACCCTGGCATTAGTTCCACCAGCATATATAAAATATTGCATGATTATTTAGCCGTGAAAAAGGTTTGCTCTCGTTGGATCCCACATAATTTGACGCAATCTTAAAAAGGATGCTCGTGTCGATTGCTGTACAAAAATGCTCAAAAAATACAATGGCGGTGCCTCAAAAGACGTATATAAGATTTAACAGGTGACGAATCATGGATCTATGCGTATGAGCCGGAACGTAAACAGCAGTCGACTGTATGGGTGTTTCAAAATGAAGCAAATCCAACAAAAGTTGTTCGCACTCGAGGCACTTCGAGGCAAATGGTCGCCTGCTTTTTCAGTAAAACTGGACATGTAGCAACAGTGCTTTTAGAGGAACGTAAAACGTTGAATGCCGAATGGTACACAACCATTTGTTTGCCGGAAGTCTTCGGTGAAGTAAGGAAAACCAACAAGAACCGTAGGATCGTTCTTCATCAAGACTGCGGGCGCACACACATATCGTCTAACAACAGAGTATTTGAGGGCTCAAAAAATCGAATTGATGGGTCATCCACCATACAGTCCTGGTTTGGAACCCAATGACTTCTTTTTGTTCCCGAACATCAAGAATAAATTGCGTGGATAACGATTTTCTTTGACAGAAGAAGCCGTTGATGCCTTCAGAAACCATGTTTTGGAGGTATCTCAAGAAGTCTGGAATAAATGCTTTGACAAATCGTTCAAACGGATGCAAAAGTGTATTTATCATAAAGGAGAATATTTTGAAAAACAATAAAGCAGTTTTCCATCAGAAATTAGTTGGTTTTAATTATTAAGCTCAAAATAGAAATAGTGCCCCTCGTATAACCTAATCAGTTCGCATACGATATACCTTGGCCGGGTAGCCATTTTTGTTTACTTTTCGCTTTCAGCCATTTTGCAGATTTCGTGACGCACTGTAAATACTCGCATTTCATTGACCAAAGCAATCAAATCATTGTCTCAAATCTTTGACCGTTTAAAGCATATCCCTATTTGCTTTCAAGAGTTTCAACGATTTTAAAAGTATTGGAAACAAGTTGTGAAATTGTGACAGCTCTCGAAAAGTCTTGTAAAGTACTACATTTAATAAAAATGCACGTGTGCAAGGAGCTTTAAAGACGTCTGGTGAAGATTCAGCACAAGTACTGTCTGCATAGTGAATGATGTTACACCCATTCTCCAAAAAGCGTAATTTATAGGTGGTTCTAGTGTTCCACCTAGTTAGCAATGTCATAAGATAATACTACAGTGCAGAATAGTAATCTTACATCATTTTTCCTCCCACATCTCATTTTCTACAAATATGTTGGTTATATTGGAATAAAGGTAAATCCATTTTACAGAGGAACTAACGACATCTATATATATTGATGCGAAGGTGTGCGGTCGAGCGACGCGCTGTGTGTGGGAGATAAAGCACGAGGAACATGTCGGTTGCCCTAGAAACATGTGGGTTGCCGAGCAAGCACGCCGTATCTTGTAATGATCTTTTATAATTTTTACTTTTTCTACTACGTATAGTAAGTAGGGGAAGTATTGTATTCCACCCAGAAATTCGATACCGAGATTTCACCGGAAATACACGTTTTGACATCCCCTGAATCCATAAAAAGCATTTTTGGAAACATGTCCGTGTGTGTGTGTCTGTGTGTCTGTCTGTGAACAGCATAACTCAGAAACGAACAGCCCGATAAACACCAAACTTGGTATTTAAGTTCAGTATCTTTCAGAGATGCGACACGAAGGTTTTCAAGAAAATCCCCTCACCCCAGACTACCCTTTACATGGAATATTTTTCGAAAATTTTAATTTTCTTAAAAATCGCTCTAACGATTTTGA
The DNA here is from genome assembly GCA_030765065.1 of Deroplatys truncata. Classification (NCBI taxonomy): domain Eukaryota; kingdom Metazoa; phylum Arthropoda; class Insecta; order Mantodea; family Mantidae; genus Deroplatys; species Deroplatys truncata. The sequence goes on along the minus strand of CM060987.1, from coordinate 62,669,930 downwards.
TTAAAATAATCATATGTTTAAGATATTTTCATGACAAATAAAATGTATATCTTGAATTTTCTGGGAATGTCTCCAAAAGTATTCTTCATTGTGAACGACTTTTAGTAAACTGGTAAACCATAAGAGATAGACAAAATTTTACTACACAAAAATGTAGATCGCGTTAAAATACATAATTTATGTCATATACATGTTTGTTGTTGAGTGAACCACTTTCGAAATATTGCTTGTTATTCCCTTAATTTTTTCAATACTTATTTTCTCAAATGGGAATTCGTTTTTCATTTCCTTGTCTTGCATATGCAAAGAGTTATAATCTGTGGCAAAGGGAATGGTGCTGCACCTAGCAACCAGCTATTAAGAGATATGTATGTACTTAAAGGCTACTGTATTTCTATATTGCCCTTGTAAATATATATTCCCCTTACATCTACAAGAAAATTAGCAATAAGATTGTCTGCAAATGTTTATCTCGATTAATATGAAGTAGATGGAGAATAAGCGTTTGTAAAAATAGTTTGTACAAGAGTGGAGAAAGTCATGTGAGTGTAACGCATCAGATTTTTATCAATGATTATGAATAAATGTGTTATGTAAACTTGTGTTTCTTAATTGATCTAAAGCCTCTGAGAGGATAGTTATTCTCTATTCTCACAGGTTACACCCTTGTTCCAGGAAGGTCTTCAACTATGGCACGACCAAGTGTTTCTCGCACTCACTGTTCTTTTCAAAGTGTCATATTACGACTGTCCACAAGTTGGATACATTTTATGCAATCTTAGCATTATAAATTGTAGGAAATAATTCGGTACCCATGGCTGACATATGAAAGCGACATTGGACATTTTTAGAAAATTAAATAAGAGTTAGTTTAAAATTTTTTAATGATTTAATTGTTTTTATAAATATTTCCTTTTAACATCAATACATTTTTGTATTCGACGAAACCAGTCCTTAAAGTAGTGATGCCACTCTTCCTGCGGCGCTTCAGAAACCAGTTTTTTTATTATGTTCCACTGCTTCATCTCATGAAAAAGTGATTCCACTCGTTTCATCTTTAGTTTTTGGAAACAAAAAAAAAATCACAAGGTGCTAGGTCAGGGCTGTATGGCGATGCGTCCTGTTGTTGACCTTTATTTTGTTTTCCTGTATGCGACGATGCATTGTCATATTTTTCCTTTTGGACGTTTTTCAGGAACTTTTTAAATAATTTGCTGTAAGCAGACATTTGTGTACCTACCATTGGCAGTAACGGTACGTCTAACTCCTAATGCTATAGTACCAATAAAACCAGTTTCAGAAAAAAATTCTGATATATTCACATGACTTTCTCTGCCCTCTATCGTTTATTAGTGGATATACAAACTATAGGGGAAGGAGGGACAACTGAGTCAGGTGGGGCAAGAGCGTCACCTTCATTTTCTTCCACAATACACATTTTTTGGGACCTGGTAGGAGGCTTTTAGTAAGAACTTGGCTGCCTGGAAGTGTGACAACAGAGAAAGTGACGCTCCAGGAAAAACTACAGTTTTGGCAGGTAAATATTGTTTTTGATTTAAGAACTGCTATTTCTGAGAGCAGGTGTGTTGTATTCTAACAAGTTAATTTCATAGCAGATTTTAGTGCTCCTTAAATGGCATTGTTTGAAGCATATTCTGGTGCAGTGGCGGCAGAATACATAAGGTAGCCTCTATGACAGGTACCAATTTATTCCGAGTAGTAGTGGCGGGGCAAGTCAGTCCACTAGAATACTGGCAGTGAAGCACTTGCTCTACCATTCGTGTGTGCAAAACTACAAGTCTATATTAAACTTATTTAGAAGATTTAGTAACTACTGCCACGCTTTGACAATACAATAAAGAAGTTATGTCTAAACCATAGTTTAATTATATTGAAACTCGTAATGCAGGTATGGTCCGGAACTATAAAAGGAAAACTGATAGACGGAAAGGGTGGACAGAAGATGATGCTCAAGTGGCATTAAACGAGATCAGATCTGGTTTAATACCAAGTTTCGAAGACTGGATTAGCTGCATTAAGTGCAAGCAGTGGATCCACGAGGAATGCACAGATAATGAAACTGGCAGTAACAGTTTTGTATGTGATACCTGGCGTTAAAATAAGTGACTATTCTTTTATTTGTCTTTCTTTCCGTGGTTCATCTTATTTTATACAATGTTTGCAACTAACAACATCAGCAGTCTTGCGAAGTTAATCCAAGTGAATATTTACTGAGCTTAAGATGTGACAATAGCAGTTGAACTGTGGAACTCAGTGAATATTTTATTTATAAGTGATCATTACATGTTATATTTTATTGGATTAGACTTGCCATGTGTTATAGCTTCAGGAAAAAATTAGTTTTAAATAAAAGTCGTTGCATTTCTTTGCTAAAATTGTTTAACATGTTTAAAGACTCACTTGACCCACTCATTTCTACATTTATTTTTCTATTTTAGGAAATTGTAAACAAGAACAAAATATTTTAACACAGGTATTTAAGATGCTGAATGTATTAGCTGTAATTTAACGTATTCCTAAAACTTAATTACCATGTACATTAGAAATAGAAAACAAAAGGTAGGACTCACTTGCCCCACCCTCCCCTACCTACTAAGCTTATTTATTCCAAATAAACCTTTGCAGAAATAACTACATTACGTATTTCGTTACAGATACAAAGAGAACAACGATAGCTAAATGTTTAAGAACTGGACGCTATATATGCTGGTCTTAAAATTCCACACTGCTTCTATGTAATGCGAGAAACAGCTGAATGTTGACAGGACTTCGAGGAAATGACCAAGAAGTGAACCATTCGAACCATTAATAACGGATCTCTCAGAAACGGTTTATGACAAAAAAAACTTATTTGAAATAAATTGTGTGTTTTAAAGAGATCTACATTTTTGTGAGGTATGTTTTTCTCTGTAGCTTAACGTTTACCAGTTATACAAGATTGTACAAAGTTTCTTCCGAATCAAGAGGACTTTACAGGTCCTCTTAAAGGAAAATTCAAGATACACATTTTATTTTTCATGTAAAACTTTAACATACAGTATTTTAATCAATATCGTTAGAGCCATTTTTTAGGAAATCAATTTTTTTATAAAAAGCTCCAAGTAAAGGGTAGCTTGGGGTGGGAATTTTCTTGAAAATCTTTGTTTCGTATCTTTGGAAGATACTGAACTTAAATACCAAGATTGGTGTTCATCTGACAATTCGTTTTAGAGTTATGCTGTTCACAGACAAACACGGACCTTCTAAAATTCTTTTCTGGATTCAAAGAGCCTTAAACAAGTATTTACAGTGAAATCTCAGTAGCGAATTTTATGTGGAATGCAATACCTGCTCTATCTACTATGTGCATGGTAAAGAAAGCAAAAACTAGCAACCATTTTCTTACCAGCACTGCAAATTCGTCGGACTTTTGTAGGCTTAGGTTCTGTTCGAAAGACCCATTGAACCGATTGACTTTTCTTTTCAGGATTATAACAATAAATCCAAGATTCATCAACAGTAACGATTTTCCAAATCAAAATTGAAGTGCTTCATTGGAATTTTTCCAGAGTTTTTCTGCAGCAATCATTGTGTTGTTTATGATCGGGAAACAGTTTTCTCACGTTGATATAACATGTTTGGGATTTGACCATACCAATGCCGAATGTCGCTCGAATAAATTCATAAGATGTCCGTCGATCTTCTTCAAGTATTGCTTGAACAGCGGCAATATTTTCACCAGTAACATCAGTTACTGGGCGTCCTTCACGAAATTCATCACTATGAAACAACCGTTCTCTTTTGAATTCGCCATACCACTTATAAATTGGTGTCTTAGATGGGGCTTCTTCGCCAAATGCATTTCTAAGCCTTTCTTTACATTGTTTAACCATTAATGATTTAAAATCGTAAAAAATCATGGTCCGGAAATGTTTTCTAGTCAAATCCATTCTTCAGTGAACACGAAATCTTTAAATGATGATAATTAACTAACTATTAGAGCAAACGAACAAACTACACGACAATCAGCTCGCAAAACGTTAGAAATTTCATTTGTTTTTAGAAATATGGATTTTTAAAATGTTTCAGTATCGCCTCGTATGTGAGAACGTCGTGAGACAGCTTTTCTCCCTGCATTTCATTTGTTATTACCTGTCGTGGTGAAGCGATTAACAAGACAGGCACTTGCATGTATTTCCTTCCTCAGAGAGAAGTTATCCGGTGTTAGGACTGTGATGTAACTTATTATCAGCACATTGGTAAGTAATTATAAATTCAGATCTTAATTACTCTATCTTTAGTAATGTACAGGGGTTTCTAAATCTCCGTTGGTAAGAGAAAAAAATATCGCAAAATTATTAATATAAAATGAAAATTACCAGTAACATTTCAGTTACCTAATACATAAATTGATATTGGAGCTACAAAATGAAATAAAAATTGGGTGGGGTAAGGAAACATATATTTTGGAATTGGGTATAAAACAGAGGAAGGGAATAGCATGTTTTAGGTTGGGAGGGTGGAAAGCTCGCAAGGTTGTTGACGATGCTCGCAGGAGGATTTGCCCATTATGCGGGGAGCCGGAAGACTGGACGCATATTGTGGAGCATGCGTGCAGACGGAGAGCATTAGGAAAACATTAGTACCAGATGTGTTTTTGACTTGATTCTAAACAGCCAAAACAGGTCAAGCTTGGTCACATACTTAATGGAAGTACGTGTACTATGAGATAAGGTGTTTATGTAAATTTTCTTTAAATATATGTGGTACTTGAGCACTTGTGTGATTCAGAGTATTTTCATTTTATGTGCATGTTTATAGTGTTGTGATTATAAAATAGTTGTTTTCTGGTCGATTCTGCAAGTCAAGTTTACAGACCAGGTATTTTTCCAGAGGGCATGTCCGGTCTTGTGAACCACTGAGGCAATATTTTATATCATAACATGCTGTGAATGCCAGGGTGATTGTAGTGTAAATTAATATTATTGTATGTACAGGATTTTAGATGTTTGTTAGCCATAAGTATTGTTAGGAAATAAGTTTGCACGGCCTAACTGAAACTGAAAATAGAAGTGGGTAACAATAAACCGAGGGGATGAGTTGTTTATCACTAAGAAGAGATAAACAAAATGACGTCAGGGTAGCGTGCCTTTTTTAGAAATGGAGGGAATATCTTCCCTAGAGCATATATGTATAGTGATTGGCTGACCAAAACAGACGCTAAAGTGGGCGCAATTTAGTAACCAATAGCAGCTATATTATAATGTTTAGGCAATTCGAGGTGAAGGAGTATATATTCTCGAGCCATAAGCAAGCGTCGCATAGACCTGAAGAATCTCTCACGAGGTGCACGTCGCAGAGTTAGTTAAAAAAAATGTAAAGTACGCGAAGTAATTGGTCCGCGGCTACTAAAACGACTGTAGTTGCATTCGGAAATATCACAGTTTCAGTCAGGCGTGTATAAAGATTAAATATGTCAATTATAAATTAAGCGTGACGGCAATAAAAGTCTAGATTCAGATTTTTTTATCAGTGTTATCTTTTAGCAACTACTCCTTTCCGTTTACACATCCTGCTTAGAGATACGTGCTCGACTTAGTTATAATAGCTAGCCGGAGGACAAAGAACCCTAAATTTAAAATAATAAAACAAGAGGCGCCCAACAAATATGATAACACAACATATTGAGAACTGCGACACCATGCAATTGTGTTACGCAATTAATGTAATACTAAGTACTTAATAAATGCCACTACTACTTGATAAAACTGGAAATTAAGATTGATTAAAGGCATGTGGAAAGGAGAACTGGTGATGGATTATACCAAATAAAGCACGCGGCATTGCTTGGTTGTCATAAGGAAAATCAACGAGAAGAAAGTACTTTCGAGATGTTATGTAAGAGAAAGGAGAATAACAGAGTAGTGGGAGATGGAACCGAATAAATGATGCAATTTAAAATACAGTTAACCGAGCTTTAATTATAATAACATGTACAACAACAAAATCAATTACGAAGAAAACAGGTTACTCTGCGCATTCAAACACAATAATGTATTCGACTTAGGGCAATTCTTGAGAAGGCATTCTCCTCTAGAGTGCTTTCTAAGGCAATATGTTGGAAATTATGATAGCTCAACAGCTTATTTATATGCACATGCAACTGTTGATATCCATGAATAAGCTACTAACCATGGGTTTGTATGTGAGACTACGCTGGGAAGTTGTCGTCCACTGTAAAGAAATACAATTAGATAAAAATAATTGTAGGTGAAAAAAACTGTGAAAATAATATGATATTGTCGTCAATTAAATAAAATGGAACATCCAGATTATGGAAAATGGATTTAAATGCTCTCTGGTCTCATGATGTAAACAATACGGTCGTAAATGACATAGAATAGTGAGACAGTATTTTTAACACTTAAATAATTTCAGTCTAATTATATAATATGTAAATTCAATAACAGCCCACCTTAAAGCAATATGTGTATGTAACAATATATAAAAACTGTATGTAACAGTCATTGCATATGCTTGTATTATTGTATCCATATGTAATAATGTTATTGAATATATTACGTAATTTATTAATGTAGGAGCTGTGAGAATAATAGATGAAAAGTTGCTAACAATGAGGTAACAATGAGTTATCCTTGAGGCAATAATGAATTTAAATGTTTAACAACACTACTTGTGATTCTTGGAAGCATTAATGTAATTTTAGTGGCAGTTTATAAAAATAGCCAATCAACAACCAGAAAAAGCTTTAATTAAATGAAGGTATTCTATTGGATTAGAAATAGCCAATCAGAGACTTGAAATACAGAAATTTACAAGTTTAGGCGGTTGAAATTAATTCATTTGCCTGCAGACAGTGTTTGTAACCGGATGCGAAATGCGTGCTCGAGAGATTTAATACGTATTCGTGTGAGACGAAAAATAAGTTTACGTATTAAAAAGTCCAAGTATTTAATAAAAACATCTCACAGCTCTCTCTCTCTCTCTCTCTCTCTCTCTCTCTCTATATATATATATATATATATAAATATATATATATAAATATATATATATATGTGAAGTGTTATTTAAATCGTGTCAAGCATTAATAAAAAGGAGTGAAGTAAAATTATAATATGTGTAAGCCTACATTCTTCATCCCACCACAACCCTACCAAGACATCTATGTCTCTAAAATAAATACTGACGCAGCCGAGGCAAACATAAATATATAATATTTAAAGAAACAGTTAAATTACAAAGTTAATATTTTTTCAACTTGGGGCGAAGGCTACCGGAAACTGTTTACTATACGTGCGGTTGCAACTATTACAAGTTCGGCTCCCCAACAGTTGTAATATAATACAACTCCTACAACAATATAACATATTCAATAGAAAGATACAGAAGCTGAAAGGCCATCACTAGAACTACAAAGATGAAATACAGATGATGTCCATCACCGTAGTGCTACGGTAGCTTTGTTGTGTTGCGGTGCCGGCGAAGGCAGAGTGCTGACCACATTCATTACTTACCATCCATGTTGCTGTTTGTGATGGAGGCAGAGTTTGCATTGACCTTGCGGTAGACCTTAACTCACTACGATCCCCGCTACAGCGTTTTTATTTAATGCAGCTGAGGCGGAAATATAATGTTTGACTGGAAGACTTGATGTTGGAATGATTTGTCCACTGTTCGTACAACAGACTAGATGGATGTTTTGGCAGCAGGCATTGTTAAGAAAATACAGAGATGTTTACAGTTTATAGTAGGGGTAGGGCATAAGAACGTGTGGATGGAAATGAAATTAATTCTCATTCGAGTTTAAAAAGCAACTCGGGCAGCAGCTAGAGTATAATAATAAAAATAATAATAATAATTATAATATAACAAAAGTAATTATTTAAACATAATCATTACTTTTATTCATTTCTAAACCCTTATGCCTTTTTAACCGCATCCAAATAATCTAAATTATTATCTGTTTTATATTCTATAATGCTTAGTATAGAAAGAAATGCAATAGACAATAAAATACATATACTTAAGATTTCACGGCCGCGTCAACATTATAAAAATTATTATTAAAATTCTTAAAACAAACTGGGCTTTTTGGCCGTGATCTAAACGTTAAAACATCGCCTGATGTTTCGCCCGACATTCCGGCGGGCATCTTCAAAGCGCACACTGTGACACCAAACCAGAAGTTGAAGATGCATGCCGGAATGTCGGGCGAAATGTCAGGCGATGTTTTATCGTTTAGACCACGGTCAAAAAGTCCAGTTTGTTTTAAGAATTTTAATAATAATTTTTATAATAAAATGCATGTTTTACATCCTCATTTAAAAAAAACTGATTTGTTGCACCTACGTGACTTCCTCTGCTCTTGTACAAAATATTTTTACAAACGCTCATTGTCCATCTACTTCATGTTAATCGATATAAACATTTGCAGAAACCATCTTATTGCTAATTTTCTTGCAGGTGCAAGGGGGTATGGCAGGCTTTAAGCGATAGTCAAATGTTTTAAGAGCTGGTTACTATGTGGAGCATTTCATTCTCTTTGCATGTCCAGGACGTAACAGAAAAGCGAATAACGAATTCCCATTTCAGAAAAAGTGTAAGTATTGAAAAATTTAAACAAATAACAAGGAATATCTCAGAAATGGTTCACTCGATAAAACAAATGTATATGACATAAATTGCGTGTTTTAATGCAATCCACATTTTTTGTGTAGTAAAACTTTGTCTATCTCTTACGGTTTACCAATTATGCGAAAGTCATTCAGAATAAAGTGAACTTTTCGGGACATTACCAGAAAATTCAAAATATACATTTCATTACTATAAAAATATCTTAAGCATATGATATTTTAATCAAAATTGTTAGCCATTTTTGAAAAAATAAAATATTCGAAAAATGTTTCATGTAAAGGGTAGTTGGAAGTGGGAGGATTTTCTTGAAAATCTTTGTGTCGCATCCTTTGAAGATACTAAACTCAAATACAAAGTTTGGTATTTATCCATCTTTTCTATTTCGAGTTATGCTGCTCACAGACAGACACACACACGGGCATGTTTCCAAAAAATTACTATTTGCAGTCAGGACATCTCAAAACGTGCATTTCCGTTGAAATCTCGGTATCAAATTTTTGGGTGGAATGCAATACTTCCCCTACTTTTTATACGTAGTAGAGAAAGTAAAAATGGGTGTGCTTTTGAATGAGATAGGAGAGAAGGGGAAAGTAGAAGTTAAAACTGGGAAATGGAGGAAGTACTGAATTTTATACTTTACTGGTTACATCTGAAGTTGAAAGGAAAATTCTGAAGCAAAATATTTTGTCTAATAATATACCTTACAATTTACCCATTTTGGGATTTTTTTAAACATTCTCTGCCACTTACCTAGAGGATATTGCATTTCACCCAAAAATTCGATACCGAGATTTCACCGGAAATACATCTTTTGCGACCCCTGAATCCAAAAAGAGAATTTTCAGAATAAAGATCCGTGCGTGTGGCTTGTATGTCGGTGTGTCTATGTAAAGTGTAATGGTCGGATAAGTATCAAACTTAGTATTTAGATTCAGTATACCTCCAAAGATATATCACGAAAATTTTCAAGAAAATCCCCCCTCCGCGAACTACACTTTAGATGGAATATTTTTCGGACGTTGTTATTTTATAAAAAATTGCACTATCGATTTGGATTAAAGTACCATATATTAAAGATACTTAAAGGACATAAAAATGTATATTTTGAATTTTCTGGTAATAACCTGTGAAGTCCCGTTCATTTGGAAGGAATTTTGTATAATTTTGTATATCTGGTAAACGTTTAGCAATAGAGGAAGACATACTGCACAAAAATCTTTAAAACATACAATTTATTTCAAATAAATATTTTTTTGGCATCTGCCAAAATGGTTCTAATTACTTAATACTCGGTCATCATTTTCTAGTCTTTTCGATTCAATTGTTTATCCCGAACATTTGACTATCGCTATTCTCTTTGTTTGAATAACGAAATGTGTAATGCATCTATTTCCGGAAAGGTTTATCTCGATTAAAATATAGCAGGTAGAGCTATAGAGGGTAGAAAAAGTTATGTGAATGTAACACAGCAGAATATTTTCCGCATACATCTCAGTACTCAAAGAAGAAATTTGTGACAGATATTAGAATAATGTTCAAAGATCTTTTTGTAATCCTATTTTCATCCTTGTGCCCACAAGCTGTGGGCATATCTTGCATTGCTTTTCGTAGCTAGAAGTTTGCTAGAAGTTTGATACTTATATGTTAATAGTTTCATAAAAACTCTTCCTTTAATTTAGGTATTTTAACATTGTAGATGCATACGTACTTTTCAGGATCTTAAAAAATGCGCAATGAATATTACAGTTATAACCATTTCTGCTATCCCTGCCTGTTTCTTTGGGAGTCAAAATATATCAGATCCTCCTCTTTGCCCTCCATTCTTCTCCTTCACGTTCCAAGTGCTTACTTTCCTACCAGAATCAGAATAAACACTTTTCATCCGCTCCAAGTAACCATAGCAACCCCAGGGGCAAATGTGATCCAAAAATAAACAGGTGAGGCCTACTTCATTTCAGGTCCAAATCCGTAGCTCAATATTAGAAATCGTTCACTGTTAACCAATGTGTGCTCACTAGTGCCAGATTAGGTACACTTTATCAAATCAACGAATCCTGGGCTAAGGCTCAGATAATGTGGTCAAACAAAACTATGGCGTTTAAATGCATGTATAGGTTTGAAAGAAAAGTTTATTATTATTATTATTATTATTACTATTATTATTCTTATTCTTATTATTTTCTCTACCGAGCTTTCACCTTAAATGCACGTTTTGAGATCCCTTTCCCCTTTTAGGAAAAAATCCACGTGTATGTCTCCGCGCGCGCCCGTACGTGTATCTGTGTACAGCATAACTCAAAAACGAAAAGTTGGATAAATACCAAACTTGGCATTTAAGTTCAGTATCTTGCAAAGATGCGAAACGAGGATTTTCCAGAAAATTCATATCCCAATTGCCCTTTACATGGAAAATTTTTCGAAATGTATTTTCTCAAAACTACCTCTAACATTTTTTATTAAAATATCATGTATTAAAGATATTTACATTACAAATAAAAATGTAACTCTTGAATTTTCTGGGAATAACTGTGAAGTTCTCTTCATTCGGATTTTTTTTGTATAATCTTGTATAATTAGTAAACATTAAGCGATAGACGTAAACGCACTACATAAAAAATCTGATGTGTTACACTTACATGACTTTCTCTACTCTTGTACAAACTATTTATACAAACGCTTATTCTCCAGCTACTTCATGTTAACCGAGATAAACATTTGCAGACTCTATCTTATTGCTAAGTTTTTTGTAGATGTAAGGGTAATATATATTTACAAGGGCAATTTGGAAATACAGTAGCCTTTAAGCACATACATATCTCTTAATAGCTGGTTGCTAGGTGCAGCACCATTCCCTTTCCCACAGATTAATACTCTTTGCATATACAAGACAAAAAAAGAGTAACGAATTCCCATTTGAGAAAAAAAGTATTGAAAAATTTAAGGGAATAACAAGCAATATCTCGAAAATGGTTGACTCAACAAAAAAAGTATATGATATAAATTGTGTATTTTAACGCGAACTACATTTTTGTGTAGTAAAATTTTGTCTATTTCTTATGGTTTACCAGTTATGCAAAAGTCGTTCACAATGAAGAATACTTTTGGAGACATTCCCAGGAAATTCAAGATATACATTTTATCTGTCATAAAAATATCTTAAACATATGGTAATTTAATCAAAACAGTTAGAGCCATTTTTGATAAAATTAAAATTTTCGAAAAATCTTCCATGTAAAGGGTAATCTGGGGTGGGAGATTTTCTTGAAAACCTTCGTGTCGCATCCTTGGAAGATACTGAACCTAAATACCAAGTTTGGTGTTTATCCGACTGTTCGTTTCTGAGTTATGCTGTTCACACACACACACACACACACACACACACACACACACACACACACACACACACACACTCGCACGGACATGTTTCCAAAAATGCTTTTTTTGGATTCAGGGGGTTTCAAAACATGTATTTACGGTGAAATCTCGGTATCGAATTTTTGGTTGGAATACAATACTTCTCCTACTTGCTATACGTAGTAGAGAAAGTAAAAATGTAGATTCCTTTAAAACACAAGATGTATTTCAAATAATTCTTTGTAGCATAAGCCCATTCAGAGATATCTGTTACTAATGGTCCGAATTATTCAATACTTTAATTCCTTTAAAGTCCTGTCTACATTCAGTTGTTACTTGTGATTGCACGGAAAGAGTAAAGATAGTATATACCGTCTAGTTCTTAAACATTTGGCTATAACGTAATGTTATTTCTTTTAGTTCCGTTTATACCCCGCCTTTAACCACATTGGTCTTATCGGCGGCCTTTCTCTTTGGAACTTATTGCCTAATGGCAATGGTGTTAACTCGTGTAATTCTTGTCGTTGGGTTTCTTGTACTTCTGGTTTTTTGTAATCATTAGATCATATACACATTCACGCCTTCATTCATACTTCCAGACTCTGAGGAGGAGAGAGATTAATCTTGGCTAGAAAAAAATTCCCCCACCCATCCGGGAATCGAACCCGGGACCCTCGCACAGCAGGCAGTTTCTTTACTGACTGAGCTACGTGGCCAGCTCGAAATGTTATTGCAGCTATTTCTGCAAAGGTTTATCTGGATTTAAACGCGTAGATAGAAAATAAGTTTTCGTAAGAACATTATTATACAAATTAATGATGATGATGATGATGATGAGATGTGGTTTAAGGGCACTCAACAGCTAGTGTTATCAACGCCCTTACAAAGTATAAACAAGTTAATAAAATAGGAGCAGAGAAAGTCATGTGAATGTTAACACATGAGACTTTTTTACTTCACCAATTCGTTTCATAGTATCTACTTGCGCTACTTCTGTTTTTGTGGAATTCCTTATCTGTTTCGTCAGCCTGACTGAGTTCATTTGTTTAATATGTTCCATACAATTTTAACCTTCGTTTCCTATCTCATTCTGAATGTCTGTATGTATTTACTTTCTCTACTACGTATAGCAAGTAGGGGAAGTATTGTATTCCAGCCAAAAATTCGATACCGAGATTTCGCCGGAAATACATGTTTTGAGATCCCCTGAATCCAAAACAAGTATTTTTGGAAACATGTCCATGTGTGTGTCTGTCTGTGAACAGCATAACTCAAAAACGAACAGTCGGATAAACACCAAACTTGGTATTTAGGTTCAGTATCTTCCAGAGATGCGACAAGAAGGTTTTCAAGAAAATTTCCCCACCACACAGTACCCCTTACATGGAACATTTTTCGAAAATTTTAATTTTCTCGAAAATGGCTGTAACGATTTTGATTAAAATATAATATGTTTAAGATATTTTTATGACAAATAAAATGTATATCTTGAATTTTCTGGGAATGTCTCCAAAAGTATTCTTCATTGTGAACGACTTTTGCATAACTGGTAAACCATAAGAGATAGACAGAATTTTACTACACACAAAATGTAGATCGCGTTACAATACACAATTTATGTCATATACATTTTTTTTGTTGAGTGAACCGTTTGCGAGATATTGCTTGTTATTCCCTTAAATTTTCCAATACTTATACTTTTTCTCAAATTCGTTATTCATTTTTACTTTCTCTACTACGTATAGTAAGTAGGGGAAGTATTGCATTCCACCCAAAAATTCGATACCGAGATTTCACTGGAAATACATGTTTTGAGACCTCCTGAATCCAAAAAAAGCATTTTTGGAAACATGTCCGTGTGTGTGTGTCTGTGTGTGTGTGTGTGTGTGTGTGTGTGTGTGTGTGTGTCTGTGTGTGTGTCTGTGAACAGCATAACTCAAAAACGAACAGTCGGATAAACACCAAACTTGGTATTTAGGTTCAGTATCTTCCAGAGATGCGACACAAAGGTTTTCAAGAAAATCCCCCCACCCCAGACTACCCTTTACATGGAACATTTTTCGAAAATTTTAATTTTCTCAAAAATGGCTCTAACGATTTTGATGAAAATATCATATGTTTAAGATAAAGTCATGAGAAATGAAATGTATATCTCGAATTTTCTGAGAATGTCTCCAAAAGTATTCTTCATTGTGAACGACTTTTGCATAACTGGTAAACCATAAGAGATAGACAAAATTTTACTACACAAACAATGTAGATCGCGTTAAAATACACAACTTATGTCATATACATTTCTTTTGTTGAGTGAACCGTTTTCGAGATATTGCTTGTTATTTCCTTAAATTTTCCAATACTTATACTTTTTCTCAAATTCGTTATTCATTTTTTTATGTCCTGGACATGCAAAGAGAATGGAATGCGCCACATAGCAACCAGCGTTAAAATATTTGACTATCGCTTAAAAGCTACCATATTCCCCTTGCATCTACAAGAAAATTACCAATAAGATTGACATCTCGATATCTCGATTAACATGAAGCATATGGAGAATAGGCGTTTGTAAAAATAGATTGTACAAGAGTAGAGAAAGTCATGTGAGTGTAACACATCAGATTTTTTTATGTCCTAGACATGCAAAGAGAATGGAATTCGCCGCATAGCAACCAGCGCTAAAATATTTGACTATCGCTTAAAAGCTACCATATTCCCCTCGCATCTATAAGAAAATTAGCAATAAGATTGACATCTCGATTTCTCGATTAACATGAAGCATTTGGAGAAAAGGCGTTTGTAAAAATAGATTGTACAAGAGTAGGGAAAGTCATGTGAGTGTAACACATCAAATTTTTACTTTCTCTACTACGTATAGTAAGTAGGGGAAGTATTGCATTCCACCCAAAATTTCTATACCGAGATTTCACCGGAAATACATGTTTTGAGACTCACTGAATCCAAAAAAAGCATTTTTGGAAACATGTCCGTGTGTGTGTGTCTGTCTGTGTGTGTGTGTCTGTCTGTGTGTCTCTGAACAGCATAACTCAAAAACGAACAGTCGGATAAACACCAAACTTGGTATTTAGGTTCAGTATCTTTCAGAGATGCGACACGAAGGTTTTCAAGAAAATCCCTCCACCCCAGACTACCCTTTACATGGAACATTTTTCGAAAATTTTAATTTTCTCAAAAATGGCTCTAACGATTTTGATGAAAATATCATATGTTTAAGATAAAGTCATGAGAAATGAAATGTATATCTCGAATTTTCTGAGAATGTCTCCAAAAGTATTCTTCATTGTGAACGACTTTTGCATAACTGGTAAACCATAAGAGATAGACAAAATTTTACTACACAAACAATGTAGATCGCGTTAAAATACACAACTTATGTCATATACATTTCTTTTGTTGAGTGAACCGTTTTCGAGATATTGCTTGTTATTTCCTTAAATTTTCCAATACTTATACTTTTTCTCAAATTCGTTATTCATTTTTTTATGTCCTGGACATGCAAAGAGAATGGAATGCGCCACATAGCAACCAGCGTTAAAATATTTGACTATCGCTTAAAAGCTACCATATTCCCCTTGCATCTACAAGAAAATTACCAATAAGATTGACATCTCGATATCTCGATTAACATGAAGCATATGGAGAATAGGCGTTTGTAAAAATAGATTGTACAAGAGTAGAGAAAGTCATGTGAGTGTAACACATCAGATTTTTTTATGTCCTAGACATGCAAAGAGAATGGAATTCGCCGCATAGCAACCAGCGCTAAAATATTTGACTATCGCTTAAAAGCTACCATATTCCCCTCGCATCTATAAGAAAATTAGCAATAAGATTGACATCTCGATTTCTCGATTAACATGAAGCATTTGGAGAAAAGGCGTTTGTAAAAATAGATTGTACAAGAGTAGGGAAAGTCATGTGAGTGTAACACATCAAATTTTTACTTTCTCTACTACGTATAGTAAGTAGGGGAAGTATTGCATTCCACCCAAAATTTCTATACCGAGATTTCACCGGAAATACATGTTTTGAGACTCACTGAATCCAAAAAAAGCATTTTTGGAAACATGTCCGTGTGTGTGTGTCTGTCTGTGTGTGTGTGTCTGTCTGTGTGTCTCTGAACAGCATAACTCAAAAACGAACAGTCGGATAAACACCAAACTTGGTATTTAGGTTCAGTATCTTTCAGAGATGCGACACGAAGGTTTTCAAGAAAATTCCCCCACCCCAGACTACCCTTTACATGGAACATTTTTCGAAAATTTTAATTTTCTCAAAAACGGCTCTAACGATTTTGATGAAAATATCATATGTTTAAGATATTGTCATGACAAATAAAATGTATATCTCGAATTTTCTGGGAATGTCTCCAAAAGTATTCTTCGTTATGAACGACTTTTTCATAACTGGTAAACCATAGGAGATAGACAAAATTTTACTACACGAAAAATGTAGATCTCGTTAAAATACACAATTTATGTCATATACATTTCTTTTGTTGAGTGAACCGTTTGCGAGATATTGCTTGTTATTCCCTTAAATTTTCCAATACTTATACTTTTTCTCAAATTCGTTATTCATTTTTTTATGTCCTGGACATGCAAAGAGAATGGAATGCGCCACATAGCAACCAGCGTTAAAATATTTGACTATCGCTTAAAAGCTACCATATTCTCCTTGCATCTACAAGAAAATTAGCAATAAGATTGACATCTCGATATCTCTATTAACATGAAGCATATGGAGAATAAGCGTTTGTAAAAATAGTTTGTACAAGAGTAGAGAAAGTCATGTGAGTGTAACACATCAGATTTTTGTATATGCAAAGAGTATTAATCTGTGGCAAAGGGAATGGTGCTGCACCTAGCAACCAGCTATTAAGAGATATGTATGTTCTTAAAGGCTACTGTATTTCTATATTGCCCTTGTAAATAGATATTCTCCTCACATCTACAAGAAAATTAGCAATAAGATAGAGTCTGCAAATGTTTATCTCGATTAACATGAAGTTGATGGAGAATAAGCGTTTGTAAAAACAGTATGTACAAGAGTAGAGAAAGTCATGTGAGTGTAACACATCAGATTCTTTTTGAACTGTTACGACAGCTCCAGTGAAGATTGCTAGGTCATCTACATATGCTAGCAATCTATCTATAATTTTCCTCTGTCTAATATAATTGTTTATTAATTTTGAGAATTGTGTTCTGTTTAAGCCATTCTTGTATTACTTTTTCAAGAGCATAACTCTAAAGTAGTGGAGACACTCCATCTCCTAGTCTTATCCCTGTTTTGACCTCAAAGAATTCAGAAAATTTGCCCAAGAATTTAAGTTTTGCCTTTGTATCATTTAGTGCCTGTTTAATAACTGCAAGGGTTGTACGGTCGAAACTTTGTTCTTTTATTAAAATTTTATTATTATACTTATTATTACCTATTATTATTTTAAATTAAGTGTGGTATCATTTCTTAACTCATGCAAATTATGTGCTCTTTCCAGTAATGCTTATTTTCTTAAATTTTATCATTTAATTTATAAATATTCAGTTCTCTTCTAATTGTTTCATTTCTTATTAAGTCCAGTCTGGCGCACCATTTAGTTCTACGTAAAAATCTCACTTACTTTGTCTAAATTTTACTTTCGTCCATTTCCTTTATTATCTCCGAATCGCTGTCATACGTGAGAACAGGAACCGCCATGGTCTTGTAATTTCAATTATGTTTCTTTCCTTGTTTTACTTTGAGAGTTCCTGTTATGGCTCCACATATTTGTTGAAATTTGTTTTCCTTGTATATCTTAAGGAAAAAGATGGCTGTAAAGTAAAGAATGCGAGGACACAGCAGGCGAAATGCTTGTGACGATGAATTATTATTATTATTATTATTATTATTATTAAATCACCACCATAGTTATCATCGTAGACGCAACCTTCCTAATCAATATAATAGCCAAATTTATTAGTGTTAGCTTCGGTTCATTTTTAACCAGTGTATCTAGAAAAGGGGTTTGAATTTTATAATGCTTTTTACAAATCCAATGTATAAAAATAATCTGATGTGTTACATTCATATAACTCTCTCTGCCCTCTATCGCTTATTAGTGGGTATACCAATTATTATTCTTAGGTTTATTTTCCTATCTACTTCATTTTAATCGAGATAAACCTTTCCGTAAATGGCTGCATCACACATTTTGTTATGGATACAATGGAAATAGCAATAATCAAATGTTTAAGTACTGGACGTTACATCTGGTCTTAAAATTCCATACTGTTTCTATGACATCGCGAGAAACAACTCAAAATCGACAGGGCTTTGAAATAATGGCTAAGTGTAGATCAACTCAAACCATTAATAACAGATATCTCGCAAATGGCTGATGCCACAAAAAAGTTATTTGAAATAAATTGGGTATTTTAGAGAGAGCTATATTTTTGTGTAGTAGGTTTTCGTCTATCGCTTAACGTGTACCAGATATGCTAGATTATATAAATTTTCTTTTGAATGAAGAGAACTTCACAAGCTATTCCTAGAAAGTGCAAGATATACATTCTATTTGTCAAGTAAATATCTTTAATGTATGATGTTTTAATCAAAATCGTTGTAGACTTTTTTTTAGAAAATAAGCATTTTCGAAAAATGTACATGTAAAGGGTAGTTTGGAGTAGGGAAGTTCTTCGTGTCGAATCTTTGGAAGATTCGAAACTTAAATGGCAAGTTTGGTATTTATCCGATATTTCGTTTTCGAGTTATGCTGTTCACAGAAAGACAGGTCTACACACCGTACATTTTTCTAAAAATGCTTCTTTTAAATTTCTTTATTCAGCAGTCAAAGCATGCATTTTCGGTGGAATCCCGATATCGAATTTTTGCACAGAAATTAATTAAGTTTCTCTAGTTTTCTGTAGAATACTTAAAAATTCATGGTGGAATAACGGTTAGTTTCAAAGACTGGTATGTACTACCTGTTTTCGGGAAACGTTTAAAGACTTGAGAGAAGTGTGGACGATATTTTTGTTTCCACGTCAGTTATTTTCTGGGAACTGGTTTATTCAACAACTCCTGAACCACGTTTGATCATTCGCAATCAATCAAAATGAATCCAAAAAAGCATTTTTGGAAACGGGTGCCTTGGTATCTGTGTGTCTGTGAACGCTATAATTCGAAAATGAAAAGTCGTATAAATACCAAACTTGGTATTTAAGTTCAGTACCTTCCAAAGATGAACACAAAGATTTTCAAGAAAATACCCTCTCCCCAACTACCCTTTATATAGTACTTTTTCGACATTATTGTTTACCTAAAAATGGCTACAATGATTTTGATTAAAATGCCATATATTAAATATATTAACATGACAAATGAAATTAATGTTTTGAATTTTTTGGGAATAGCTTGCGAAGTCCTCTTCATTCGGAAGGAATTTTATATAATCTTGTATAACTGGTAAACGTTAAGCAATAGACGAAAACGTACTATACAAAAATGTATATATCTTTAAATCATGCAATTTATATCAAATGCCTTTTGTGACATCAGCCACTTCCGATGTATCCGTTATTAATGGTTCGAATTATTCAATAAAGTCCTGTCTACATTCACTTGTTTCTGGCGATTGCATAGAAGGAGTATTGAATTTTGAGGGCAGCATTAGCATTCAGTTCTTAAGCATTTGACTGTCGCTGTTCCCTTTGTAGCCTAACGAAATATATAATGTAGCTGTTCCTGCAAAGATTTTATCTCAATTAAAATGAAGTCGATAGCCAAATAAGCTTTCATAAGAATAATTTTTATACCCACTAATAAGTGACAAGAGGGTAGATAAAGTCATGTAAATGCAACTCAAGATGTTTTTGCATTCAAATGGTCCCAAGTAATGTATTTCTGATGAAATATCAATATGAAACTTTGGTTGTAATGCAATATTTCCTGTTATTTAGAAGTCGCAGTGAAGTTGAAAGGAATCTACAGAACCATTTGGGACAACTCCGAAGGATACGATCCGTCGGAGATGTGATGGTAGTCAAAGAGTTTCTGGTGAGAATGACAGAATTGGGTACAAGATAACACACTCATAAAAGAAGTAAGTTTAGTAAGACCGTAGTTAAGATGTTGGAAAGAAACAGGCAATTAAGCAAAGCAAATAAAAGACTAAAAGTAAAAAGAACCATTTAACTTGAGTACTCTCCACAAAATGACAGCAAAACCCGAGCTCGCTTTGGTTTCCCAGAACCTGTTTCCGTTCTGAATGAAGTTTTGTTTTATAGCTATCTCGGGTGAAACGTTAATCTTCGACTTCTATGGATGGAAAACTCTGCATGTGCTGTCAACGAAACAAGCGAGAACGAAACACCGCATTCCATTCCACTTGGGATACTCTTCCTAACAAATATCCTGCCATACACTAACACCTTTTCTAACACCGTGCCAACAGCTAGCGGTCTCATTAGGTTGGCGCCCACCTAGGACAAGAAATACTTTAGTAGGTATATAGTGTGGCATTACTTATCATCTCAACTCCAGGAAGTTGTAACACCGGGCTTGACCTGATTCGGTTACTATTAGCTAGTCCTGTCTTGCTTCTGAACTACAAGTTACGTTTATATTTTCTACCTCTTCGTCTCGTTTTTCTTGCTCTACGGCTACATTTCAACCTGTTTTTGTTTACTATAACCATTTCTTTGGCCGTGCTATTGACCGGCATTCTTCATCTCGTTTGGACTCGCATGTAACTCTGCTTTGATCTGTTAAAACAGCAGCGCCACTCGCTTCTATTTGGTGAAATATTGTTTACCACTTCCGTATAATAGAATATAATGCAACTAGCCGTTTATGAGGGCGATGCTGAAAATTTTAACAATGCCATGTTTCTAAAGAAATGAAATTGTTTATGTTTTACAGTTACTTTATAATGATGTAGTTTGCTCGAATTGCTCTGACAGTTTAAGGTTTTGCGTTCATCCAAAAATGAATTTGACTGTAGAACATTTCCGGGCTATGATTTTTACGTGAAGATCAGCTTAGAGATGTATTTGGCGAACAAGCCCCATCTAAGGCAAGCATTTATAATTGGTACAGCTAATTCAAAAGATATAGATGTTTTCTTAGTGATGAATTTCGTGAAGGACGCCCAAGAACTGCGGTTAGGGATAAAAATATTGCCGCGGTTCGAGTTGTGCTTGAAGAAGATTGACAGACATCTTATGAATTTATGCGGGCGACATTGAGCATTGGTATGAGTCAAATACAAAGCATTTTACGTCAATAGTTAGACTGATAAAACTTTGTTGTCGATGGATTCAACATAAACTAACTTTCGATCAAAAACAACAACGCAATGATTGGAGCAGAAAAGCTGTAGAAAAATTCCAAGGCGGCACATCAAATTTGAATTGGAATGTCGTTACTGATGACGAATCTTAGATTTATTGCTATGATTCTAAAAATAAAAGTCTGACAAATACGCAGTGCTGGTAACAAGACGATTGCTAGTCTTTTCCTTTCTAAAATGGACCATATTGCTACTACAGCATTAGAAGATAGAGTACGGTTTACTGTCGGTTAGTACACAAATGTCTGTTTACGCAGCTTTTTGAAAAAGTTAGTGAAAAACGCCCAAAAGGAAAAATAATTTTACATCACGACAACCCATCGTCGCATACAGCAAAACTAACACCTGAGTATATGGATGCACCATAGACCCTCCGCCATACAGCCCCGACGTAACACATTGTGATTTCTTTTTGTTTCCAAAAAATAAAGATGAAATGCATAGAATTACTTTTTCGTCATCAGATGAAGCAGTGAAACATTATAAAAACCTGGTTTCTGAAGTGCCTCAGGAAGAGTGGCATCATTGCATTAAGGACTGATTTCATCGAATGCAAAAATGTATTGATATTAAAGGGGAATATTTTGAAAAACAATAAAATCATCTAAATTGTTTAAAACTAATTCTTGTTTGATTTTCTAAAAATTGTTCAGTGTCGCCCTCGTATGGGCAACTTACATACGGACATAGTTTCCATTCAGGAATACCAGCGTGTGTTAGCGCTCAAGTAGACAGAAGTAGTAGTGAAACATCAGATTTGTATGCACTAAAAATATCATCTAAAATATGCAGGCATTCTGCTGTCAAAATCTCTGAAACACACTCTATAATTTCAAATATGTACACGTATCTATACTAAAATTAACTTTAAGCTTATACGTTTTGGTACTTAGGTAGAATTTCGTAAATACTTCCTTAGGCTCGGATTCACAGCTTGCGTTTAAGTTCGAATCGGGCTTAAACGGAGGTCTACTCTGCTGTTCTCTTTATGTACCTAGATCTGTTTATGGAGCAATAAATTGTGAAGCTGCTCCTTGTCTTGCACGTCTTTTATATCCCTCTATGCCACTATGACCCGGCACCCAGAAGAGTTGAACTTCATTCTGTTCTGCCCAGTATGTTAGGGGGTTTAAAAACCAGTCCTTACGTTACCTATCTGAGAAAATAAGGATCTGTTTTCCAGTGTATGGTCTGCTTATGTTTTCTTGTATGGATTGAATAACAACACTTATTTCTGTTTCAAGAACAACTAATGTGTTTAAATATTAATTTTAAAATTAAACCCGATGCATAAAAATGGGGAAAATACGCAGGAACTCAAAATATGCGATTATACAAAACAGCTTTACATACAAACACAGAAGAACATTAAACACATACCAAAACTTAATTCCATATCGCAAGTAAAACAAACTAAATATGCATTTTCGTACAAATCCAATGTAGTATACCTTAAACATTAGGAACTAACCAGCTGTAAAAGCGACCAAAAATTTCAAAACATTAATTTAGTAGCACATACGTGTCATCAGCAGGAACTACATACGAGGTTGTCCCAGAAGTAGCCGACCTAAATAAGAAAACACAAAAATTTTGGAAAAAACACCTTTATTTCTCGACATAGTCTCCTTTCAGCTCAATACACTTTTCCCAGCGATGTTCAATAGCTTCGATACCCTGTTTATAGTGAGAACCGTCGAGTTCTGCAGGATAGCCATTAACTGCAAACTCCACCTCTTCATTGTTGGCAAATCTTTTACCACCAAACCATTTCTTCAACTTTGGAAACAGAAAATAATCTGAGGGGCTAAGTCTGGCGAATAGGGTGCATAGGAAGCAATTCGAACTTTAACTCATTGATTTTGGCCATGGCAATAATGGATGTGTGAACTGGTACATTGTTTTGATGAAACAGAACATTCTTTTTCGTTTTTGCTTTATTTCATCATTCAAACGCGGCAATAAGTTTGCGTAATACTCGCCATTGATTGCTTTTCCTTTTTAAAGATAATCAATGAAAATTGAGGCAGTATTTTTAACACTTAAATAATTTCAGTCTAATTATATAATATGTAAATTCAATAACAGCCCGCCTTAAAGCAATATGTGTATGTAATAATTTGTAAAATGTAAGTAACAGTCATTGCATATGCTTATATTATTGTAAACATGTTCAATAATGTTATGTGAATGCATTACGTAATTTAATAATGTAGGAGTTATGAGAATAATAAGTTAAAAGTTGCTAACAATGAGGTAACAATGAGGTAATTTTGAGGCATTAATGAGTGAGAGTTTAATAATACTGCTTCTGATTATTGGAGTAACAATAATATAATTTTAGTGACATTTTATAAAATAGCCAATCAACAACCAGAAAAAGCTTTAGTGAAATGAAGGTATTCTATTGGATTAAAATAGCCTATCAGAGTCTTGAAATACAGAAATTTACAAGTTTAGACGGTTGAAATCAATTCAGTTGCCTGCAGACAGTGCTCATAACTGGATGCTTTGCTTGTGCGTCCTCGAGAGATTTAATACGTATTCGTGTGAGACGAAAAATAAGTTTACGTGTTAAAAACTGTAATTAATTAATAAAAAGAATCTCACAGTGAAGTGTTTTAAATCGTATCAAGCATTAATAAAAGGAGTGCAGTAAAATTATAATCTGTGTAAATCTACATTCTTGTCGCACCAAAACCCTGCTAAGTGAAACCTGTCTCTAACAAAAATACTGACGCAGCCTAGGCAAACACAAATATAATATTTAAAGAAACGGTTAAATTACAAAGTTAATATTTTTTTTAAACTTGGGGCAAAGACCACCTGAAAGTACATTTGGGGAGGAGGCTACCGGAAACTGTTTACCATACGTGCGGTTGCAACTACTACAAGTTCGGCTCCCCAATAGTTGAAATATAATACATCTTCTTCAAACTGGCTTTCCATACATGAAGCAACACCTAAAATAAACCTACTTCAAAATTATCCCACGTGCATCCCAAAAAAACTGACGCTTGCAGATGGAACCGTCTTCACCTTCTTTGGAGCCGATTCTCCCCTTTCAATCCAATGTTTTGACTGTTCCTTCGTCTCAGATGTGAAGTGATGGACCCTTGTTTCATCCCTGGTTATGAATCGACGCAAAAACTAGGATTTATTGCAGCGAAACATCGCCTAACACTCGACTGAAACATCCTCACGACACTACTTTTGTTCCATTGTGAGTAAACGCGGCACCCATCTTGTGCAAAGCTTTATCATGTCTAAATTTTAAGTAAATATGCGATGTACAGCACTGTTTGAAGTGACTACAATGTCGGTTAGCTCGTGCACTTTCAGTCGACGATCATCCAATACCATTTTGTGGATTTTCTTCACAATTTCTGTCGTGGTCATCTCATTTGGTCGACCACTGCGATGTTCGTCTTGGCAGCTCGTACGGTTTCGCTTAAACTCTGCCACCCAATATTTTACTGTTGTAAACGAAGGAGTAGACTCTTCCAGAGTAGAATCCAGATCAGTTTTAATATTAGTTGGACTAAGGCCTTTCAAATGAAAGTATTGTATCACATAACGATGATCGGTTTTATCCACGTTTACAGGTTCGCTGAGAGACTTCATTATTAATGGCTGCCAAACAATTACTAAGCAACGTAGCATCGTCAAACTTCAAACTTAAGCTTCATAAGGTGGGTACTTTCTGCCATAATCATTTGTTTGAAACAACAACCGCTATATATACGTCAGGTTGGGTGCTTCTGGGACTGCCCTCGTAGCAATGCCGTAAAAATCAATTGTAGCATTTGCTTCAAGTCGGATTCGGATCTGTTTGACAGGTTTCATTTTCATTTTTTACTTTCTCTACCACATACAAGGCAGATAGAGAAGGTATTGCATTCCATTCAAAATTTTGATACGGATATTTCAACGGCAATACATGTTTTGAGGCCTCCTGAATAAAAAAAACAGCAATTTTAGAAACAAGTCCGCGCGCGCGTATTTTAACTGTTTTGCTTTAAGAACTTCTTTTACTTCCGTTTCTTTAGGGAAGCCCCTACGTTCCAGGTTGCAATATTGAATCTTTCCAACATTCCTAGTCATTTGTTCTATTCTGACCTATATTGTCGTCATTCGGATCTGCCCAACTGTTTCCTGTGAAACTGTTAAGTAATATCTTCTGGAAGAGTTGACATAACAGGGCTCCAGTCTTATGCCGCAAGAAGAGTTGTCTCCACCCCTGAGGACTTGCCCTCTAACCGCAGGCCCGGGCTTTCCAAATTTATAACCGCTGGAAAAGATGTTAATAAAAATCTAGCAACATTTCAAATAATGCGCGATACTATACATTGGACGCTAAAGAATAAATCAAAGGAAAGATAATAGAATTGTATTTTATAAAACAATGACCACTTAACTTTTACTTTATGGACCAGAATTGTGGGTAAACACACACAAAAAAGAAAGAAGAATAAAGTATAAAGTGCGAAATGTCAGTTTTAAGGAGAAAAATCTGATCTTACGCTCGCATGACTTTCTCTACTCTTGACAAACTATTCTCACAATGCTTATTCTCCATCTACTTCATATTAATGGAGATAAACATTTGCAGAAACTATCTTATTGCTAATTCTCTTGTAGGTGCAAGGGGAATAAAGTGTATAAAACGTAGTACGGTATTTCGTTTATCTCTACAGTTTAGAGAGTTTATTTCTATCGTATAAACGTAGTACAATGTTTCGTTTATTTCTACAGTTTATCCCTACAGTGAATAAAACGTAGTGCAGTGTTCCGTTTATCTTTACAGTGTATAAACGTAGTGCAGTGTTTCGTTTATCTCTACAGTGTATAAACGTAGTACAGTGTTTCGTTTATCTCTACAGTGTGTAAACGTAGTGCAGTGTTCCGTTTATCTCTACAGTATATAAACGTAGTACAGTGTTTCGTTTATCTCTACAGTGTATAAACGTAGTACAGTGTTTCGTTTATCTCTACAGTGTATAAACGTAGTGCAGTGTTTCTTTATCTCTACAATTTATCTCTACAGTGTATAAACGCAGTGCAGTGTATAAGACGTGTCATAAGTTTATTTTAAAATCCATTAATATGGCAATCGACAAATTCACGCATGAACAAAGAGTTTTCATGTAGGACACTTAACGTAAAAACCGCATCATGCAGAGTGGTGTGTAGGCAATTTCAAGACAAATTCCCTACCGTTCCAGTTCCAAATAGAGAGACTGTCAGGCGTCGTGTTAATAAATTAAGAACAACGGGTTCCCTAAACGCTAAATGTCCTAAGCCAAAGAGAAGGGTCCTAACTAAGGAAACATTCGTTGAAATTAATGCATCAGTCACTCGGTTTCCAATTAAGAACGGCATTTTGAAAATTACTGAAGAAGTACTTCAGCGGGTGAGTCAAATTTCATCATAAGATGTCAAGAATGATCAATGCAAATGGGCACAAGTAATAAATGAGTAGGACAAGCATGAAGGTTGCTACGCGTCGCTATCTAATGCTCCGCGTTTACAGGCAAGCGCCTGCCCGGTCGATCGGCCGGCCGTCAGAGGGAACATTGAAATTGAGTTTTATTTTTGGACGTTCTTTAACTACTATGGTCATCAGCGTCCCATTCTATATTGGGCATGAAAGATTGGGCGGTAATTTTGCTCAGAGGCTTCTTTATCAGGCTTGAAGCTCTTTTACGTGCCGTAAATCTACTTCCCTTCCGAAGGACGACGCCACAGGGGGAAGTGAACGTACTGTACTTCAGCCTTTCTATTCTAAAATCTTCTGCATGTTGTTTTTCAGCACCCTATATATTTATTGGCTTACTCAAGTTTCTTTCAACTCTAGAAACTTTTCAACATTCTTTCTTAAACTTTCACCGGTCCTATTTGGAATAAGATTCTGTCAGTAAAGCTTTTATTTGGGTGTGGAGATACATAGCTGAGCAGAGTCAACTCTAGGATATTTCTCACATTGTTGTATCTTTCTCTTCATCATTCTATAATCACAACTACAATCCTGCACGTGCTGGATACCAAACGATAGACATGCTTTAGAATGCTAATGCGCTGTACATTCTGGAGCAATATATTTCTCATGGAGAGTCTGAAAGAAGCCAGGCAGGAAACTACTAGACGACTTGCAGCTTCTACACAAACTGGCACAAAATCAAATGTCTGGACATTTATTCGCAAATGGCTAGTGCTAATCGGGTTTTTGGTTCTTCTGAAAGTAGCACTGCAATGCCATCAAGTTGCTTCTCCTTATGTGGCCATGAGTGCTCTAGGCTAAACTGGCGACTACTTTTCAATGGCTAATAAAAATGAACTGGCTTTGAGAGAGGACTTAAAACAAGTTGTAATGCAGAAGGAGCAAATAGTTATGTTGTTTTACTAGCTAGAGGGCAGGGCACTACAATTCAGAGTCAAAAGTACTCCCATATGACTACAATTAGTGTAACTTCAAGTTTCTTTATGAGCTGGTTTAACGACATAATACTATTCAGTGTACATTTTTAATACTGAAGTTGGTCTAAATTTATTTCTTCCTGTATCAAAATTTGTGCCATTTGTTTCTGTCAATGTATGCTAATATTATAAGGAGAGACAAGCTGCAAGTGTTTTTGTGTGTCTAGGATAATTTCGGGAACGTTTTATCCCGGTTTTACTTTCTCTGTCACCTACATAAGCAGGTAGAGAAGGTACTGCATTTTACCCAAAACTTCGATACCTAGATTTCACCGGAAATACGTGTTATGAGGCACCTTAACCCCCCCCCCCAATTTTTTTTATAAAACCTTACGTGTATGTACGAGGGCTGTCACAGAAGTATCCGACCTAACAAAGAAAACACAAACATTTTGGAACAAAACATACTCTCCTTTCAGCTCGATACATTTTTCCCAGCGGTGTTCAAAAGCTTCGATACCCTGTTTATTGTGAAAACCATCGAGTTCTGCAAAACAGTCATCAGCTGCACACTACAGCTCTTCACTCTTGGCAAATCTTATAGCACCAAATTATTTCTTTAACTTTTTAAATATAAAACAATCAGAGCTGGCTGAATCTGGCGAATAGGGTGCATGAGGAAGCAATTCGAACTTTAACTCATTGATTTTGGCCATGGCGATAATGGATGTGAACTGGTGCATTGTCTTGATGAAACAAAAGTTTCTTTTCCACTAAATGCGGCAGTTTTTGCTTCATTTCATCATTCAAATACTGCAATAAATTTGCATAATACTCGTCATTGATTGCTTTTCCTTTTTGAAGATAATAAATCAAAATTATTCCACACACATTCCAAAAAACTGACACCATGACCTTGCAAATGGAACTATCTCACCTTTTTTGGAGCCGATCCCCCTCTATCAATCCACTGATTTGACTGTTCCTTCGTCTCAGGTGTGAAGTGATGGACCCATGTTTCATCCATGGTTATGAATCGACGCAAAAACTCGCCTTTATTGCAGTTATAACGTCGCCAAACACTCATCTGAAATATCCTCAACACGCTGCTTTTGTTGCATTGTGAGTAAACGCGGCATCCATTTTGCGCACAGCTTTCTTTGTCTAAATTTTCAGTTAGTGTGCGATGTACAGCACTTTTTGAAATGCCTACGATGTCTCCTAGCTCGCCCGCTTTCAGTAGACGATTATCCAATACCATTTTGTGGATTTTACTCACAGTTTCTGGCGTGGTCATCTCATTTGGTCGACCACTGCGATGTTCGTCTTGGCAGCTCGTACGGCCTCGCTTAAACTCTGTCACCCAATATTTTACTGTTATAAACCAAGGAGCAGACTCCCCCAGAGTATAATCTAGCTCAGTTTTAATATTAGTTGGAGTAAGACCTTTCAAATGAAAGTATTGTATCACATAACGATGTCCAGTTTTATCCATGTTTACACATTTGCTGAGAGCGTTCACTATTGATGCCAGCCAAATAATTACTAAACGACGTAGCATTATCAAATTTCAGACTTAAGCTTTATAAGGTTGGTACTTTCTACCAGTCATTTGTATGAAACAATAACCACTATCTATACATCAGGTAGGCTACTTCTGGGACTGCCTTCGTATGTATGTGTGTATGAACAGCATAATTCAAAAACGAAAAGTCGGATAAACACTAAACATGGTATTTAGTATGTTGCAGCACCTAAGGGTGCTATAAGTTTTAATCAGTTTCAAGCCGTGGCTCTGTACATACATGTACAGTTTAAGTACAGTATACATTATAAATATAAAACTCTCCCCTTGAGCACTCGTACACAAAGCACAGCTACCAAGCGGGATGGCTCGGGCGGTAACGTCTGTGGCCTGTGGGTTCAAATCCTGTGGGCCGACCAATCTGATTGAGGATTTTTCCTGGTTTCCCAAAGCCGCCGAGGCAAATACCTGACTGGATATTTAATACCACGACCCAAAGTTCTACCTAAAGTCCAAAAGAATAGTGAAAATGAAAAATAGGTGGTAATAGCGAATGCTGTGCCATCTATACACAGAAAATGAAAGCAGGTAGACTTGGACGGCACCCTAATGCCATCTGCACGGCACGAAGCAGAAGATCCGCTGTGTTTTTTTGGACACGTGACGAAGCAAGATGGCATGGTTAAAGGAATGAGACCTAGAAGGCTAACTGTCCGCCTTTCTATATGAAAGCGGCTGTTAAGATGGAAGGCACCCTAATGCACGAAACAGAAGAACCAGTTACTATGCGCTAGGGTCGACGAAGCGGGTGGTTACAGGGATGAGACCTAGAAGCCTAACTGTCCGCCACACCTCGATCTAAGAGTTATCCACTAACATATCCGTCGCGATATGACCATGTAATTAAAGCGACGTAAAATTAATAAGGTAACAAAAAAGTACAACCGCGGGTATAGGCCGAAGCAGCTATGTAACAAGTATTCCTGAAGTGCCTGATTCATGACCGACTAAACATTAAAATATCTACTACACGAAGTATACAATTAATAATACACAAACAAGTATATCGGTTAGATGTATGTAACTTCAATGCTAAATGTTGGTGCACCAAATAAACTTGCCTTGTACGCGGTGACAGTGTTAGCTAATTGCTATATCAGAACGCTTTTTAATAAAATAACTGAAACGAAAAAGGTAGTACAACGTAATGTAAGTATAAAACAATAGAAATATTTTGCCATCTATGATCCTATTTGTGTTGCATGTTCGTGCAAAGTGGACGGAGATCGGGGAACACCCTGTAAACGTTTCATATAGAAAAAATCTGATGTCTTACACTCGCATGACTTTCTCTACTCTTGTACAAACCATTTTTACAAACTCTTATTCTCCATCTATTTCACATTAAGCGAGATAAATATTTGCAGAAAGGGTCCTTTGACTTGCAAAAAGAATTACATTTTACACATAGCGACCAGTTTGACTACCGCTTAAGGCCTACTATGTTCCCCTTGTTTTGTATTTGCAACGGCAATATAAAAATAACGTAGCCTCTAAGCATACAAATATCTCTTAATAGCTGGTTGCTATGCGCAGCACCATTCTCTTTGCCACAGATTAATACTCTTTGCATATCCAAGAAAAAAAAATGAATAACGAATTCAAATTTGAGAAAGTATTGAAAAATTTAAGGGAATGAGCAATTTCTCGAAAATGGTTCACTCAACAAAAAAAAATCTATATAACATAAACTGTGTATTTTAACGCGATCTACATTTTTTGTGTAGTAAACGTTTGTCTGTCTATTATGGTTTACCAGTTACGCAAAAGTCGTTCACAATGAAGAATACTTTTGGAGACATACCCAGAAAATTCGTGATATACATTTCATTTCTCATAAAAATATCTTAAAACATATAATATTTTAATCAAAATCGTTAGAGCCGTTTTGAGAAAATTAAAATTTTCAAAAAACATTCCATGTAATGGGTAATCTGAGGTGGGGGATTTTCTTGAAAACCTTCGTGTCGCATCTCTGGAAGATACTGAAACTAAATACCAAGTTTGGTGTTTATCCGACTGTTCGTTTCTGAGTTATGCTGTTCACAGACACAGACACAGACACAGACACAGACACAGACACAGACACACACACACACACACACACACACACACACACAGGGACATGTTTCCAAAAATGCCTTTTTTGGATTCAGGGGGCCTCAAAACATGTATTTCCGGTGAAATATCGGTATCGAATGTTTGGGTGGAATACAATACTTCCCCTACTTACTATACGTAGTAGAGAAAGTAAAAATCTGATGTGTTACACTCACATGACTTTCTCTACTCTTGTACAAACTATTTTTACAAACGCTTATTCTCCATATGCTTCATGTTAATCGAGATATCTAGATGTCAATCTTATTGCTAATTTTCTTATAGATGCAAGAGGAATATGGTAGGTGTTATGCGATGGTCAAATCTTTTAAGCGCTGGTTGCTATGTGGCGCATTCCATTCTTTTTGCATGTCCAGGACATAAAAAGAATGAATAAGGAATTTGAGAAAAAGTGTAAGTATTGGAAAATTTAAGGGAATAACAAGCAATTTCTCGAAAATGGTTCACTCAACAAAAAAAATGTATATGACATAAATTACGTATTTTAATGGATCAACATTTTTTGTGTAGTAAAATTTTGTCTACTCTTATGGTTTTCCAGTTATGCAAAAGTCGTTCACAATGAAGAATACTTTTGGAGGTATTCCCAGAAAATTCGAGATAAACATTTCATTTGTCATCAAAATATCTTAAAGATGATATTTTAATCAAAATCGTTAGAGCCATTTTTGAGAAAATTAAAATTTTTGAAAAATGTTCCATGTAAAGTGTAATCTGGGGTGGGAAGATTTTCTTGAAAACCTTCGTGTCGTATCTCTGGAAGATACTGAACCTAAATACGAAGTTTGGTGTTTATCGGATTGTTCGTTTCTGAGTTATGCTGTTCACAGACACACACACACACACACACACACACACACACACACACGGACATGTTTCTAAAAATGCTTTTTTTGATTCAGTGGGTCTCAAAACATGTATTTCCGGTGAAATCTCGGTATCGAATTTTTGGGTGGAATACAATACTTCCCCTACTTACTATACGCAGTAGAGGAAGCAAAAATGAATAACGAATTCCCATTTGAGAAAAAGTATAAGTATTGGAAAATTTAAGGGAATAACAATTAATGTCTCCAAAATGGCTCACTCAACAAAAAAAAAACAAAACCTATATAACATAATTTATGTATTTTAACGCGATATACATTTTTTGTGTAGTAAAGGTTTGTCTATCTCTTATGGTTTACGAGTTATGCAAAAGTCGTTCACAATGAAACTTTTGGAGACATTCCAGGAAAATTCGAGATATACATTTCATTTGTCATGAAAATATCTTGAACATATGATATTTTAATCATAATCGTTAGAGCTATTTTTTGAGAAAATTGAAATTTTGAAAAAATTTTTATGTAAAGGGTAGTCTGGGGTGGTGGGATTTTCTTGAAAACCTTCGTTTTCCATCTCTGGAAGATACTGAACCTAAATACCAAGAGATTGGTATTTATCCGACTGTTCGTTTCTGAGTTATGCTTTTCACAGACACACACACGGACATGCTTCCAAAAATGCTTTTTTAGGATTAAGGGGGTCTCAAAACATGTATTTCCGGTGAAATCTCGGTATCGAATTTTTGGGTGGAATACAATACTTCCCCTTCTTAATATACGTGGTAGAGAAAGTAAAAATACGATGTGTTACATTCACATGGCTTTCTCTACCTTCTATAGTTTGTTAGTGGGTATAGAAATTATTCTTACGACGGTTTATTTCTCTATGTACTTAATTTTAATGGAGACAAACACTTGCAGATATAGCTACATCACACATTTCGTTATGGATACTAAGGAAACAGTAACAGTCAAATGTTTAAGAACTGTAAGCTATATGATGGCCTTAAAATACCGTACTGTTTCCATGCAATCAAGAGAAATAACTGGAAATCGACAGGAGTTAAAAAGAATGAGAAAAGTATTGAACTAATCGAACCACTAATAAAGGATATTGCAGAAATGACTTATTTTAAATTAAGTTATTTGAAATAAAATGTGTGTTTTAAAGAGATCTACACTTTTGTGTAGTGCGTTTTCGTCTATCACTTAATGTTTACCAATTACTGTACAAGATTATATATATTTCCTTCTAATGAAGAGGACTTCACAGGCTATTCCTAGAAAGCTCAAGATAAACATTTTATTTATCATGTAAATGTCTTTAATATTTGGTATTTGAAGAAGATTATTTTTTTGTTGTATTGTTATTAGCTCCACGTATGGACGCTAATTTGGGAGAAGATGGTTTGTTACGTTATTTTTTTCTACCACACTTTGTGCGTCAATTTGAAGTAGTTTATATTAAGGAGCTGTATTATATTTCAACTGTTGGGGAGCCGAACTTGTAGATGTTGCAACCGCACGTATGTTAAACAGTTTCTTGTAGCCTTCGCCCCAAATGTACTTTCAGGTGGCCTTTTCCTCAAGTTTAAAAAAAAAAAATATTAGCTTTGTTATTTGACTGTTTCTTTAAATATTATATATTTATGTTTGCCACGGTTGTGTCAGTATTATTGTTAGAAACACGTATCTCTTGGCAGGGTTGTGATGTAACAAGAATGTAGGGTTACACAGATTATAATTTTACTTCACTCCTTTTATTAATGCTTGATACGATTTAAATAACACTTCACTGATATAGAGAGCTGTGAGATTCTTTTTATTAATAATTACACTTTTTAAAACACGTAAACTTATTTTTCGTCTCACACGAATACGTATTAAATCTCTCGAGGACACTTTTTGCGCCTGGTTAGGAACACTGTTTGCAGGCAACTGACTTCTGAATTTGTAAATGTTTCTCCTTTTCAGTTTCTGATTGGCTAATCCTAGTCCTGCATTTTACTAAAGCTTTTTGTGGCTCTTGATTGGCTAATTTTAAACTGTCACAAAATTTACATTATCGTTGCTCTAATCATGACTAGTAACATTCAAACTCTCAAACTCATTATTGCCTCAAGGTTATCTCATTGTTACCTCATTGTTAGCAACTTTTAACTTATTATTCTCACAGCTCCTACATTATTAAATTACGTAATGCATTCACATAACATTATTGAACATGTTTACAATAATATAAGCATATGCAATGACTGTTACATACATTTTACAAATTATTACATACACATATTGCTTCAAGGCGGGCTGTTATTGAATGTATATATTATATAATTAGACTGAAATCATTTAAGTGTTAAAAATACTGCCTCAATTTTAATCAAAATAGTTGGAGCCATTAATTAGTAAATCATAAATTTCAAAAGCTCTTCCATTTAAAGAGTAATTTGGGTTGGGAAAGTTTTCCTTAAAAACTTTGTGTCGCATTTTTGGATAGTGCTAAACCCAAATATCAAATCCGGTATTTATCTGACTTTTCTTTTTACTTTCTCTACTACGTATAGTAAGTAGGGGAGGTATTGTATTCCACCCAAAAATTCGATACTGATATTTCACTGAAAATACATGTTTTGAGACCCACTGAATCCAAAAAACGCATTTTTGGAAAAATGTCCGTGTGTGTGTCTATGTGTCTGTCTGTGAACAGTATAACTCAGAAACGAACAGTCGGATAAACACCAAACTTGGTATTTAGGTTCAGTATCTTCCAAGGATGCGACACGAAGGTTTTCAAGAAAATCCCCCCACCCCAGATTACCCTTTACATGGACGATTTTTCGAAAATTTTAATTTTCTCAAAAATGGCTAACGATTTTGATTAAAATATCATATGTTGAAGACATTTTCATGACAAATAAAATGTTTATCTTGAATTTTCTGGGAATGTCTCCAAAAGTATTCTTCATTGTTAACGACTTTTGCAGAACTAGTAAACCATAATAGACAGACAAAATTTTACTACACAAAAATGTAGATCGCGTTGAAATACACAATTTATGTCATATACATATTTTTGTTGAGTGAACCATTTTCGAGATATTGCTTGTTATTTCCTTAAATTTTTCAATATTTATTTTCTCAAATGGGAATTCGGTATTTATTTTTTTGCCTTCGATATGCAAAGAGTATTAATCTGTGGGAAAGGGAATGGTGCTGCACCTAGCAATCAGCTATTTAGAGATATGTATGTGCTTAAAGGCTACTGTATTTCCAAATTGCCCTTGTAAATATATATTCCCCTTACATCTACAAGAAAATATCAATAAGATAGAGTCTGCAAATGTTTATCTCGATTAACATGAAGTAGATGGAGAATAAGCGTTTGTAAAAATAGTTTGTACAAGAGTGGAGAAAGTCATGTGAGTGTAACACATCAGATTTTTTAAGGTATACTGTTCACAGGCACACGGACTATTTTTCTAAAAAGGCCTATTAGGCTTCAGGGGTCTCAAAATATGTATTTCCAGTCAAATATCGGTATCAAGTGTTTGCGTGGAACGCAATACCTTCTCTAGCTTCTCTGCCACGTGTATATATATACAGGGTGGATCATTTAAGTTGAGACTGTACAATATCTCCTATACTAAGCGTTGTAGAAAGAAATGTGTTGAATAAAAGTTGACTGATATTATAGGGGAAAGTAAATGCCATTACTCGTTTTATTTGAAGGACGTTGTGATAGTCATTTTAGGGTCAACGTAAATTGACCTAATTGTAGGTTCCGAATTAAAAGAAGTAAATTGTACAGCCTCAACTTAAATGTTCACCCTGTATATACGTCCTACCTTACCGGTGTACAAGGATGAATTTTCTGTACTCGTATTATCCATAGTTGTGCTATTTTTACATGATATACGTATGTAAGCATTTATTAGATCTTATTACGAGGGGGATCGAAAAGTAACGCAAATAATTTGTTTACAAAAAAGTTAAATAGCTAAAACAAAAAACAAAAATCACAAACGAAGTTACACCTTTTACCTACTTTTCGACATAGTTACCAAGTTTCTCAACACATTTCTGCCAACGTGATACCAGTTTCAATATGCCCTGTTCGTAGAAGTCCGTTTCCTTGGAGTATAGCCATCTGCGGACTGCTGATTTCACTTCCGCATCTGTCGCAAAGCGTTGGTCGGCCAGGAATTTCTTCATGGAACCAAACAGATGAAAGTCCGACGGTGCAAGGTCCGGACTGTATGGTAGATGCGGGAGCACCTCCTAACCAAATTTGTTGATTTTCTGACGAACAGCAGCAGCATGGGGCGAGCATTGTCATGAAGAATTTTGACATCGTCAGTACTCATGTTGTGGCGTTTGCCACAAAGTGCACGACGCAACTTCACCAAAGTTTTTATGTAGGCCGCAGCATTCTCAGTGATCTGGTCTCGTGTTCAGCAAAGTTCATCAATATAACACCATGCATATCCAAGAACACCCTCACAAGACTTTCCTAGGAGATTTAGTCACTTTGAATTTTTTCTTCACTGGGAAACCAGCATATTTTCACTCCATACTTGCCTGCTTGGTTTCGGGCGTGTAGTGGTATGCCCACGACTCATCACCAGTGACGATTCCTTTCAGAAAGTCATGCCTTCTGCGGTGTACCGCGTTAGCTCGTCATCATTCTCTGGCCCTTGTGGTTATCTGTCAGGTTCTTAGACACCCAGCAGGTTCTTAGACACCCAGCAAGCACTAACTTTACGAAATTTCAACGTGTCGTGAACAATAACGTACACTGCACCATAGAAAATGTTGAACTGTTGCGATAAGGTTCGCAGTTGCACACGCTGGTCGTTCAAAATTGCCGCCTCAATGTCTTTGATATTCTGCGGGGTTGCAGCTGTTACCAGCCTCCCGGAGCGTGGCGAATCACTAAGGTTCACATGGGCCCTCTAGGAAGAATGCACAGCACCTGCAGACATTGCTACGGTCCGTACAATCATCCCCATACAAGCCACGTATGTCACTCAGTTTATGCCCTTTGGCTTACAAATATCGAACCACACCTCTCTGCTCTTCACACGTGGACGACAGTAACATGCGCGCCATCTTTGTTGCATAGTTCACACTTCTCTCGCTATAGCTGCACATGAAACAAAAATATCCTTTGTAGTGAAAACTTCAAGCTATATTTGTGTGAAATTGCAACAATCCAACTGCAATACCAAGGCAAAAAAAAAAAAAAAAATATGCGCGCTACTTTTCGATCCGCCCTCGTATATTACACACCCCCTTCTTAAACTTTAGAACTGTAATTTCATATTATAGTTCCTGTGATATTTTATATGAAGTCCACATATTCTATGGAAACAGCTCACCACAATGGGAGGATAATAGATGGTTTATACATGATCTTATCTCCCATAGCACTTCGCAGGATTGACGAAAATATTCCAAATGATAGAGTAACTTACGAGATAAGCATATAAGTGCTACGTTTTCCTTTAGGCTTCGTAGTTATTTTTTACCAGCAGATCGTGTATTTTTGCTCTCACTGAGAAGATACTTCTCTCAGTCCGTCCTCTCTCTTTCTGTATGTTTTTGCAATGGACAGAGCAATGTTTTCGAAAAGCTTCTCAGTTGCTCGCCTAGAAAATAATGCGATATGTGAGAACAAATTGAAACAGCTTTGGATATTTTCAGTGTTGATTAGGCTACCTAGTTCAGTTTAAGGTCAACTTGTCTGTCTAGATGGGAATCTGTAATTTATTCTCATCAGGTTCTCATTCTACGCAAAAACAAAATGATTACAAATTATAGAAATGATTTTCTTGATAATTATATTAGGATAAAAACAAAATACAAGAAAAGCTAAATTTATAGTAGAAATTGACATATACATTTACGTTCTAGTACATAGTGGGTAGAGAAGGTATTATATTATGCCCAAAAATTCGATACGTTTTTAGGAAAAGGTTGCGTGTGTATGTATGAATAGCATAAATCAAAAACGAAAATGCGGATCAACACCAAACTTGGTATTTAAGTTCAGTGCCTTCCAAAGATGCGACACGAAAATTTTTAAGAAGAACCCCTGTGTCGAACTACGAGGGTCACTATTTATATTTTGAGCCTAATAATTAAAACAAAGTAATTTCTGATTGAAAACTGCTTTATTGTTTTTCAAAATATTCTCCTTTATGATCAATACACTTTTGCACCCGTTTGAACCATTTGTCAAAGCATTTATTCTAGTCTTCTTGAGACACCTCCAAAACGTGGTTTTTGAAGGAATCAACGGCTTCTTCTGCCAACGATAATCGTTGTCCACGCAATTTATTCTTGATGTTCGGGAACAAAACGAAGCCATTGGGTGCCAAATCAGGACTGTATGGCGGATGACCCATCAATTCGATTTTTTGAGCCTTCAAATACTCTGTTAGACGAAATGTGTCTTCGCTCGCATTGTCTTGATGAAGAACGATCCTACGGTTCTTGTTGGTTTTGCTTACTTCACCGGAGACTTCCTGCAAACAAATGGTTGTGTACCATTCGGCATTGACCGTTTTACGTTTCTCTAAAGGCACTGTTGCCACATGGCCAGTTTTTCTGAAAAAGCAGGCGACCATTTGCTTCGAAGTGCTTCGAGTGCGAACAACTTTTGTTGGATTTGCTTCATCTTGAAACACCCATACAGTCGACTGCTGTTCATACGCATAGATCCATGATTCGTCACCTGTTACAATCTTATATACGTCTTTTGAGGCACCGCCATTGTATTTCTTGAGCATTTTTGTACACCAATCGACACGAGCATCTTTTTGAGATTGCATCAAATTATGTGGGATCCAACGAGAGCAAACCTTTTTCACGGCTATTTCATGCAATATATTATATATGCTGGTGGAACTAATGCCTAGGGATGCTTCAATCTCACAATATGTTGCATGACGATCTTTCGTTTTTAGTTTTTGCACAGCATCAATGTTTTCTGGCACAACAACTGATTTTGGACGACCTTCACGAACTTCATCATTGAACGAACGGCGGCCACGACTAAATTCGTTACACCAGCGTTTCACAGTAGCAAAGGATGCAGTTTCGTCGCCAAATGTGGAAGTTAGTTGATCGATGCACTCTTGTCTTGATAATCCACATCGAAAGTCGTAATAAATCATTGCACGAACATTTTCACGAGATAATTCCATGTTTTTGTTGACACACAATTTTTAAGTTAGTGTAAACAAAACAAATGACGCTCTATTGACGAAATGTTTGAAGTAGATTATGGTCAAAAATGTCAAACTTTCCATTGGAAACGTCAGATGGCACCTACAACATTCAGGGTTGCCAAGGCTCAAAATATAAATAGTGCTCCTCGTAGTAGGTTTATACAATAGCAAAATCTTTTAAGAGCGGGTCGCTATGTAATGGCCTTGAAATTCCTTTCTGTTTACATGGCCAAGAGAAATAAATAAAAGCAAATTTCATCTTGGAAAAAGTATAAAACTCAAACCACTTACAAAAAATATTTCGGAAGTGCTTAACACCACAAAAACGTTTTACGTTCTCTACTACGTATAGTAGTAGGGGAAGTATTGCATTCCACCAAAAAATTCGATATCGAGATTTCACCAGAAATACGTGTTTTGAGGCTCCCTGAATTTTTAGAAACATATACGTTATAAAACTAAAACTAAAAAGTCGGATAAATACCAAATTTAGTATTTAGGTCCAATATCTTTCAAGGATGTGACAAGAAGATCTTCAACAAAGTCCCCCACCTCAACTACCCTTTACACGGAACATTTTTCGAAATTTTTTATTCCCTAAAAAATGGTTTTAACAATTTTTATTACAATACCATTAAATATATTTGCATTACAAATAAAATGTTTATCTTGAATTTTCGGGGGATAACCTATAAAGTCCTCTTCATTCAGAAGGAATTTTGTATAATAATGTATAACTGGTAAAGGCTAAGGAATAGGCGTAAATTACTTCACAGGAAATGCAGATTTCTTGAAAACACACAAGTTTTTTTTCAAGTAAGTTTTTTTTGTGGCATAAAGCGTTTCTGAGATATACGTTATTAAATGTTAGAAATGTTCATTTCTTGGTCATTCTCAAAGTCCTTTCAACATTCAGTTGTTTCTCGCGATTGCATTGAAACAGCACGGAATTTTAAAGTCAGTGTATACATTAAGTACTTAAACATTTGACTATCCCCGTTCTTTTTTGTATATATAAGGAAATGCACAAAGTAGCTACTTCTGCAAAGGCTTACTTGGATTAAATTGTAATACATAGAAAAGCAAGCTTGAATAGGAATAATTTGTATATCAACTAATAAACGACAGAGGATGGAGAAAGTCATGTGAATGCTCACATCATATTTTAGTTATGCTGTTAAAGGTAACAAAACGGTCAAGAGCAAATAAAAGAAATGGTGTAACAGGCTGTCTACTGATGCTGGAAGTAGTGGATATAATGGAAGTATACAGGTATTAGTGATTACATAGGCTGGACTATTTAAGTTGAGACTGTACAATATCTCCAAAACTAAGCGTTTTAGAAAGAAATGTCTTTAATAAACCTTGCTTGACATTATGAGGGAAAGTAAATGCCATTAGTCGTGTTATTTGGAGGTCCTTATGATGGTCACTTTAGAGTCAATTAATTTTCTTTAAAATTGGAACTTACTTTTTGTATGTTGTTTTCTCCTTAGAAACTGGTTTATAAAAGACTGTTTATTTTGTGATGAGGAATAGGGAAACAAAATAAAAATCTTGGTTCCCAATTACGAAACGTAACTTAACCTTAAATGACCATCAATGGATGTCCAACCTTTATTGCGCTCTTCGTACACAGCCATTCAGAATTTTCGTTGTTATTTACGTTGGTGTAAGAACAGTTGTAACGTGTTTTATACAAACTTTGTTTAGTTTCTTATGAGGAGTGAGAAAACAACATAAAAAAGGTAGGTTCCGATTTTAAAAAATTAAATTGACCCTAAAATAGCCATCATAACTCGTCCTCCAAATAAAACACGACTAGTGGCATTTACTTTCCCCCCATAATATCAGGCAACTTTTATCCAATACCTTTTTTCTATAAAGTTATCTTTGGAGATATTGTACAGTCTCAACTTAAAAGGTCCATACTTGTAGAATGGAAAAATTGAATGAAATATCTAATACAATTCATTTATTTCAGGTTAAATTTTGGTTCTTGGAAGATCTTGTTAATCAAAAATACGTATTTTTAATGTTGTTTTGCATGATATCTATTGTCATAATTTTTCATTTTATGTAAAAAGACTCAAATATTTGGTTAGTCTTTCACCCCTAACATTTTTTACCTGTAATGAAGTAAACATTACAGGTAAACATTTTGAAGATTGTTGCGAGGGAGGGCATGGGGAAGCTAAGACAAGAAACACAAAATATGCTGATATTTCATTTCCATTTCTGTGAATATCTATGAATTTTGTCCCATTATTATGGCTAGCATTGGAGTTTTATGAAATTACGGTGCTAAGAAAGAAGTAATGGGGAGGAATCACTATAATAACACTCTAGATCACTAGGTATACAATAATTTCTTAAAGAGCACATAGAGTAATTTTAATTAAATATTCATTCAAGATTTAAGAAGCCACTCTTTCTACATCACGTACTGCAGCTAGTAATAAATACAACTTCATGTTATGGCTGTGGAAACAAATAAAACAGTAAGGACGTTAAGCTAGCCATAACATGCATTTGAATACTACTGCATTTTTACTTTATCTACCATGTACACCGTAGGTACCAAGATTTCACCGAAAATACATGTTTTGAGGCCACCTGAATAAAAAAGGCAAATAAATATCAAATTTGGCATTTAGGTTTAGTACCTTCCTAAGATGCGACACGAAGATTTTAAAGACAAACCCCCCATCCCAAATTACCCTTTACATGAAATATTTTATTTTCTAAAAAATATCTAACGATTTTGATTAAAATGCAATAAAGATATTTACCTGACAAATAAAAGGTATATCTTGAATTTTCTGGGAATAGTTTGTGAAGTCCTTTTCATTCAGAAAGAATTTTATATAATCTTGTGCAACTGGTAAGTGTAGACGAAAGTGTACTCACCAAAAAGCGTGGATCTCTATAAAACATATATTTTATTCTAAATAACATTTTTGTGGCATAAGCTATTTCCGAGATATCCGTTGTTAATGGTTCGATTTGTTCAAAACTTTTTTCATTCTTTTTAACTTCTGTCGATTTTCAGATTGCATGGAAACGGTAGGAATTTTAAGGCCAGCGTATAGCGTCCAGCTCTAAAACATTTGGCTATCGCTGTTTCCTTTGTATCTGTAACCAAATGTGTAACTTAGCTATGTGTGCAAAGGTTTATTTGGATTAAAATGAAGTAGATAGAAAAACAAGCTTTAGTAAAATGGGTTTCTATGTCACTAATAAGTATAGATGGTATAGAAAGTCATGTGAATGTATCACATCCGATTTTTACTGCAAAAATACTGGAAATATACTGACATTTTAATCCTTCAAGGCTGTAGACACACTGTATAACTAATAGATACTTAATCTGGGCTTACCTATAAGTAAAGTTTGTTTTAGAAATAAGATATTAATGTAGGATGTTTAGCAGAAGACGTTTCACTTTGTGCCAATAAGTAAATGCATTCAGGAAGCGTGTTTATTTATCATGCGTATGTACCATTTAATGATGTCTTTATTGAACCCTTGCAGAGGTTCATCACGCCGGTCTCAGTCAGTGTTTGTGGTTAATAGAAAGGCATGACCTCCAGTATAAGAACCTAATGTTTCATTCATCAAACCCCCACTGTTCTCTAAGCATGCAATTTCAAGTCTCTGTAAATTTATAGTTGCATGCATGATTTTTCATCGGAAAGTCGTGTATTCAAGGACAAGCATGTAGTAAATAATTAATACGATTGTCTTGGTTCAGTTGCAATTTGTATGATTTGAAAGAGATTATTTCAATTAACTGGTGTACCTTTTCTTCTCTTAGAGATCATAAAGGTTGAGTTTTAAAAGGGGGAGGTGCTCTTAGTTTCCATTCGTTTCTATCATTAGACCTGTTTCTTTGTTTCTCAAATCTTATGCCTCGTCATTAGTTTACCTAACAAGTAGAACAGTAACTAGCGTGCTATCCTGTAGATAACTTTAGTTGCTTATTTATTTTTGGAGCGAAGATAAATAAA
Source organism: Deroplatys truncata (assembly GCA_030765065.1). NCBI lineage: Eukaryota > Metazoa > Arthropoda > Insecta > Mantodea > Mantidae > Deroplatys > Deroplatys truncata. The sequence continues at coordinate 62,626,386 of CM060987.1, read as the reverse complement.
AAATAATACAATACGTAGTTTAAAACCGTCTCGATAAGGCAGTAATTCAGTAGAAATTAAACATATTCGAAGCAGCAAATCCAGTCGTAACTGTATGGTAAGAACAAAAACAAGTAAGGCAACCAACTGGAGGGATATATAATACAATGTGATCCATATAAACCTGAACTAATTTAATGGGCCATAACACTTGAACCAATGATAGGACACATGTGCAACTTTGGGGGAATATAATAAACAATTGGGAGATTACATTGTTTATTGTTCCTCAGACCAAATGTTGGAAGTGTCCTCTAACCGGCATCCATACATATCTGCACTCGTTCCACCATATTCTGAGACCTTCGAAGAGCACCCTCGTCAATGTTGCTTATTTTGTTACTAATGGATTCACAGAGTTCCGCAGTTGTCCGAGGTCTATTCCGGCGAGGTTAGGTAAGATGATCTAGGGGACCACAGACCTTTTGAGATTATTCGATTATCAAACAAACTGGTTACAAGTTACATGGAGGAGTTAGATGTATGACAGGTTACTCCATCTTGCAAATAACCTTCTGTCAATTTGGTATTATCCAGCTGCTCCAAAAATGTGTTGAAGATGCCCGTATAAACTGCAGTGTCTATCAAAGAAAATGAGCCAACAATCCTGGAAGCTGACACCGTGCACCATACTCTGAGGCAGTATTTTTAACACTTGAATTATTTAAATTAAATTATATAATATATAAATTCAATAACAGCCCGCCTTGAAGCAGTATGTGTATGTAATAATTTGTAAAAATGTATATAACAGTCCTTGCATATGTTTATATTATTGTAAACATGTTTAATAATGTTATGTGAATGCATTGTGTAATTTAATAATGTAAGAGCTGTGAGAATAATAAGTTTAACGTTTGTAACAATGAGGTAACAATAAGGTAACCTTGAGGAAATAATGAGTTTGAGAGTTTAAATGTTACTAGCCATGATTAGAGCAACGATAATGTAAGTTTTGTGACAGTTTAAAATTAGCCAATCAAGAGCCACAAAAAGCTTTAGTAAAATGCAGGTATTCTATTGGACTAGGATTAGCCAATCAGAGACTTGAAATACAAAAGTTTACGGGTTTGGACAGTTGAAATATGTTCAGTTGCTGGCAGATCTTGGTAGTGACCGGATGGAAGATGTGTTCTCTAAAGAAATATTACGTATTCGTGTGAAACGAAAATTATGTATACGCGTTAGCAAAGTACAAGTATTAAATTAAAAGAATCTCAAAGCTCTTAATATTCGTGTAGTGCTATTTAATTTGTGCCAAGGATTAATAAAAAGAAGTGAATTTAAAACATAAAAATCTGGGTAAGCCTACATTCTTGTCGTACCACGCCCTGCCTAAGAAATACATGACTCTAAAACCATACTGACGCAGCCGAGGCAAACATAAACATAAATAATATCTATAGAAGCAGTTTAATAACAAAGTTAATAATGTTTTTAAACTTGGAGCGTAACAACAAAAATATGTCTTCAAAAATCGGCTTCTCATACGTAGCAGCATATTACGTAACAGAAACAATTATTCAAATTAACGCCCAAAGAGTGGTGCAAACTCCAACAACAGAACACTTTCTTCAAATTGGTTTCTCAAGTGTGGAAATAAATAAATAAACAAGTTGAAGAACAATACTACTTCAAGTCCAACGTTTTTATCATGCAGTGGTGTTTCGTGAACGATATGGGGGTTTACAGCAGCCCAGTATCTGCTGTTTTGTGTGTTAATGTAGCCTGACAGATGAAACCTTGCCTCATCTGTAAACCACGAATAAGAAATCCCTGAAACCATCGACAATAACGTATTCGCTTTTCATGATCTGCTTCTTTCAATTGCTGCACCATACGCAATCTGTATGGTCGCAATCCTGATTTCTTCGCAGCTCTTTGACATGTGCCATATGAATAGCCGGTCTCCTGGCTCAGTCGACGCAACGATTTCTTTAAGAGAGATCAATAAGCGTCTTAGAAAATTATCAACAGACTCTGCACTCAGCGAAGGTCTATGTTTTCCACTCTCACTGACGAGTACACCAGCTGTCTCCAGTTTTATTACTAGCGATAAAATTGTTACTTTTGCTAGAACATCGCGCACATTGAATTCTCTTCGAAATTCCCGTTGTGTTTTTACTTTCTCTACTACATATAGTAAGTAGGGGAAGTATTGTATTCCATCCAAAAATTCGATACCGAGATTTCACCGGAAATACATGTTTTGAGACCCCCTGAATCCAAAAAGAGCATTTTTGGAAACATGTCCGTGTGTGTGTCTGTGAACAGCATAACTCATAAACGAACAGTCGGATAAACACCAAACTTGGTATTTAGGTTCAGTATCTTCCAGAGATGCGACACGAAGGTTTTCAAGAAAATCCCCCCACCCCAGAGTACCCTTTACATGGAAGATTTTTCGAAAATTTTAATTTTCTCAAAAAGGGCTCTAACGATTTTGATTAAAATATTATGTGTCTAAGATATTTTTATGACAAATAAAATGTATATCTTGAATTTTCTGGGAATGTCTCCAAAAGTATTCTTTATTGTGAACGACTTTTGCATAACTGGTAAACCATAAGAGATAGACAAAATTTTACTACACAAAAAATGTAGATCGCGTTAAAATACACAATTTATGTCATATACATTTTTTGTTGTTGAGTGAACCAATTTCGAGATATTGCCTGTTTTTCCCTTAATTTTTTCAATACTTATTTTCTCAAATGGGAATTCGTTATTCATTTTTTTGTCTTGGATATGCAAAGAGTATTAATCTGTGGCAAAGGGAATGGTGCTGCACCTAGCAACCAGCTGTTAAGAGATATGTATGTGCTTAAAGGCTACTGTATTTCTATATTGCCCTTGTAAATATATATTCCCCTTACATCTACAAGGAAATTAGCAATAAGATAGAGTCTGCAAATGTTTATCTCGATTAACTTGAAGTAGATGGAGAATAAGCGTTTGTAAAAATAGTTTGTACAAGAGTAGAGAAAGTCATGTGAGTGTAACACATCAGATTTTTATCAATGAATTTGTCCTCCAATACGTTTTTCACAATAAAACACGCTCTCGAAGTGAGTACTGCATGTTTCTGTTACGACCGCAAACTAAAGACTGTCAACAATGCTCGTAATTGGCGTCGAAATCAATAAAAAGGTCAACAAACGGAAGCGGTACTCCTCCTAGAGCCACTTAGATCATAAAAACAAATTTCACATTTCTACGAGCTTTCAGAGGGAAATTATGGTCCATTAAAGTAGTTCAGGTTTATACGGATTGCACTGAGACATACGGATAAATATATCTAGTTTGAACAGCGGAATGAAGAGATCAACAGAACAGTTTTGTAACATCACATCAAAGAGAGTATACAATTACTGATAATGTTATTAGAATTTTGAACCTTTAGGATTGTCCAAAAAACATGAGTAGGATTTTAAGACTACTTCGCGAATAAATTGTAGTTAAGCACAATAAAAATACATATAGCAACCGATAGAATCGCACATTGTTTGACCGAGCGTCTCTAGCGGAATCAGATATTTGACTGGTTGAGGCTTCAAGGTGCAGCACAATAAACACTGGCATTGTTGTAAAAACCAGCCAGTAAAAACCTTTTAGTTTCTAGTTAAATGACTGCTTTCATTACCACGTTTTCAGAAAATACTGTGGCTTGCAAACATTTTAGGTTTATCCTTTGAATAAATAAAACAAAATAGAAGCAAACCAAACGTAGCAGTCACATCCATCAAGTGAAATCAAATCTATCTGAGGAAAACTTAGGGTTTGGCTTGAATAATTTGCATTCATCAAGCAACATAAAATATGACGGTCAACTTAAGAGCACATGCTAAGAGGTTTCTTTTAAATTTGTTAAATATATTTCATGCATTTTCATAGATGTAATTACAGTCAGTGGACTAAACTTATGAAAACGCATATATGTGTTTAAATGCAATCAAGTTTGTATCACTGTATAGTTTGATTTCTTCAAACAATTGCCAAACACATGCTACGTAACATTACTTGAAGAGATTTATCCTGCTTCCAAAGTTCCCCAAAATAATTCTGTCACATCCAATCTACCTATACAGTGCAGGTATCCTATATATCCATAGTGTATATCCACTATGTAGAATATCCTGAATCAACATAGCTGTCACTTCAGCATCCAAAGAACCAACATCTGTTGATTCATCCAGAGACTAGCACTTTCTGTACTATTTTTCACCAGATTGCAATTATGTTCATTCGCACGATTTCTATTATTACAAAAAGCAGCATTAAAACGCTAATACTCATGTTCAAAAGGAAGTCCTTCTGTTTAAAAGCATGGCAAATCAAGAAACAAAAAACCCTGATGTGATACATTCACATGACTTTCTCTACCCACTGTGATTTATTGGTGGGAATACAAACTATTCTTATTAAAGCTTATTTTTTTGTCTACTACATTTTAATCCAAATATGCCTTTGCAGAAATAGCTACATTCCACATTTCGTTATAAAAATTAAATTACATTGAGTTTTATTTATGGACGCTCTTTAACTGCCGTGGTCCTTAGCCTCCCTTCTATATTGGGCGTGAAAGACCGGTAATTTTGCTCAGAGGTCTCTTTATCGGGCTTGAGGTTCTTTTACGTGCCGTAAATCTACGACACGGGACCGACCACCGGCTTCACTTCCCTTCCGAAGAAAGCCATGCTAATGATTTTTACTCCTGAACGTCATATCGTTATGTATACAAAGGGAACAGTGATAGTGAGATGTTTAAGAACTGGACGCTATATACTGGCCTTAAAATTCCACGCTGTTTCCATGCAATTGCGAGAAGCACCTGAATGTTGAAAAGACAGAGAATGACCAAATGAACAATTCGAATCTTTAATAACGAATGTTTCAGAAATAGCTTATGTCACGAAACAACTTATTTGAAACAAATTGTATGTTTTTGTGTAGCACGTTTTATCTATCGCTTAACGTTTACCAGTTATACAAGAATTTACAAAATTTCTTTCAAATGAAGCGAACTTCGCAGGCTAATCCCAAAAAATTCAGGATGTACATTTTATTTGTAATTTAGATATATTTAATATATGGTACTTTAATCAAAATAGTTAGAGCCATTTTTAGAAATTCGAGAACTCTATCATGTAAAGGATAGTCTGGGGTGGGAGATTTTCTTGAAAATCTTCGTGTCGCATCTTTGTGTGATACTGATCCTAAATCCCAAGTTTGGAATTTATCCGACTTTTCGTTTTTGAGTTATGCCGTTCAAAGACACGCACACACACTCACATATAGACCTTTTTCTAAAAATGGTTTATTTTGGGTTCAGCGGCTTCAAAAAATCTATTTCCGTGAAATTTCGATATAGAATTTTTGGGTAGAATACAATACTTCCCCTATTTAGTATACGTAGTAGGGAAAATAATTACCTTCTCTTACATTCACATGACTTTCTCTACTCGCTATTGTTTGCTTTTATCTTTCTTCTTCAAGACTCTTTTTAAAAAAACTTATGTTTCTATCTAGCTCATGATAATCGAGATAGACGTTTGCAGAAATAATATAATTACATACTACTTTCTCTACGTAGAGTAAGTAGGGGAAGTATTATATTCCACCCAAAAATTCGATACCAAGATTTTACCGGAAATACATGTTTTGAGGCCCCCTGAATCCAAAAAAAAGCATTTTTGGAAACATGTCCGTGTGTGTGTCTGTCTGTCGGATAAACACCAAACTTGGTAGTTAGGTTCAGTATCTTCCAGAGATGCGACACGAAGGTTTTCAAGAAAATCCCCCACCCCAGATTACCCTTTACATGGAAGATTTTTCGAAAATTTTAATTTTCTCAAAAATGGCTCTAACGATTTTGATTAAAATATCATATGTTTAAGATATTTTGATGACAAATGAAATGTACATCTCGAATTTTCTGGGAATGCCTCCAAAAGTATTCTTCATTGTGAACGACTTTTGCATAACTGGTAAACCATAAGAGATAGACAAAATGTTACTACACAAAAAATGTAGATCGCGTTAAAATACACAATTTGAGTGGGGCATTTTCAGATATTGCTTGTTATTCCCTTAAATTTTCCAATACTTATACTTTTTCTCAAATTCGTTATTCATTACTTTCTCTACTACGTATAGTAAGTAGGGGAAGTATTGCATTCCACCCAAAAATTCGATACCGAGATTTCACCGGAAATACATGTTTTGAGACCTCCTGAATCCAAAAAAAGAATTTTTGGAAACATGTCCGTGTGTGTGTCTGTGTGTCTGTGTGTGTGTGTGTCTGTGTGTGTGTCTGTGTGTGTGTCTGTGTGTGTGTGAACAGCATAACTCAAAAACGAACAGTCGGATAAGCACCAAACTTGGTATTTAGGTTCAGTATCTTCCAGAGATGCGACACGAAGGTTTTCAAGAAAATCCCCCCACCCCAAACTACCCTTTACATGGAAGATTTTTCGAAAATTTTAATTTTCTCAAAAATGGCTCTAACGATTTTGATGAAAATATCATATGTTTAAGATAATGTCATGGGAAATGAAATGTATATCTCGAATTTTCTGGGAATGTCTCCAAAAGTATTCTTTATTGTGAACAACTTTTGCATAACTGGTAAACCATAAGAGATACACAAAATGTTACTACACAAAAAGTGTAGATCGCGTTAAAATACACAACTTATGTCATATACATTTCTTTTGTTGAGTGAACCGTTTTGGAGATATTGCTTGTTATTTCCTTAAATTTTCCAATACTTATACTTTTTCTCAAATTCGTTATTCATTTTTTTTATGTCCTGGACATGCAAAGAGAATGGAATGCACCACATAGCAACCAGCGTTAAAATATTTGACTATCGCTTAAAAGCTACCATATTCCCCTTGCATCTACAAGAAAATTACCAATAAGATTGACATATCGATATCTCGATTAACATGAAGCATATGGAGAATAGGCGTTTTTTAAAAATAGTGTGTACAAGAGTAGAGAAAGTCATGTGAGTGTAACACATCAGATTTTTTTTTTATGTCCTGGACATGCAAAGAGAATGGAAGAATGCGCTTAAAAGATTTGACTATCGCTTAAAACCTGCCATATTCCCCTTGCATCTACAATAAAATTAGCAATAAGATTAATATCTCGATATCGCGACTAACATGAAGCATATGGTAAATAAGCGTTTATAAAAACAGTTTGTACAAGAGTAGAGAAAGTCATGTGAGTGTAACACATCAGATTTTTTGTTGTGGGTATGGCAGACGGAAACAGTCAAATCATTAAAAGGATTGGCTTTGAAATTCATACTGTTTGTATAATGGAGAGAAATAAATGCATGATGACTGCACTTTAAAAAATGTATAGGAAGTGGAAAGTTCAAACCAATAGCAACTAATATTTCGGAAATTACTGTACTTTATATCGTATCAACATAAAAAAGTCACTGAATCACTGGCTGACTGTCGCAAGCACGGTCAGTTATATATGGCTGCAGAGTTTTCTGGAAAGTCATGCTGAACTTTCTGGGAGTTTCGAGAGAGACGGAACCATCCAGAACTCTCTCCAGCCCCGCCGCAGCCGATGACCAGCTCGCCACAGGAACTCACTGGCCTCGCCTCTCCTTCGGAGGTGGGCCAGACGCCACTACACCCCAGCCGCTTCAGCCACTACACCCCAGGAGTGTCCCGGGAACTGCCGGCAATCTTTGTGCTCTGTGCAGCGCAGCAGCGGTTGGATTCTGCACTGAAAGACACCAGGATTACCTCTGCCCGGGAAACAACGCCGCTGGTACGATTGGAGCTGGTCAGTATCGCCGACATCGAGGCTGCCCTGGCGTCTAGCCTTCCCTTATTATGGAGGTAGTTATGTGTCGAGGCCAGCCAACAGAACAGGTCAGCTCCTTTCCGCCGCTGCTGTGACTGTGGGTACATGAGAAACTGCGCAGCCAGGCCGAAGTACCACTACTGTGGAACACACCGCAGGAAGGCACCGCCAAAGTCAACAGCACCGCCAAAACAGACGCCACCACAATTGACTTCGCCGCTACCTTCATCAGAATCAACACTGCACACAACTGACCTCACCGAGGAATTCCGGGGTCTACGTGACGCCGTCCAGAATCTCCATTCGGAGTTCCTGAACATGGCGGAGAATCTTACAGCGCTGAAGGACCTCGTGTAAGAACTTCAAACCGCCATTCACCAGGGCCACCGCAACGTACAGACACCATTCATCAACAGCTTGAAATCATCTACTGCACCACGAGCTGTCTAAGAGAATCAAGCCCAGCTCAGAGCCGCCATAGACATCAAACCAAGACGCCAGGATACCCCTGACGATATCATCCACACCTTACCTTTACTCATCCCTATTGTTACCACTGTATCGTAACTAAGAGAATCAAGCTAAGCTCAGCTCAGAGCCTCCATAGTCATCAAACCAAGACGCCAGGATACTCCTGACGATATCACTCACACCTTACCTTTACTCATCCCTATTGTTACCACTGTATCGTAACTAAGAGAATCAAGCTAAGCTCAGCTCAGAGCCTCCATAGTCATCAAACCAAGACGCCAGGATACTCCTGACGATATCACCCACACCTTACCTTTACTCATCCCTATTGTCACCACTATATCGTAGCGGTCTAAGAGAATCAAGCCCAGCTCAGAGCCGCCATAGACATCAAACCAAGACGCCAGAATACCCCTGACGATATCATCCTCACCTTACCGTTACTCATCCCTATTGTCACCACTGTATCGTAGCTGTCTAAGAGAATCAAGCCAAGCCCAGCTCAGAGCCACCATAGTCATCAAACCAAGACGCCAGAATACCCCTGACGATATCACCCTCACCTTACCTTTACTCATCCCTATTGTCACCACTGTATCGTAGCTGTCTAAGAGAATTAAGCCCAGCTCAGAGCCGCCATAGTGGTCAAACCAAGACGCCAGAATACCCCTGACGATATCACCCTCACCTTACCTTTACTCATCCCTATTGTCACCACTGTATCGTAGCTGTCTAAGAGAATCAAGCCCAGCTCAGAGCCGTCATAGACATCAAACCAAGACGCCAGAATACCCCTGACGATATCACCCTCACCTTACCTTTACTCATCCCTATTGTCACCACTGTATCGTAGCTGTCTAAGAGAATCAAGCCCAGCTCAGAGACGCCATAGACATCAAACCAAGACGCCAGGAAGCTTCCAGCTTCCAAAGACATATCATAATACTCCGAAATATACAAACCCAGAATACCCCTGGCGATATCAACCTCACCTTACCTTTACTCATCCCTATTGTCATCACTGTATCGTCATCCCATCGTCACCATTGAGCCTCTGGGCTGCAGTCAGGACAATTTATCATGACTGTAGACTACAACCTTACTTTTATCCGCTTCTACCCATAGAGCGGCAGCAAAGCACCTTTCCTTTTAATAACACGGGTGCTATGCGGAACCATACATTATCACCTTGAATTCCTTAGTTTTTCCTTCTTTATCTTTCCTTCCGGTGGAGGAGTTTTTAGTGTGTATGGCCACCTATTGGCGAGTCCCATATTCTGTCTCCGATATCCTCTTTGGACGAGTTAGCACGTAACTGTGTAGGCTTTCCTGGAATTTACATCAGCTGGGAGCTCTCCTTCCTCCTGCTACTAATCGGCTGGGTAGAGTTGAAGCCGCCGAACTGTTGGCTTCACCACAGTATTGTATATTTTATTCTCTAAGCGGGAGGAAAATGGATCGAGTTCCAAAAATAAAAGCAAAAGATTTTGGGAGACATATATAGCGAATCAGATTTAATACCTGCATTTCCGTCTAAACTTGAAGGAAATAGGCAGTTGTCGAAAAGTTATAACTTTGTCAATACATATTCTATTATATAGCAACTAGGCCTAAAAGACAAGGGTTTATAAGACATGCTTCATTTAATGGAGAAAGGCAACCATTGTTAAAGAATAAAGGGAACTATCCTGAAGTTGCTACAATTGTTCTTTATTCTCCTTGTGAAGGAATTACTTCTTTTATATTTTCTTTCACCCCATTCGATGGTACAGTGACGTCTGTGCAGATTCATCTCCACATATGGTTTCCTATTAGTTTGCATTTTTCCTTTACCTTGCTAGACATGGAATTTGACTTACTCTGCTGCACAGTGTACCGTATTATACAAGATATAATAGTCGGTAGCTGAGGTCGGGCATCTCTATGAGCGGAACATATACACACACCTACATAAACCAGGCAAATCTTCTCATCCTGCATTTTATAGACGATGCGAACCGTAAGTGTCCTCAAGAAATGATATGCTCCATTCGCCAATCCTTCCATGATTTCCTTAATTAACCTGCCCTGCTTGCGCAAAGGTAACCACGCTGGATTTTAACGATGCAATTTTGGGATTCGAGCCAATGTCTTATGCGCCTCTATCTTTCCAGAAAGTTCTAGAATAAGCATGTTGTTTGTCTGAACAAAAGTACGTGCAGCATTCTAGAGATTAAATACCTTTAAATACATGGTTCTGCCTGTTTGAGCTCAGTGTGGGAAGATCTCTTATTAATAGGGTGTCTCTGATAAGCTGCCATTATACAGAGAGGAAGCAGAATGCAAGAAGGACTTGATAGACCTTTCCACAGAGTAAAATAACAATAAAAAGACAAAAGTTTCCCAACCTCCTCCTAGGGTCAGGGACATTATACAAAACGTCACTATACAACTCAAGTGGCTCGCCTATTTGAACTCGCTCGATCAAGAGCCAGTTGGGCCAATTCTCCACTCTAAATACCACTCAATGCAAAATGCATTTTAGGATATGCAACTGCGTCAGGAGCTGTGATAGCTGGCTCATGAATGGAAAATGACGCTAGGTAGATCATGAGACTCTCGTTTAAACTTTCGTCAACCACGTCATTCCCACATGAATCAGGATTCCACAACACAAGCCAAGTTTACCACTACAATATGCATTATTAGAGCATTGCGAATACTCATTGAATACGAGCGGCAGTCTTTTAGGTCCAATTGGGCATCAACGTTTGTGAAAGTATAAAAAAAAAATCTGATGTGTTACACTCACATGACTTTCTCTACTCTTGTACAAACTATTTTTACAAACGCTTATTCTCCATCTACTTCATGTTAATCGAGATAAACATTTGCAGACTCTATCTTATTGCTAATTTTCTTGTAGATGTAACGGGAATATATATTTACAAGGGCAATATAGAAATACAGTAGCCTTTAAGCACATAAATATCTCTTAATAGCTGGTTGCTAGGTGCAGCACCATTCCCTTTGGCACAGATTATAATTCTTTGCATATCCAAGACAAAAAAATGAATAACGAATTCCCATTTGAGAAATTATTGAAAAATTTAAGGGAATAAAAAGTAATATCTCGAAAATAGTTCACTCAACAAAAAAATGCATATGACATAAATTATGTATTTTAACGCGATCTACATTTTTTGTGTAGTAAAATTTTGTCTATCTCTTATGGTTTACCAGTTATGCAAAAGTCGTTCACAATGAAGAATACTTTTGGAGACATTCCCAGGAAATTCAAGACATACATTTTATTTGTCATAAAAATATCTTAAACATATGATATTTTAATCAAAATCGTTAGAGCCATTTTTGAGAAAATTAAAATTTTCGAAAAATCTTCCATGTAAAGGGTAATCTGGGGTGGAGGGATTTTTTTGAAAACCTTTGTGTCGCATCCTTGGAAGATACTGAACCTAAATACCAAGTTTGGTGTTTATCCGACTGTTCGTTTCTGAGTTATGCTGTTCACAGACACACACACAGACAGACACAGACACACACAGACACACACACGGACATGTTTCCAAAAATGCTTTTTTTGGATTCAGGGGTTCTCAAAACATGCATTTCCGTTGAAATCTCGGTATCGAATTTTTGGGTGGAATACAATACTTCCCTTACTTACTATATGTAGTAGAGAAAGTAATGACGTCTAATAGGATTTTTTTTCAACTATGGCACATTTAAAGGTTCAGGTTTTACAGCACAAGCTGTCTGCCATCTGAGACCTGAATAACAATATAGTACCATCACGATTGGATACCAAATTTTCGGCCCATCGTGTAATGCATCATCTCAAATATTCCTATCCAGAACGGTAGGTCAGTATACCTGGCCAGCAAGTTTACTAGATCTAACAAATACATAAACGTACATTGAGCTATCAATGTCTCGTTAACTTCTGAGGGAATGTCAACTTAAAAGTTTGGTAAATTGGGAAATAATTATGGTAAGCATTCTTGACATTGATGAAGTCAAAAATGCTATACGCAGTGGAATATGGGGTGATTAGAATTACGTAAAAAAAAGAAAGAAAAAGATGATATGTTTAGAATGTTCTGTAGAGAGATATTAGGGTACCAAAATCAGCACCAGGAAAGGTAGCTTTAGTAGAACCAGCAGGAACAAGATTAAATGGAATAATATTGGAAAGAGCTTGAAAGTTCTGATTTAGGTATTTGCTAAAGTAGGAAATTGAAATATTTATGACATGCATGAACCAACAAAGGAATATGAGGCACAGTAATATTTGGAGGTAGGGGTGAAAGAAACTATGGAGAAGATAGGAATGAGAGATATATGAAAATTAGAGGAAAGAAGAATCAACGGCTTTTGGAGGAAATTCAGAAGTAGAATGCAAGACATAGAAAGACTAGAAATTCGGGGAAGCTTAGAACGACGCATTTGCCGTTGTAGCTGACAAGAAAAGGGAAGTATTGACGTATATGAGAATGGGGTCAATGTGTTTGAAAGAGTTAATGTGTTTGCTCATAAATGCCCTGAAAGAAATGGTGTACTGGAGGAATATACCACGTTATAGACAATTTAAAGATAAATTATTTACATGTGAAGATCATGTATGGAGGAGACTGGATTTTCAGTGAAGCACCTAATTTTGAGCAGGAAGGTGAATAAATGATACCCTTAAACCATAGTTAATAATTCTGATGGAAACCTCCAGAGGCTTTAGTATGAATAGAGGTATTGGTCTGTTTAAACATGCTATATCATAACACTTTATATGGACTACCCTGTGACAAAGCAGAAGCAGACGTTTTTGCAACAACAAAGTCTCTAATATAATTTGCATTCTGGTATCTGGATTTTACGTCCGTTATAACAGTCTAACTGTCGAAGTGCAGCATTCCTAGGCAATAAACTATCGTTCTGGAGTCAGCAATTAAGTACATGGAAGCATAACTGCCGGTTCACTGCATTTATTAAGGAAGAACAGTGAACTAGCAGCGTGTGAAAGGATGGTAGCTCACGTGAAATGGTTCTCGAAATCAGCTCAGTGTCAGCAAGGAGGTATGGGCGGGCAGTTGAAGAAATGGTTCGCGAAAACTAAAACATGTTTTTGTGTTGCTGGCTTATCTAAATTCCTTGCAGTCTTATAATGGTTGGTCAAAACTTGTCCTGCAGGTCAAAGAACTTTGGCACGACTGTCTCTGGTTCTTGCTAGACGTTTGAAAATGCCAGTCTAGGAAAACCAGTTCTCATTATTGCTAAATGAAATCCCTTGTATTTAATTCTCTATCTTCTTTTTGCAGGACATGGTCCTTCAGCAGGGTGCTCAGCTCTTGTCAAATGATTAGGAAAATTCTTCAGAATTTTCAAAAAAATCTGATGTGTTACACTCACATGACTTTCTCTACTCTTGTACAAACTATTTCTAAAAACGCTTATTCTCCATATGCTTCATGTTAAACGACATATCGATATGTTAACTTTATTGCTAATTTTCTTGTAGATGCAAGGGAAGTTGGTGGACTTTAAGCGATAGTCAAATCTTTTAAGAGCTGGTTGCTATTTCGAGTATTCAATTCTCTTTGCATTACCAGAACAAAAGAAAATCCAGATGCTAATCTTATTGCTAATTTTCTTGTAGATGCAACGGGAATTGGTAGGCTTTAAACTATAGTCAAATATTTTAAGAGCTGGTTGCTATGTGGAGTATTCCATTCTCTTTGTATGTCCAGCACAAAAAAAATTGAATAACGAATTTGAGAAAAAGTATAAGTATTGGAAAATTTAAGGGAATAAAAAGCAATATCTCGAAAATGGTTCACTCAACAAAAAAATGTATATGACATAAATTGCGTATTTTAACGCGATCTACATTTTTTGTGTAGTAACATTTTGTCTATCTCTTATGGTTTACCAGTTATGCAAAAGTCGTTCATAATGAAGAATACTTTTGGAGACATTCCAGGAAAATTCGAGATATACATTTCATTTGTCATGAAAACATCTTAAACACATGATATTTTAATCAAAATCGTTGGAGCCATTTTTGGGAAAATTAAAATTTTCGAAAAATATTCCATGTAAAGGGTAATCTGGGGGTGATTTTCTTGAAAACCTTCGTGTCGCATCTCTGGAAGATACTGAACCTAAATATCAAGTTTGGTGTTTATCCGACTGTTCGTTTCTGAGCTATGCTGTTCACAAACACACACGGACATGTTTTCAAAAATGCTTTTTTTGGATTCAGGAGGGTCTCAAAACACGTATTTCCGGTGAAATCTCTGTATCGAATTTTTGGGTGAAATGCAATACTTCCCCTACTTTCTATACGTAGTAGAGAAAGTAAATATATATATATATATATATATATATATATATATATACCATCATTATGTATTGATTACTAGCCCAAGTAAATAGAAAGGACGATCCTGCTGTAGTTTTTAATTTTGAGTATTAGTAGTATTTGCGCGGTCCTGCACTTTCTTGGCCTTACAGAGCAGGAAGGCACGTATTGGAAATTTATTTTTTTCGACGATAGTGTTTTCATCCACTTTTCGTTCACGCTGTCATGATATCTATATTAACAACACTAAATTTCTAAATTTTAGGTTGCACTTTTCTTAGAGGTATTAGATACATGATATTTTAGATCTTGTTTATATCTTGTTTTGTCTTTATGTCCTTTTTTGTTTGAAATATAAAGGCCCGAGAATACTTATAAATTTTGGAGAAAAGTATTTTTAAAAGTTAGAAATTATAACACCAATTTCATAATAAAGCATTTTAAACCCCTTTTCTATGATGAACTGAAACAGTAAAATATGCAACAAAACTATAATGTTAGTAATTAAGTCCGGAGCACGTTTATGAAACTCGCTACCACTCGTTTCATAATTTTCATACGAGCGACTTAATTGCCATTATTACCATAATTTCAAAACTTTGAGTTTTTACAAAAAGATCTTACCTAGTTAATTATGCGTAATTTAAATGCTCGCAGCACCTGGCCAACTGTTTCACTATTCACGTGTTTGTGCGTAGTGCAACAGATGACAGTACTATCGAGTCCATGCCGTATTTATTGATTTTTGGAGGTAACGCGAAAAACAAGACATTATATGGACTTTAGCAGGTTTTATGTGATTGTTTTAGTGTATTTGGGTTGTACATTTAGGGTTGGCAGCATTGGTAGTGACGTGGGGTGTGAGAGGTAGGAGTTAGCAGGTATTTATTGTCACTTAACGAATATCTCAGAAACGGCTTATGCCCTAAAACACTTACTTTAAGTAAATTGTGTATTTTAAATAGATCTACGTTTTTTGTATGGTACATTTTCGTCTATCGGTTAAAGTTTACAAGTTATACAAGGATATACAAAACTCCTTCTGAATGGAAAGAACTTCCTAGGCTATTCTTAGAAAATTCAACATGTACATTTTATTTTTCATGTGGAATCTTTCATGTATAGTATTTTAATCAAAATCGTTATAGTAATTTTTTAGAAAATCAAAGTTTTGGAAAAATGTACCATGTAAAGGTAGTTGTCCCATCTAGAAAGATACTAAACTCAAATACCAAGCTTGTTGTTTATCTGACTTTTCGTTTCTAGTTATGCTGTTCACAGAAACACAGACACACACACGGACATGTTTCCAAAAATGCTTTATTTGGATTCATGGCGCCTCAAAACATGTATTTTCTGTGAAATCACGTATCAAATTTTTGGGTGGAATGCAATACTTCCCCTACTTATTATACGTAGTAGAGCAATTTAAAAAACGGCTTCTGGCGTCAGTATTTAACGTGACGCGGTTGTAAGAGCAGAACGTAGAGGCGTATAATCTCGCCTCGTACATCCTAAACAAAAACGTAGATGCCAAAGATACTGATCTCGTTAAAACACACATTTTCGTCCAATAAACGTATTCTATGTAATTGATTTAAATTTTCAAATATATTTATTTTTTTAAGTGCTAAGTCATTATTTTCCCCTTTTTACTTTCCCTACTACGAATAGTAAGTAGGGGAAGCATTGTATTCCAACCAAAAATTCGATACCGAGATTTCACCGGAAATATATGTTTTGAGACCCCCTGAATCAAAAAAGAAATATTTTTGGAAACATGTCCGTGTGTTTGTCTGTGTCTGTGAACACCATTACTCAGAAACGAACAGTCAGATTAACACCAAACTTGGTATTTAGGTTCAGTATCTTCCATAGATTCGACATGAAGGCTTTCAAGAAAATCCTCCCCACACCAGATTACCCTTTACATGGAACATTTTTCGAAAATTTTAATTTTCTCAAAAATGACTAACAATTTTGATTAAAATATCATATGCTTAAGATATTTTCATGACAAATGAAATTTATATCTCGAATTTTCTGCGAACGTCTCCAAAAGTGTTCTTCATTGTGAACGGTGTTTGCATAACTGGTAAACCGTAAGAGATAGACAACATTTTACTACACAAAAAATGTAATTCGCGTTAAAATAAACAATTGATGTCATATACATTTTTTTTGTTGAGTGAACCATTTTCGAGATATTGCTTGTTATTTCCTTAAATTTTCCAATAGTTATACCTTTTCTCAAATTCGTTATTCATCTTTTGTCCTGGTAATGCAAAGAGAATGGAATACTCTACATAGCAACCAGGTCTTAAAATATTTGACTATCCCCTAAAGCCTACCAATTCCCCTTGCATCTACAAGAAAATTAGCAATAAGATATCTCGATATCTCGATTAACCTGAGGCATATGGAGAATAAGCGTTTGTAAAAATAGTTTGTACAAGAATAGAGAAAGTCATGTGAGTGTAACACATCAGATTTTTCCTTTAGCATGCAAAGAGCGAAAATTTAAACATTTTTAAACTTATCGTATAAGCTTCCATTGTCGTCCTTTTATCTACAACAAAATGGGAAGTAAAACCATTCTGGAATGATGAAATTAACCTGATTCTACCTTTCCAATTGTACCCTACATACGTCATGTGTAAGAACTAAGGGTTTAACTTCTCCGGTACCGCCTTACGCCACGAAACCTAGAAGCACACCTGAAAGATGAGAAGGAAACTAAATGAAAGGGAAACGAGCGAAAACCTACCGATAGAGAAAACCATAAAAGAGACTGAGTGGGCGTTCGATGGGAATCGAACCTGGGACAGTCGAATGAGAGCCTCTCACATTACCGCAGAGCCATTTCGCTGGATAACTTATTATACAGGGTGGACCATTTAAGTTGAGAGTTGTAGAAAGAAATGTCTTGAATAAAAGTTGCTAGATATTATGGGAGAAAATAAATGCTACTAGTCGTATTTTATTTGGAGGACGTTGTGATGGTCATTTTAGGGTCAATTTAACTTTTTTAAAATGGGAACCTACCTTTTTACTTTCTCTACTACGTATAGTAAGTAGGGGAAGTACTGTATTCCACCCAAAAATTCGATACCGAGATTTCACCGGAAATACATGTTTTGAGACACCCTGAATCCAAAAAAAGCATTTTTGGAAACATGTCCGTGTGTGTGTCTGTCTGTGTGTCTGTCTGTGAACAGCATAACTCAGAAACGAACAGTCGGATAAACACCAAACTTGGTATTTAGGTTTAGTATCTTCGAGAGATGCGACACGAAGGTTTCAAGAAAATCCCCCCACCACAGATTACCCTTTGCATGGAACATTTTTCGAAAATGTTAATTTTCTCAAAAAATGGCTCTAACGATTTGGTTAAAATATCATATGCTTAAGATATTTTCATGACAAATAAAATGTATATCTTGAATTTTCTGGGAATGACTCCAAAAGTATTCTCCATTGTGAACGACTTTTGCATAACTGGTAAATCATAAGAGATAGACAAAATTTTACTACACAAAAAATGCAGATCGCGTTAAAATACACAATTTGTCATACATTTTTTGTGTTGAGTGAACCATTTTCAAGATATTGCTTGTTATTCCCTTAAATTTTTCAATACTTATTTTCTAAAATGGGAATTCGTTATTCATTATTTTGTCTTGGATATGCAAAGAGTTATAATCTGTGGCAAAGGAAATGGTGCTGCACCTAGCAACCAGCTATTAAGAGATATGTATGTGCTTAAAGGCTACTGTTTTTCTATATTGTCCTTGTAAATTTATTTTCCCCTTACATCTACAAGAAAATTAGCAATAAGATAGAGTCTGCAATGTTTATCTGGATTAACATGAAGTAGATGGAGAATAAGCGTTTGTAAAAATAGTTTGTACAAGAGTAGAGAAAGTC
Organism: Deroplatys truncata; assembly: GCA_030765065.1. NCBI lineage: Eukaryota > Metazoa > Arthropoda > Insecta > Mantodea > Mantidae > Deroplatys > Deroplatys truncata. The sequence goes on along the minus strand of CM060987.1, from coordinate 62,607,758 downwards.
ATCTGAGTGTAACACATCAGATTTTTTATTTTGTTTCCTTACTCCTCATCACAAAATATACAGCTTTTTATTAATCATTTTCTGATGAGAAGACATACAACATGTAGTTTCCCATTTAAAAAATTAAATTGACTGTAAAATGGCCATTATAACGTCCTCCAAACAAAACAGGACCTATGGCATTTACTTTTCCCCATAATATCAAGCAACGTTTATTCAAGAAATTTCTTTCCACAACGCTTAGTTTTGGAGATGTTGTACAGTCTTGACTTAAATAGCCCACCCCTGTATATTTGCGTCATTGCTTGCCAGAATTCTTATGATGTGTTATGTGATGGCTAGAGGGGGAGGGGTTAAACGCTGTCTCCCTATATTGGACGATAGCTAAAGAAAGTAACAAAATCGTAGTAGACATGAAACACTGTAACAATCAGTAACATTATTCGACCAGGATCTTTAGCAATTTGGCTCCCAGTTGGTATATTTGGGATTATAATCGTGCAAAAATATAGCCTTCATAAATTGTGTGATCATTTCAACATACGAAAATATTTTCCCTAGATAACTCCTTAGGTCCTGATGCTAGTTCAGTCTCAACGGGCTAGTGCGTCTCTTAAACTAGTACAGCTCCGCATTATTATTTTCCTTAACATGTTTACAGGCATCTTGCAAGCGAAGTGTCAAACCCTTCTACCAAATCTATCTTAAGTTTTTGTAAGACAAGCTATGTGGGATAAGGGCATACACCAAAAATTAAGTGGCATATATCGAAATCGAAACAGCAACAACAATATAATATTCGATCAGATGGAGCGCGACTGTACCAATATTGTTCACATGGTTCACAAAAGCGATCAAGTAGGCAGCCAAGGCCGAACATTTCAATGAGTAAAATTTTTTTTTGTATTTTATATAAGTGATTTTGCGCTCGATTTTCTAATCGTGTAGCAAAAACCAACAATTAGCATTTTACGTGCGTCCTTCCTATGACAAACGCTTCTATAAGCGATCGTTTCATGCATTTTTCGATTGTGTTAGCTCCGTTGTCAACATTACCAAAGATGTCTTTCGAAATTTCTATAGATCCCTAAACTAACCACACAAAACGATGTCAGCGGCAGATTTTGGTTCTACACATCGCGAAAACACCTGTCTCATTGTATTGCACTGACTCTATACGGTAAGTACTACAGTGCGAAATATGAACATTAAAATGTAGCAAACATAAGGTAAATAGTCGTTCTCTGTGGTACCATGCTAGCCTCTGGTTTCCGAGCTTGCGGGTTAAAACCCGGCGAAGGGCGATGGATTTTTTCGGGGCATAAAACTCTTAGCATGGTTTCTTTAGGAAAAGAAGTAAAGTCGGTGATGTCCTGTCGTAGATTTACGGCACGTAAAAGAACCTCAAGCCTGAATAAAATACCTCAGAACAAAACTTCCCTCTTTCACGGAAGAGAAAAGAGTGTGTCCATAAATAAAACTCAGTTTTTTCAGGTAAATATTAATAAAATGTACTTTGAAATCTCTGTTTAATGCAGTAAATACAAAACTCTATACATGCTTTTTAGTTATAAGAGTTTTTAAAGTACCTCCAATTCAAGCAGCATGGAAAGCAAGTAATATTTTCACTCCATTGTAGAGCATCCAAATACAAATTGAAAGAGCATATACCACACACACATATATACATATTCATATAGACATATAAACCAATATTAAACAAGAATTGTACATAATAATATAATTCACCAAGAAATATGTTAGAATATTTAACAACAGATTGTAACGTAGATAAATAAGAGACAGGCGCGCTAGCTAATTCCAGGTAAAGGATAATTCTAGGTAGGCCCAACTTTCACCAAGCTAATGAGCAGGGAAGTGGTGGCAGTAAGGAGAAATAGAAAGCGACAGATAGAGAAAGGAAAGAGACAGAGATATTAAATCTACTTCCTGACGCGCCACGAGGACGCGTATGCGAAATCTTTTGGAGCAGAATATTCTCATACATTATAAGATAACGGGGCCTGAGGACCAATTAGAAACGTCGTTACATTTTGAGGCGCGGAGGTAAGCGTCACTAGGCTTAGGTATAAAATTTTCGCTCTCTGATAGAATCTCGTGTTACTCTCTGGACGACAAATGCACGTGTGTGTATTGGGTTTGAAGCGTGTGCAGTTAATTTAGGCTCGTAATTTATTATATTGGTAGGAGCTGTTATAATGGGAAGAGCTAGCTGCCCATAAATATTTACTGGATAATAAATCGCACTTTTGGAGGGAATGCAGTGTATTTCAACTTGCCTCGCCTACGAAAACCCTGAGATCCGTGAAGTTAGCTAGATAGGAATGACTAGGAATAGAGAATACAGCAGCCGACGAGCAGCAATAGCCACTACAAATTTTTTCCTGCCACATTGTTTGCCTTTCCAGCTTGAGATTTCCTATAAAAACTATTTTATATAGTGCACATAATGGTACTTTTCGGCAGCGTCCCGACTCCCTTCCTATTACCTGGTTTTAGTTTGTAGTAGATATACCGAGAAACGGATAGACACGGAAGTACATAGGAGGCGTATTGAATCTACTGAACGTCCGGGAGGAAAGGGTGAAGCGAAGGACACAGGTGCAACCAGATCCGGGGCGGTAGACTCGGACGCAGGCGGGGCTCATAACGTCTCCAATTAGGAGATGCCCACGCCGGCGGGATCTTCCATACAAGCCTCCCGTCCAAAGGGGTTCTTCACACCCTGGACGCCAGAACAGTCTGGTTTACAATAACCCAGAACGGAAACCGGAACGAGAACAATAGTTAAAATACATGTATTATCATGCAAAGTTTCACAATTAACGAGAAGCTTTCCTGTTTACCGGGTACGGAAAAGAAGACTTGGCCAAATTAACTTTCTGTTCTCGGGAACGGCATATTAAATCCATATTGTGCGTATTCGATTCTGTGGAAATTATTCAAGGGGGCCGTGATGTGAAACAACCGCTTAGAGGTCTCTCTAGTCCTTAGCTAGGAAAATGAAACCGGAAGAAATTCCAGCAAATGTGCGTCCTGTCTTCATTGAGCGTTGGTGCTTCTAGCAAAAGTGTCAACTATAGTTTCTTTATATGCAGCTCAAACCTGGCTATTGCCATAAGAACAAAATCACCAACAATAGCATAAACTAAAAAAAAACAACAAAACCGGTAGAAACCAGCAAAAAATAAAGAATGGCAAACTTTAATCTACGAATCTACGATATTAATAAAGGAATAAACCTTGGTGCGAGAAGAGGAATCCGAAATAGTTATGTATCTGCATTTAGAAAATGTTTACTCTATAGTATATTGGCTTTGGCTAATATGCATTATTTGGCTGATTTGGAAACACGTGAAGAAAATATTATCGCTCAGTTACAAATAAATAATATCCCAAGCTTTTGGACAGCACTTAGCTGCTAAGAGGCGCTAATGTAAATCGTTAAGTAAATAAAGCAGAGGTGGCGCCACCGTGGTAATTGGAGAGGACGTTTGAGCCACAGGCTCAGGTATAAAAGGGAGAGGGAACCAGCCATGTTTGGCATGCCGGACTTCTCAGCAAACTTAAACAGTACGATTTCCCAGACTCTACTATGGCCCTTATTAGGGATTACCTCTATGATCGACGCTTTCACACCTTCGTTGAGGAAGCAGTCTCAAGTACCAAACGCAACAAAGCCGGGGTCCCACAAGGAAGCCTCTTGGGGCCGATATTATTCAATCTTTACATCAATGACATGCCCGAACTAGTAAGAACGGACAAACACATGCACGCGGATGACACCGCCATCGTAACACAGTCGACTCAACCTCGAATCATACACTTACGCCTGCAAAATGCGCTAAATACACTCGAACCCTGGTTCGCCAAGTGGAGAATTAAAGTAAATGCACAGGCAATAATATTCACAAAAGGATTACAATACAGGAAAGAGAGAAACAATCTTCAGCCACTAAACTACCGAGGCGATAGAATCGAATGGACTGACCAAGTGACCTACTTAGGTCTAACTATGGATCAAGGCCTAACCTGGAATAGACATATTGCTGAAGTCAGAGCGAAGGCCAATGGTCAGCTAAATAGACTTTTTGCTGTACTCAACACAAACAGCCAACTTAAATTAAACATGGGACTAACCCTATAAAAACGTTAATTGGACCAATCTTTATTTATGCAGCTCCAGTATGGGGATACGCTGCAAAAACGCACATACACAAGCTGCAAACGCTACAGAATAGGATAATCCAAATAATAACTAAACAACCGATGTTTGCACCGGCCTATCTCTTGCACCAAGAGTTAAAACTCCACACGATTGAAGAATTCATCAAAACCCAAAGTTTCAACCTTTACAAGCGCAAGGAAAAGAACAAAAACTTTCTAATACAAGATCTAGGTGCATACGAAACCAACCAAAACAAACAAAAAAGACCGCTGTCACTATTTGACAGAACCTTAGGCCTGGAGGAACCCGAAATTAACCTACAAGAATATCTAGAAAACCTTATAATACTACCGTAAAAACACTACCCATGACTAGGTTACACGACGTGACCAGTAGTAGCCCTCGAAGTCCTTGTTCTCTGAGCCAAGGCGGCCCTGGGGGACGAGGCCCCCCCCCGCGAGTGGCACCGCCTCGCACCTGCATCTGTAGGCAGGTAGCCTGCTGTGTGTGCACTCTATGTGACCAGACTTGATAAAAGGACACGCATAATTGAAAAACGCAAAGTGACGATACCAAATGGCGAGAAATACGAATGATTAGCAAACTAAATTTTTTTAATATCAAACAAAATTATCATGTACACTAGACACGCTACAAGACGGAGCACAGTAATCCTTAATATTATCACATCATTTGTTGCAAAGACGAAGACGCACGGCCGAAACTAAGTACTATCACGTATTTCAAGACTCACATTCAACTTCGTATGTGTATATAGAAAACACATTTTTGACTTAGATGTATATATCTGTGTATTTCTACGGTTATGCATGTCTAGTTTAGTTTGTTCCAGGAACGCACCCTCCGGTTCGAGCTGACCGACTCGCGTACAGTACCAGCTTGTAACGCACAACTTACAATCCACTAGAAGACGCAGCGCCCAGGCGTGGTCAAGAAACGAAACTCCATGAATGTCCCAAACTAACACCCCCAATCCGCCAGGGCGTTATCAGGGCCTCGGCCATGGTAACGTCCTGACTCCTTACCATCGCCTGGCCTAGACCCTAGTGGCTGGCCAACATACCCGCTCCTTGAATCCGCAGGTGCAATAGCGGTACTGCTACGCTATTCCTGAAATCCACCGGTGGAGGAGTTTTTAGTGGGTATGCCATTACTGGAGATTCCCACACTCTCAGCCCTGACTTCCTTTGGGGCTGGGGTAGTGACTAAATCATTTTCTCCTCCACTCAAAAAAACCACGAGTGAGTCAATGCACCGCACTGAACTAGGCAACACCTCTTCTGCTATATCGTACGGTTATGTCTCAAATGAAAGTGTAAACTCGGCTTATTCATTCTCCCTCTTCAGTCTTCCTCAAGCTGACGCCCGTTCTATATCTCGAGCTCATCAGGTTTAACACTGACAATGTGTCTGCGGAGCCTACTGAGGCAAAGGCAGCCTGTTCTCCTTTGTGAACCTTCACATGGTAGACCCAGACACGCAGCTAGAGTGTCTAAGACCTAACAGACGACTAAAACATCGACTTTCCATTTTACTATCAATATACACATCCATTCTCGTTCACTTGTAAGCTGTTTGGCTATCTATTCGTGTTTCCGTTCCCGTTTCCGTTATTGTGAACCTATCTTTATTTAAAACAAGTTCCACCGCCACGCATCTCGTCAACTGTGCATTCGCCTGAACCTCCTACCCTGAAACATGACAAGGAAGCAGGATGGCCAGATATCTGAAATCAAAATAAGGAACAGATACGCATTTCGTCGTTCATATTTTATATCACAACACTGTGAATGCCAGAGTGATTGTAGTGTAAATTAGCATTATTGTATGACAATGATTTGAAATGTTTGTTAATTATAAGCATTGTTAGGAAATAAGTTTACACGGCCTCACTGAAATTGACAATAGGAGCGCGTAACAATGAGCGAGGGGGTGAGTTGTTTATTAATTATGAGACAAGCAAATGACGTCAGAGTAGCGTGGCTTTCTTTAGAAATGGGGGGAATTCTTCCCTAGAGCGTATATGTTCGTAATTTTGATTGGATAAAAAAATAGACGCTAATGTTGGCGCGGTTTATTAACCAATAGCAGTTCGATTATAATCTTTAGGCATATCGGGGTGAGGGAGTATAAATTCTAAAGCCAGAGACAAGTATCGCACAGTTCATCAGAATCATTCACGAGCTACACGTCACACAGTTCAACAGAATCATTCACGGGTTACATGTCGCGCAGTTTAACAGAATCATTCACGAAGTACACGTTACGCAATTCTGCAGAATCTCTCGCGTCGTAAAGTTAGTTACAAAATGTGAAATACTCGAATTAATAATGTGCGGCAAATAAGTGATTATAGTTACATTCGAAAACATAACAGTTTCAGTCGGGCGTGTATCAAAAGTAAATCTGTGAAATTAACTAAGTGTGACGCCAATAAAAGTGTAAAAACAAATTCTTTTATCAGTGTTATCTTTTAGTAACAACTCCTTTCCGTTTACACACCCTGTTCAAGAGATTTGCTCGACGAGTAATAATAGCTAGCCGGAGAACAAAAAACCCAAAATTCAAAATAGTAAAACAATAACAGGCGCTCAGCAAATAAGATAACACGAACGATACCGCGACAATATGCAACTGAGTAACATTACGGAATATTTACAACCTGCTTTGTATTTATTGTAGCCATTGCATATTAAGCAATCGCTAAATTCAGTTCAGTTTTCATAATCTTTATGAAAGCACACAGACCTTTATCTTTTTTTAGTATGATCACCTTTACGTTACAAATTCATATCCATTTTCATTATTAACTTATTTCTGTTTTCTAACAAAATAAGCATGTGTTGGTGTCCACTTCAAAAGCTTCTAACAAACACCCTTGTCCGTTCACGGATATCAATCAAAAGGAAATAGAATACGGCATAACAATTAATTATTATAGGCATCATATTCGCCAGGCTGGCCAACCCCCCAAAATGGCAAAATTTGTAAATAATAAACCAAGTGCTAGTGGATCAATACCAACACCACCAAATGTTATAACTGTTGTAAATACGGTGGCCGCCCACTCTTCCAATTGGTTTTTGGTGGATTTCCCTGGTTGACAAAGGAGAACGCTAGAGTGGTGTGTTCTACCACGGCTCTCCTGTTTCTCAAGTTTCTCCCATTTCACTTCTCTTGTATGTTTTAGGTTGACTCCGGGACTGTGGTTTGGTCGGTATAGGGCAGATGGCGCAGAGGCTTGTGCTTTTGAAATGCTTCCCCGGTCCCTTTGGAGGGACGTATCAGCGGTTTCCGTGGCCGGGTGGTCAAGCCTGGAGCTATTAGGCAACTCTGCACATCTTTGTCCGCTTGCGCCTGCTTCTCTCTGCAACCCTCGAGTCCCCTGCGGTTCCCTCACCTCACCTGTTCCTCTTGTTGTTGTACTTACAATAGATCCCTTGAGTCGCAATACTACATGTTCCCTTCGTTCACCAGGCCATTCAAGTCCTGTTCTCATAATGTAAAGCTTCGAGTGTGTGTAATATAAAGCATATTTTCTCAAAATCCACTAAAGATACACATTGAGGGTCGCAGTACTAGATGTTCCCTCCGTTCACCAGTGTAGTCCAGTCCTATTCCATAATGTAAAGCTTCGAGTGTATGTAATATAAGGTACATTTTCTCAAAAAACCAGTAAAGATACACCTTGAGGGTCGCAGTACTAGATGTTCCCCCCGTTCACCAGTCTAGTCCAGTCCAGTCCTATTCTCATAACGTAAAGCTACGAGTATGTGAAATACAAGGTATATTTTCTCAAAAGCTCACTAAAGATACACCTTGAGGGTCGCAGTACTAGATATTCCCTCCGTTCACCAGTCTATTCCAGTCCAGTCCTATTCTCATAACGTAAACCTACGAGTATGTGTAATATAAGGTAAATTTTCTCAAAATCCACTAAAGATACACCTTGGGTGTCGTAGTACTAGATGTCCCCTCGTTCACCAGTCCAGTCCAGTCCTATAAAGCAATATATAATGTAAAGCTACGAGTATGTGTAATATAAGGTACATTTTCTAAAAAAAACCACTAAAGATACACCTTGAGGGTCACAGTACTAGATGTTCCCTCCGTTCTCCAGTCCAGTCCAGTCCTATTCTCATAATGTAAAGCTACGAGTATGTGCAATATAAGGTACATTTTCTCAAAATCACAAACGATACACTTTGGAGATCGTAGTACTAGATGTCCCCTCGTTCACCAGCCCAGTCCTATTTGCATAATGTAAAGCTACGAGTATATGTAATATAAGGTACATTTTATAAAAATCACTAAGGATACACAAATGACTTTCACAGTATTGTAGGGACACTGTGCGTTTATACTGATGCTATCAGTTTGTTTTTAGATTTTTATTTTACGAGAACCTATGTTTCTCTTTACTACAATTTTTTCCCTAATTTTTCAATCATGTTTATTTTATTTCAGTCTTCAATCTTAATAAAAGCTAAAAATAATAGCATCAACATATGCACCAATACAATTTAAATAAGTTCTGAAAGCTTCATGCCTCTATGTTGGAACCTGAGAACTAGAAAAAGGTAAACTTGCGTTAATTTATCTTCAAAGCTTTGAAACTTAATACACCAATGTTCCATAGCAGTAGAACCACGACAGTTTGAAGCAGAAAATGCACGTACAACATTTTATGGAAAATTAAAAACAATATACTTCAAGTTATAACAGCTTTACAATTGATAAAGAATTTTAAAGGTGAGATTTCAAAGCACTAGAAAATTAATATTTTTATAAATTTGCTACTTTCTCTACTATGTATTTACAATAAGCAGGGGAAGAAATGACTCCATCCAAAAAATTGACACCAAACTTTCATCGGAAATACATGCTTTGTGGTCCCTGGGCCCAAAAAGCATTTCTAGAAAAGGTTGTGTATGTGTGGTGTTTGTAAACGGCATAACTCAAAAGCCAAAAGTGGATTAAAAAGCAAACTGACATTTAAGCTCATCTTCAAGGATGCAATACAATTTTTAAGAAAATCCTCCCATCCCAAAATACCCTTTACGAAAACGTTTTTAAAATTTTGGTTTTCTCAAAAATTGCTTTAACGATTTTGAGTAAAATACATCGTTTTAAGATATTTTATGTTAAATGAAATATATATGCTGAATTTTATGGGAATAGACTCTGCAAGTCCTCCTCATTTGTTAAGTTTCTCATGGGCTTACAAAGAGCATGGAATTTCAAATACGCACATAGCAATGCCTCTTTAAAAATCTGATGTGTTACACTCGCATGACTTTCTCTACTCTTGTACAAACTATTTTTACAAATGCTTATTCTACATATGCTTCATGTTAATCGAGATATCGAAATGTTAATCTTATTGCTAATTTTCTTGTAGATACAAGGGGAATTGGTAGGCTTAAACTATAGTCAAATATTTTAAGAGCTGGTTGCTATATGGAGTATTCCGTTCTCTTTGCATTACCAGGACAAAAAAAATGAATACCGAATTTGAGAAAAAGTATAAGTATTGGAAAATTTAAGAGAATGACAAGCAATATCTCGAAAATGGTTCACAAAAAAAATGTATATGACATAAATTGTGTATTTTAACGCGATCTACATTTTTTGTGGAGTAAAATTTTGTCTATATCTTATAGTTTACCAGTTATGCAAAAAGTCGTTCACAATGAAGAATACTTTTGGAGACATTCCCAGAAAATTCGAGATATGCATTTCATTTGTCATGAAAGTATTTTAAATATATGATATTTTAATCAAAATCGTTAGAGCCATTTTTGAGAGAATTAAAATTTTCGAAAAATGTTCCATGTAAAGGGTAATCTGGTGTGGGGGGATTTTCTTAAAAACCTTCGTGTCGCATCTCTGGAAGATAGTCGGATAAGCACAAAACTTGGTATTTAGGTTTAGTATCTTCCAAAGATGCGACACGAAGGTTCTCAAGAAAATCCCCCCACCCCAGGCTATCCTTTACATGGAAGATTTTTCGAAAATTTTAATTTTCTCAAAAATGGCTCTAATGATTTTGATGAAAATATCATATGTTTAAGATAATGTCATGAGAAATGAAATATATATCTCAAATTTTCTGGGAATGTCTCCAAAAGTATTCTTCATTGTGAACGACTTTTGCATAACTGGTAAACCATAAGAGATAGACAAAATTTTACTACACAAAAAATGTAGATCGCGTTAAAATACACAACTTATGTCATATACATTTCTTTTGTTGAGTGAACCGTTTTCGAGATATTGCTTGTTATTTCCTTAAATTTTCCAATACTTTTACTTTTTCTCAAATTCGTTATTCATTTTTTTTATGTCCTGGGCATGCAAAGAGAATGGAATGCGCCACATAGCAACCAGCGTTAAAATATTTGACTATCGCTTAAAAGCTACCATATTTCCCTTGATCTACAAGAAAATTACCAATAAGATTGACATCTCGATATCTCGATTAACATGAAGCATATGGAGAATAGGCGTTTCTAAAATTAGATTGTACGAGAGTAGAGAAAGTCATGTGAGTGTAACACATCAGATTTTTTAATGTAGGAGCTGTGAGGAATAGGTTAAAAGTTGCTAATAATGAGGTAACAATGAGGTAACCTTGAAGCAATAATGAACTTGAATGTTTTAAAATGCTACTGGTAATTCTTGGAGCAACAATGTAAATTCTTGTGACAGTTTATAAAATAGCCAATGAAAAACCAGGAAAAGCTTTAGTTAAATAAAGGTATTCTATTGGAGTAGGATTAGCCAATCAGAAACTGAAAATGGAGCAAAATTTACAAATCCAGAAGTCAGTTGCTTGTAGACAGCGCTCATAACTGGACGCGTTGCTTGTAGACAATGTTCCAAACCGGACGCGAGATACGTCCTCGAGAAATTTAATACGTATTTTGGGTGAGACAAAAATAGTTTACGTATTAAGCGCAAGTAATTAATAAAAAAATCTTACAGCTCTCTCTATATCGATAAAGTGTTATTTAAATCGTGTCAAGCATTAATAAAAGGAGTGAAGTAAAATTATAATCTGTGTAAGCCTACATTCTTCAGTCGCACCACAACCCTGCAAAGAGAAACATGTCTCTAACAATAACACTGATGCAGCCAGGCAAACATAAATATATAATATTTCAAGAAACAGTCAAAATTACAAAGTTAATATTTTTTTAAACTTGGGGCGAAGGCTACCGGAAACGTTTTACCATACGTGCGGTTGCTACTACTTCAAGTTCGGCTCCCAACAGTCGAAATACAATACTCCTCCTAAAATTAACGTTCCTCAAAAATTAATACTAATTTTATTAATACAAACACTAAATATACTTTATTAAAACTTTAGAATGATGATGCATGTTCCCTTTCTTTTCTTTTTATAATTTACATTGGATATTCTGGAAAACAAACAAAGTTACAAAACCTTCTCTTTCGAAAATGGGTTCCTAATTTGGGGGGTTTGTATGCATTGTATATTAACCAGGTTTTCAGATATTTGACATCTTTAGAACGTATTACAACTATATCTCTTACTTAGATGTCTGTATGTGCGCATTTCAAGCATTTTGTGCATCGAATCCAGCTCTGTGCATTGTGATCGTTTGAGAACAACCCTGCACAATAGAAGCATGCGTGTCTTCACTTCGAGGGTGTGGTTGGGAGGTCGTGCCACCTTAACAGGTGGTGTCTCCCAACTAATACCATACCAGGACTGATGTCCTACGCTGGTAGCATGTGGGATCCGTTGTAAGGGACTATGGTTAGACTGTGGTTATTGTTTAAGGGATTCCTGGGTTGAGGATGTGGGAGGTGTTCAACCAAACACAAGTCTGGGGCATTTGTAGAATTCTCCAGGGTTAATATCGTACACCCGAGGCCTAGAATAAGGGCATTAAAGCTGTGTGGAAGGGAATCATAAAACGTTTGGGATGGTGACAGGATCTAGTCAGTAAGGGTGGAGATGCTGAGGTCTCGGTGGATATCCTTGTTAGGAATGTCATCTTCACTTTCAACAGACAACTCAATTTCATCTGTGTCGGATTCCGATTAAAATTTAATGATCCTCCGTTTCTTGCCAGATGGTTTGTCCCGTCAAGGTGCTTGTTTTGTTACTCCGTGCTTTCCACATTTCAAATTGCTTCGTTTTCACTGATGCTTAAGGAGACCCAGTGATTAACAGATACAGTGGGGAATCTACTGGAACCTGTTCGGCTTCTAATTTTTGGCAGAGTACTCATGTCAATTGTCATGACATATCTAAACTTTGGAGTTTGAGGACCAGCATTTTTACTTTCTCTACTACGTATAGTAAGTAGGGGAAGTATTGTATTTCACCCAAAAATTCCATACCGAGACTTCACCGGAAATACATGTTTTGAGACCCTCTGAATCCAAAAAAAGCATTTTTGGAAACATGTCCGTGTGTGTATCTGTGTGTGTGTGACTGTGAACAGCACTCAGAAACGAACAGTCAGATAAAGACCCAAACTTGGTATTTAGGTACAGTATATTCCAAAGATGCGAAACGAAGGTTTTCAAGAAAAATCCCCCCACCCCAGATTACCCTTTACATGGAAGATTTTTCGAAAATTTTAATTTTCTCAAAAACGCCTCTAACGATTTTGATTAAAATATCATATGTTTAAGATATTCTCATGACAAATGAAATGTATATCTCGAATCTTCTGGGAATGTCTCCAAATGTATTCTTCATTGTGAACGACTTTTGCATAACTGGTAAACCATAAGAGCTAGACAAGCTTTTACTACATAAAAAATGTAGATCGCGTTAAAATATACAATTTATGTCATATACATTTTTGTTGTTGAGTGAACCATTTTCGAGATATTGCTTGTTATTCCCTTAAATTTTTCAATACTTTTTTTTTGTCCTGGTAATGCAAAGAGAATGGAATACTGCACATAGCAACCAGCTCTTAAAATATTTGACTGTAGCTTAAAGCCTACTAATTCCCCCTGCATCTACAAGAAAATTAGCAATAGGATTAACATCTCGATATCTCGATTAACATGAAGCATATGGAGAATAAGCGTTTGTAAATATAGTTTGTATAAGAGTAGAGAAAGTTATGTGAGTGTAACACATCAGATTTTTCAGATTAATTTCAGACATTCTACTTATAATTAGGTAAAATGTTTTTATTTTGCATGTTGAATGGCATAACGTAGAAGGTATTTTAACAGTAACACAGAAAAAGTACTGTATTTCATCATTAATAGTTAAATAATCAACTTTGGGCTCCCAATTGAGGGAGCTCTATATTACAAATCTCAGAATTCCCAAAATTGTGGCACCTGCATGCGTTAACAAAACTTATTAAAACTTGCATTTGGAAATTAATGAATAACAAAACGTTTTCTGTAATTTGAACTAGCCTACATTTAACATATGTATAATTATTTAAATCAAATTCTCATCCCTTTTAATATATTTTCAGCTTTCTAACAATGATCAAAACCTTCAGAAACGTGAAAAACCTGTTCCTGTTTATACGTAACAACACAAGACAATGGTGCTCTATTGTAAACATCTCCCAAGATCAAACACATGACTGTCTTCTAGTTTCAATGCCCATTGCATGATGTCCTCACCTTCTTGACAAGAAAACATGACCTCCCCAAATTGGGGGTCTTCCCCTATTAAGAAGAAGTAGAAGGATATGTTTTTGTAAGAATAGTTTTAGAAAAGTGATTAGAGAAAGTCATGTGAGTGGAACATATCAGATTTGTTCAACCTAAAACACATTCCATATACCCTTACTCCAATGTTCTAACTACAGGAGAAATTTAAAACTGTTTAAGTTTTCAAAATTATTGTCTTAGGGAAATGAAAGGTTTAGATAAACCTCTAAATGGCATTAGAGACCTAAGTGATAAAACGTAAAGACACGTATCGTGCGGGGGCTCCCGGAACCGCAAGTAGGGCAGTCGGCCCTTTTTGCTTCCAACGTGACCTCTGGGAGAGAAGGATGAGGGGAGAGACCCGAAGGACGTTAGCAAGCATGGACGGGGTCCCCAATGTTTCCAGATAGAACGCATTCTCCGCCCCCGCATGGTCTCTATCCACAAGCACCAACCTCCAGAGCGCAGCCCCACGCTGAGGAGAGACCTAACTTAGCAGTACCGCAGCGACGCCAGGGAAGAAGCCTTTACAGAGCGCAAGCCACCACCCAGCCGCAACCCACGGAACACCGTCGCCTGGTCCTACAAACCTGAAACAGATAAGGAAGATGATGGGCACAGGGAATGAGAGAAAGGAGAGCTGTAGTAGAAGATGAACCACCCCAGAATTCTTCTGGCAAATCGGGGTAACCACGAAAACCTAAGTAATAAAGCTTAACTACCCAAAATGCACGTAGACAAAATATTTCACTGGCTAATTTACTATGTCCTTGTTCTCCTTTAATATCTCGTACAACGTATAAAATTCCAATTAAGGAGTGTGCCAGGCTTCTTGGCAACGCTTGAACGGGTACACGATATCATAAAATAATTAAACAGTATTAATTATAATAACCGCCAAATACCTCCAGCGTTTTATTGACAGAAATTGTTACACAGAACATGTTTTATGATGTAGGGCTATAACTTGAACCAAAACACTGCAGCCTAGCTACGAAGAAATTGCGCAAAGGCGGCAATTCCACTAATAGCTCACGTCAGCTACCTAGGCTACTAATGTGCTATTCTATTTGCGGGTCCTTGTAAAGGGTCTTTCAACAACAGTGCCCTATCTTTAACATGTGTTAGCTGCCGTTGTTATTGAGTTACAGCAGTCATTTTTTTCATGTGGTTACAGTTGTTATTGACAAATAACTATGGAACGTTACAGAATATGAGGCAGTATTTTTAACACTTAAATGATTTCAGTCTAATTATATGATATATAAATTCAATAACAACCCGCCTTAAAGCAATATGTATATATAGCAATATATAAAAAAATGTATGTTATAGTCATTGTATATGTTTATATTATTGTATACATGTAATGTTATCTGAATGTATTACGTAATTTAATAATGTAGGAGCTGTGAGAATAATAGGTTAAAGTTGCTAACAATGAGGTAACAATATGGTAACCTTGAGGCAATAAGGAGTAAAAAGGTTTAAATGCTACTAGTCGTTATTGGAGCAACAATAATGTAAATTTTTGTGACAGTTCATAAAATAGCAAATCAACAACCAGAAAAAGCTTTACTTAAATAAAAGTATTTGGATTAGGATTAGCCAATCAGAAACTGAAATATAGCAAAATTTACAAATCTAGAAGTCAGTTGATTGTAGACAGTGTTTCTAATCAGACACGAGATGCGTCCTCGAGAAATTTAATACGTATTCGTGTGCGACAAAAATAGTTAACGTGTTTAAAAAGTGCAAGTAATTAACAAAAGAATCTCACAGCTCTCTATATAAGTGAAGTGTTATTTAAATCCTGTCAAGCATTAATAAATGGAGTGAAGAAAAACTTAAAATCTGTGTAAGCCTACATTCTTCAGTTTCAACACGCCTTGCTAAGACATCCATGTCTCTAACAAAAATACTGACGCAGCCGAGGCAAAGATAAATATATAATATTTAAACAAACAGTCAAAATTATAAAGTTAATATTTGTTTTAAACATTTGGGGCAAAGGCCACCGGAAAGTAGGTACATTTGGGGCGAAGGCCACCGGGTACCATACGTGTGGTTGCAACGAACTTCAAGTTCGGCTCCCCAACAGTCGAAATACAATACAACAATACAACGTTTCTCAAATACAGCAACGCGTAGAAATTGTGAAAATTTATTATCAAAATGGATCATCTGTTCGTCAAACCGTCCGTGTATTGCGTGAAGTTGGTGTCCATAATCGTCCCTGTGAGAGAACGGCTCGGCGTTTGATCGATAAATTTGAAAGAAGTAGTTTTGTCAGCGATCAAAGAACTCCTGTACGTAATCGACGTAAGCGCTGTAACGAAAACATAGGCGCTGTTCGTGAGAGTGTACGCGAGAACGAAACAAATCAGTTGCTCGTCGAGCGCAAGAATTGAGGCTTTCGCCGACCACAATTTGGCGAATTCTACATCTGGACTTGAAGTTTCACGTTTACAAAATGGTGTAACTCAAGAACTAAAGCCCAACGACCATAGGTTGCGCCGTGTATTCGCTGACTGGGCTATGGAGCAACTGGAAGCTGGCCCGGATTTTTGTCGAAAAATCATCTTCAGCGACGAAGCCCACTTTTGGATAGATGGTTGTGTTAACAAACAAAATTGCCGCTATTGGAGCAATCACAATCCAATGCAGATTCAAGAACAACCACTTCATCCCCAAAAGGTGGTGTGGATTTTGGTATGGTGGAATCATTACTCCATATTTTTTCTAAGATGGAGATGGAGAAGCTCTAACTGTCAATGGAGAAAGATACCGGGCTCTTATAAGGCACTATTTTTGGCCGCAATTGGATGGTATGGATCTCAGAAACATCTGGTTCCAGCAAGATGGTGCCACATGTCATACTGTTCTCGAAACAATCGATCTTTTAAAGGAGAAGTTCAGAGGTTTCATCATTTCCCGTGGTGGTGATGTTAACTGGCCCCCGAGGTCATGTGATTTAACCCGTTGGATTACTTCTTGTGGGGTTATGTTAAATCTCGAGTTTATGCCAAGAAGCCAAAAATAGTAAATGATCTTATGAATAACATCACGCGTGTTATTGGTGAAGTTGGACCTAATTTACATTCTTCTGTCATTGAAAATTGGGTCAACCGTATACGCGCAACCCAACGAAGTCGCGGCGGTCACTTAAGTGATGTTCTCTTTCACACGTAATGGCATTAATTGTGTTCCAAAATAAAAAAAGAAATAAACCTCTATCACTTATAGAACGTGTTTTATTTAAGTTCAAAGATAGGACACTCTTGTTGAAAGACCCTATACTTTATAGTCACTGGCTAACATAATTCATTCCTAGAATCAGGAGCATAAATGATATCAATGCTTAAAGGCGTCTAATGGGTACATAAAGCTTGGGAATGGTGGGAGAAAGAAAACGCAAACATGGAAATTTTAAAAGGAGAAATCTGATGTGTTACATTCACATGATTTTCTCTACCCTCTATCGCTTAGAAGTGGGTATACAAATTATTCTTACGAAAGTTTATTTTCCTACCTACTTCATTTTAATTGAGATAAACCCTTCCAGAAATAACTACATTACCATTTCGTTATAGAACGAAAAGGAATAACGATAGTCAAATGTTTTAGAACTGGACGCTATACGCTGGCCTTAAAATTTTAAGCAACACACAGTACTAGCCACGGACAAACTAGTACAACTCATTAATGTAATAAGATATCTAATTCACAGCTTCTCAGCAGGAACACATTAATAATTTCTTTCACTAATATTTTTGTTCTAAGTTTACGTGTTTTGTATTTTTTGCTATTATTGTAGGTATACTAATTAACAGGATGCTAAAAATACATATATTCATAATGTACACATGATAGAGAATAGGCATATAACGTTATAACATAAAATATAAGAGGGAAAGGCCATTGTTAGCTATATAACCAGTAATAAAAAATTACGAGAGATACAGTAATATCTATGTAAGCATGTAACGAACTTTGGAAATCTGTAAACATATATATAAACAACAAACTGTTATTGGATGTTATTGGATAGTAGCACCAATCATGATACATGCCTATAATTCAAATACATACGCTAAGAAAACAGTTGAAGGGAACGCTAACAGAAGCTTGTCAGACTTCGAGCAGGAAGGCCGTTTATGAACTCGTCTCTAAATATACGCTAAAACTACAATTTAAAGTATGCCAGTTATACATACCTTAACAGGACAAAGGTAATAGTAATTTGTGAATATTTACATGTGATTTATCTAAAATAAAAGTAAAATAATTAGACAGAATACGTGAGTGCAAAAATATTTTAACATTCTCCATACCCAACCCTGACAATACACAAGTGCTCTCCGACACAAATACATCAGCCGTGGCATAAAAATAAAGTAATAATTACAGCATACTAACACACACACACACACACACACACACACAAGAATACAGATATACGATCATCAGATTCCAGTCTACGAGAACGCAGTGATACGTCACAAGAGTACGGGCATCAAGGCGACCTACAGGTACGCAATACAGCATCCATCATCCTACCAAGCAGGAATCGCTGCAAATTCCATTCTCTTTCCATGACATCGCGAGAAACACCTAAAAATCGACAGGATTTTAAACAATGCCTAAGTACTGAACAATTCAGACCATTTATAACGGATATCACGGAAATGGCCGATGGCAAAAAAAGGCACTTCAAATCAATTGTGTGTTTTAAAGAAATCTACATGTCTTGTGAAGTACGTTTTCGTCTATCACTTAACGTTTACAAGTTATACAAGATTATACCAGATTCCTTCCGAATTAAGAGAGCTTCACAAGCTATTCCCAGAAAAATTCAAGATATACAGTTTATTTGATATGCAATTGTGTTTAATATATGGTATTTTGATCAAAATCGTTAAAACCATTTTTAGAAAATAAAAAATTTCGAAAAATGTTCCACGTAGCGGGTAGTTGGGTGGGGGATTTTATTGAAAATCTTCGTGTCGCAGCTAGGAAGATACTGAACTTGAATACCAAGTTTGGTATTTATCTGACTTTTGTTTTTGAGTTATGCAGTTCACACACACACACACACACACACACACCTCTTTATGAAAATGCTTTCTTTGGTTTCAGGGGTATCAAAGCATGTATTTCCAGTGAAACCTTTATATCGAATTTTTGGTTGGAGTACAATATTTCCCCCACTTACTATACGTAGTACGGATGTGCAGAAAATAACGTAACGGTACCAAAGTAACGAATACAAAGTATCTAGTTTTACCCAATAACGATTAGCAAAGTACAGGTTACAAAGTAACTAGTTACCCAATAACGGTTATAAAATAACTAGTTACCCAATAACGGTTACCAAAGTAACTAGTTACCCAATAACGGTTATAAAATAACTAGTTACCCAATAACGATTACAAAGTAACTAGTTACCCAATAACGGTTACCAAAGTAACTAGTTACCTAATAACGGTTACCAAAGTAACTAGTTACCCAATAACGGTTACCAAAGTAACTAGTTACCCAATAACGATTACAAAGTAACTAGTTACCCAACAACGGTTACCAAAGTAACTAGTTACCCAATAACGATTAACAAAGTACCGGTTACAAGTAACTAGTTACCCAATAACGGTTATAAAATAACTAGTTACCCAATAACGGTTACCAAAGTAACTAGTTACCCAATAACAATTAACAAAGTACCGGTTACAAAGTAACTAGTTACCCAATAACAATTAACAAAGTACCGGTTACAAAGTAACTAGTTACCCACTAACGGTTACCAAAGTAACTAGTTACCCAATAACGATTAACAAAGTACCGGTTACAAAGTAACTAGTTACCCAATAACGATTAACAAAGTACCAGTTACAAAGTAACTAGTTACCCAATAACGGTTACCAAAGTAACTAGTTACCCAATAACGATTAACAAAGTACTGGTTGCAAAGTAACTAGTTACCCAATAACGGTTATAAAATAGCTAGTTACCCACTAACGGTTACCAAAGTAACTAGTTACCCAATAACGGTTAACGCAGTAACGAATACAACTGGTTGTCGCGTTAACGGTTACCGAGTCTGGCTGACATCATTCACACATGTGCGCCGCATTGGTGTCGCTTATCAGGAACTATACAGTTACCTCAACCAAGGGCGTCTCTTCGTTTGTAACTTGAGTCTTCCTCGCACGGTTGCAAGTACATATTTGTTTATTACAGCGCATTGCCTATCGGTTCGAATATAGGTCACAGGGCACAGATGATAGGTCGGTCAGCATTCCGGCAACAAAGCTGCACACATTGCATTAAGATAGTTGTTCACATACGATTATAGCTGCACGAGTTTTTATACATCGCATTGTGAATAAAGAATTAACACGGTTTAATAATATGCGGGGCCGCTAAGCTCAAACAACGGTACATAAATTTTAACAGTGGTGAATCAAGATCCGGAGTTGCACAGTTTCAGCGTCTATCCTCCAAGTTTGCTTAAAGAAACGTAAAATTTCTCCAAGTTTCGATTTCGAAAAGCTGTCGCGATAACTTTCGTGTTATCTTATTTACTGAGCGCCTGTTATTGTTTTACTATTTTTTAATTTTGAGTTCTTTGTCCTCCGGTTAGCTATTATTACTCAGTTGAGCAAATCTCTTGAACAGGGTGTGTAAACGGAAAGGAGTTGTTACTAAAAGATAACACTGATAAAAGAATTTGTTTTTACACTTTTATTGCCGTCACACTTCATTAATTTCACAGATTTACTTTTGATACACGCCCGACTGAAACTGTTATATTTTCGAATTTAACTATAATCACTTATTTGCCGCACATTATTAATTCGCGTATTTCACATTTTTGGAACTAACTTTACGACGCGAGAGATTCTGTAGAATTGCGCGACGTGTAACCCGTGAATGATTCTGTTGAACTGTGTGACGTGTAACCCGCGAATGATTCTGTAGAACTGAGCGACGTGTAACTTGTGAATGATTCTGTAGAACTGAGCGACGTGTAACCCGCGAATGATTCTGTTGAACTGAGCGTTACCTGTCTTTGGCACGGAATTTATACTCCCTCACCCCTCACCCCATGCCTAAACATTATAACAGAGCTGCTATTGGTTAATAAAGCGCGCCAACATTAGCGTCTATCTTTATATCCAATCAAAATTACAAACACATATGCTCTAGGGAAGATATTCCCTCCATTTCTAAAGAAAGGCACGCTACTCTGACGTCAGTTGTTTGTCTCTTCTAATTAATAAACAACTCACCTCCTCGCTCATTGTTATCCGCTCCTATTGTCAGTTTCAGTGAGGTCATGTAAACTTATTTCCTAACAATGCTTATAATTAACAAACATCTCAAATCATTGTCATACAATAATGCTAATTTACACTACAATCACTCTGGCATTTACAGTGTTGTGATATAAAATACTGCCACAAAGCACGTGTGAAGGTGTGTGTTTTGGCTCTTTTGGATTTAACATGAATATTTACACCCTTAACCTTACATAACAAAGAACAATGAAAGCCCGACAGATACACCACAGGGCTAAAGTATTTCCAGAATCACACCTCGAAGTTGAAATGAGCGCCTCATTATCACACTATAATTGTAAGTTGAATATTCTTTAGTAATCTTGTACAACTACATGCTTCCGACCTCGATTTGCATGCATTTAATGATTTTTTCTTTCCCTAATACGTACAGTTAGCAGGGGAAATATTGCACTCCACCCAAAAATTCGATATCAAAATTTCACTGGAAATACATGTTTTGAGAATCCTTGAATCCAAAAAAGCATTTCTAGAAAAATGTTCCCTGTGTGTATGTATAAACAGCATAACTCAAAAACGAAAATTCGGATAAATACCAAACTTGGTATTTAGATGCAGTATCTATCAAAGATGCGACATGAAGATTTAAAAAAGGATCCCCCCAGACTACCATTTACATGGACCATTTTTGAAAAATTGTGATTTTATCAAAAATGGCTCTACGGTTTTGATTCCCAAAAGTCCTCTTCATTCTGAATGAATTTTGAATAACTGGTAAATCGCAAGAGCTAGACAAAACCTTACTACACAAAAATGTAGATCTCGTTAAAGCACACTATATATATATATATATATATATATATATATATATATATATATATATATATATATTTGTCTAGTGACGATTTCCGAGATATTCCTTGTTATTTGTTTGAATTTTACATTACTATCCATTTTCTCAAATGAAAATTCGTTATTCGTTTTTTTATGCCCTAGACTGCAAAGAGAATGAAATGGTCCACATACGAACCAGCTTTTAAAAGATTTGATTATCGCTTAAAGCCTGCCATATTCCCCTAGCACCTATAAGAAAATTAGCAATACGATTGTTTCTGCGGATTGTTATATCGATTAACATGATGGATGGAGAATAAGCGGTTGTAAAAAATAGTTTGTACAAGAGTAGAGAAAATCATTTGAGTGTAACACATCACATTTTTTCATTTACTCACGGCTGTTCCCATCTGCATGTGCTAAGAACGCCGGCCCTCGTAGCTGCAATCGCTGGAGCGTATAGCTTCGGCATTCAGCCATGCTGAGTGTCGCGGGTTCGAATTCCGCCATGGGCATGGGTGTCTATGTTCTATATGTATAACAGTAATTGCTGTAGTAAGCGGTAAACAGTAAAATAGAGGAAACACGGTAATGATAAACCAGGAAAAATAGGAGGAAACAAAGAAAGAAAGAAAGAAGAAATGAGATTTTAAAAAAAGAAAGAAAGAAAAAGGAGGCGCACTTACAGCGCGAATAGCTTAGCCAATGGCAAGAGGCTATGTATGAACTAGATATATGTAGTGCGTATGCATGTGCAAGAATGTAGACGCAATTACCAATGTATTTGGCGATTATAAACCACCACAGTAATCAAGGTGCTGACACAACTATAGATACTTCTTCTTAGATTGCACCAAATAACAAAGTAAGTCTGTATCGACATCGTTATACTGAAACATAGTTACAGCTAATTGTTACTGGTAACCGTTAAGGCATTGTAACTGTGGCAGTTATAACCGTTATTCGAAAATAAAAGTTTGTCAAATCCTGTTTGCAAGTATTTCTTTTTTTAAGTCTTATTTCTTTTACGTCGCTTTAATTACATGGTCATATCGCGACGGATCTGTTAGTGGATAACTCTTAGATCGAGGTGTGCTGGACAGTTAGCCTTGCAGGACTCATCCCTGTAACCATGCCATCTTGCTTCGTCACGTGTCCACACCCCCCCCTTCTTCTGCTTCGTTCCGTGCAGATGACAGGCTGCCGTCCAGTCTACCTGCTGCTTTCATGTAGAAAGGCGGGCAGTTAGCCTTCTAGGTCTCATCCCTGTAACCATACCATCTTGCTTTGTCACGTGTCCAAAGAGATCTTAGTGCATAGCAACTGCATCTTCTGCTTCGTGCCGTGCAGATGCCATTAAGGCGCCCTCCAGTCTATCTGCTTTCATTGTTTGTGGATAGATGGCACAGCATTCACTATTACCACCTATTTTTACTTTCTCTACTACGTATAGTAAGTAGGGGAAGTATTGTATTCCACTCAAAAATTCGATACCGAGATTTCACCGGAAATACATGTTTTGAGATCCCTGAATCCAAAAAAGCATTTTTGGAAACATGTCCGTGTGTGTCTGTGTGTGTGTCTGTCTGTCTGTGAACAGCATAACTCAGAAACGAACAGTCGGATAAACACCAAACTTGGTATTTAGGTTCAGTATCTTCCAGAGATGCGACACGAAGGTTTTCAAGAAAATCCCCCCATCCCAGATTACCCTTTACATGGAACATTTTTCAAAAATTTTAATTTTCTCAAAAATGGCTGCAACGATTTTGATTAAAATATCATATGTTTAAGATATTTTCATGATGAATAATATGTATATCTTGAATTTTCTGGGAATGTCTCCAAAAGTAGTCTTCATTGTGAACAACTTTTGCGTAACTAGTAAACCATAAGAGATAGACAAAAGTTTACTGCACAAAAAATGTGGATCGCGTTAAAATACACAATTTATGTCATATACATTTTTTTGTTGAATGAACCATTTTCGAGATATTGCTTGTTATTCCCTTAAATTTGTCAATACTTTTCTCAAATGGGAATTCGTTATTCATTTTTTTGTCTTGTATATGCAAAGTGTATTAATCTGTGGCAAAGGGAATGGTGCTGTACCTAGCAACCAGCTATTAAGAGATATGCATGTGCTTAAAGGCTACTGTATTTCTATATTGTCCTTGTAAATATATATTCACCTTACATCTACAAGAAAATTAGCAATAAGATAGAGTCTGCAATTGTTTATCTCAATTAACATGAAGTAGATGGAGAATAAGCGTTTGTAAAAATAGTTTGTACAAGATTAGAGAAAGTCATGTGAGTGTAACACATCAGATTTTTCCTTTTTACCATTGTTTTAAACTTAAGGTGGTATTAAATATCCAATCCGTTATTTACCTTAGCGACCGAGGGACACGAAAAAACCTCAGTCAGATTGGTCGGCTCACGGGATTTGAACCCGGGACCTCCCGAATGCGGTCCACATACGTTACCGCCTCAGGCATCCCGCTCGGTAAATAATTTTTGCTTCTGTACTTTTTTAATTTTACTTTCCTACAAGTTAACAGTATTCGTAAACCTGCCATTAGCTACCAATGGACAAAGATTTGTTTATAATAAATTAATGATTATTAAAGTGTAAATATTTGAGTTTTCTACACACAAAAGACACGGCTGCGTTGCATACCGCAAGTTTGTACACTTGGTATTATTTACTTCACTTGCGTTTAGCTAAAAACCTGCTAATGCGCGGCGCACAAGCTATTACTCACGTCCCGCATTAACCTTTCATTAGCAGCCATGACAACATTTAGTTCAATTAATGCGCAATTAAAAACGAGGCAGGTAACAGAGAGAATGTGGGTGTCGACGTGGATTCTGGTCTTGGTTCCTTATCTTCCGCTAACTGAACCTGTTCCATATATGCGTTCTTAAAGTCTTCTGAGTAAATTCAGGAGGCGCCGTGTCTTGTGCTGTATATCTTCTGCAGCCAATAAGTGCTTGGCCTATAGTTGGCTTCTGTGACCTCTGGAAGGAAGGGATGAGATGAAGGCGGCCAGATCTGGTGAAGGCAGGCACAACAAGCGACATTCCTGAGGTCTCCAAATGTTACGTCTGTTCTCACTGACTGTTCCGGACAAAGGGTTCCATGTCAGAGCAGAAATTATTTTATTTACTCTACTACGTATAGTAAGTAAGGGAAGTATTGCATTCCACAAAAAAGTTCCACCTAGATTTCACAGAACATACATGTTTTGAGGCTCCGTGATTCCAAATAAAGAATTTTTGGAAACATGTCTATATGTGTGTCAGTCTGTCGGTCTGTGAACAGCATAACTCAAAAACGAAAATTCGAATAAATACCAAACTTAGTATTTGAGTTTAGTATCTTCAAAGGATTCGACACGAAGATTTTAAAGAATATCCTCCACCCCAGACACACTTTACATGGAACATTTTTCGAAAATTTTTATTTTCTCAAAAATGGCTCTAATGATTTTGATTAAAATATCATATATTCAAGATATTTTCATGACAAATGAAATGTATATCTTGAATGTTCTGGAAATTTCCACAAAGTCTTCTTCATTCTGAATGAATTTTGCATAACTGGTAAACTGTAAGAGCTAGACAAAATTTTACTACACAAATAATGTGGATCTCGTTAAAACACACAATTTATGTCATACATTTTTGTAGAGTGAACCATTTCCAAGATATTCCTTGTTATTTGTTTGAATTTTCCAATACTTATGTTTTCTCAAAGGGAATTCGTTATTCATTGTTTATGTCCTGGACATGCAAGGAGAATGGAATGCTCCACACAGCAACCAGCTCTTAAAAACTTTGACTTAAAGCCTACCATATTCCCTTTGAACCTACCAGAAAATTAGCAATAAAATAGTTTCTGTAAATGTTTATCTCGATTAACACGGTAGATGAAAAATAAGTGTTTGTAAAAATAGTTTTTACAAGAGTGGAGGAAGTCAAGCGAGTGCCACATATAGATTTTTTTCTTTAACATCTAAGGTCATATCGGCGGCTTTGCCTTTGGAACAATCGCTCATCGGAAATAATATTCACTTGTTAATATTGCGTATCTTAGGATTTGCTTACATTGCGTTTTCTTTCTAAATATTAAATTCATGCATACATATATACTCTTATACTTTCAGACATTAGGGAAACTGGCAATAATCCTGAATAAAGGAAAATTCCCATCCTCCAGTCGGTATTCGAACTCAGGACCTCTGGATTTGAAAGCTAACATGCTAACCAGCAGACCACAGAGGTAATCATCTCCAATGTGTAGTTACAGTAAGTTTGGGTATTCCATCCAAAAATTCTATGTCGAGATTTTTAGGAAAACACATGTTTTCAGACCACCTGAATGCAAAAAATGCATTTTTAGAAAAATATTAATATGTGTGCTGTGTGTGTGTGAATAACGTACAAAAACGAAAAGTCGGATGAATACCGAACTTGGTATTTAAGTTCAGTGATTTCCAAAAATGTTAACATGAAGATTTTGAAGAAAATTCCCCACCCCAAAGAGCCTTTATATGAAAAAGTTCTTATGTTTTATTTTCTTTAAAAAGCCTAACGATTTTGATTAAAATGCATACATTTTATATGTTCATTCACTATTGATGGGCACTCCCCCATAATCCTGCAAAGTAGCTGTTTGAAATGTTGTCGATGTATGCATAAAGATAGACTATAGCACTGTCTATTGTCACCAGATGATGTTGCTGCTCCCCATAGGTAGAGCGTTTCAGCAGCAATTACTCTGGCTTGCGAGTTCATTTATGGACATGGATACAAGACAATTTGGAAGCAGACAAACATAAGCAACGGTGGACAGTGTGGTTTCTCTGGAGGGAAGGAGACTACTTCAGGCATTCACAAGAGGTTGGTAGTCATAAGTGGGAAGACATCACCAGGTCGCAGATCCGTGTTTCGTTGGGTATCAGAGTTCAAAGATGACAGGGACTGCGCTGAAAAACGCAAAAGCACTGGGCGTCCAGCAACTGCACACAAACCAGTGTCCAGCGTGTCAATGACTTGATAATGAACAGGAGAATCACGTTTGATGAACTAGAGAAGACAACAGGTCTCTCACAGGTTATGGGTCTCTCCAAGCCATCATCCATGGGGATTTGAAGTCGAAGAAGGTGTGTGCACAATGAGTGCCCCATACCCTCACTATTGGGCAGTGTGGAGATATGCCATTAGTTGGTGCAACAGTACAGTGCAGATCCAACTGAGTTCTTTGAGCGTCTAGTCACTGTCGACTAGTCATGGTTCTTCCACAAGATTCCAGAAAAGAAACGCTAGTCCATGGAGTGGAAGCATACTGGGAGCCCTAGTCTCAAGAACTCACGGCCGCGACTATTCGTGCCGAAACAAATGGCGACTGTGTTCTGGGATCAGGAACGGATAATTCTGGTGGACTGGCTCCTTCCCAATACTATCATCAACAGTGATTAGTACTGCAGTTCACTGCACCAAGTCCGCCGACGCATTCAATAACGCCACCACAGAAAATGGAGCCTGGCACCCATCTCCAACACGTCAATGCGCGGCTACATGCCAATCGCCAGACCATTGCCACCGTGCGTGAACTAAGGTTTACTGTGCTGCCACATCCTCCATATTCGCCGGACCTGGCTCCTAACAGCTATGCCCTATTCGACGCAATGAAAGAGGCCATGCGGGGTAAGAAGTTTACCAACAACGACGAATTTCATGCGGTTGTCCACCAGTGGCGCTGGGATACCTCCAAAGAATAGTTTGCTACACAAATACAGAAGCTGCCAGAACGATGGCAAAAAAGCATGGAAATTGGCGGGGAACACCTGTAATGTCGTCTGTATTCTTTTTTTCAGTAAATAGTTCCTGTGAACACACACACAAAAAGAATAAGACCTGCAAAGCATTGGAGAGAAGGAATTAGAACGGCTATACTCGATAGAGTGACAGACAGATATGTGGCGATAGAAATGCGGGATTCGGCAAAGGCTGTAAAAAATATTTTCTTGAAAATAAAATATTCATATTGAATTTTCTGTGAATAGCCTGTGAAGTATAACGGGTAAACCATACAAAAAAGTAGATATCTATAATTACTTTATTTGAAATAATTTTTACTTTCTCTACTACGTATAGTAAGTAGGGGAAGTGTTGTATTCCACCCAAAAATTCGATACCGAGATTTCACCGGAAATACATGTTTTGAGATCCCCTGAATCCAAAAAAAGCATTTTTGGAAACATGTCCGTGTGTGTCTGTCAGTGTGTCTGTGTATCTGTGTGTGTGTGTGTGTGTGTGTGTGTCTGTGAACAGCATAACTCAGAAACGAACAGTCAGATAAACACCAAACTTAGTATTTAGATTCAATATCTTCCAGAGATGCGACACGGAGATTTTCAAGAAAATCCCCCACCCCAGATTACCCTTTACATGGAAGATGTTTCGAAAATTTTAATTTTCTCAAAAATGGCTCTAACGATTTTGATTAAAATATCATATGTTTAAGATATTTTTATGAAAAATAAAATGTATATCTCGAATTTCCTGGGAATGTCTCCAAAAGTATTCTTCATTGTGAATGACTTTTGCATAACTGGTAAACCATAAGAGATAGACAAAAAATGTAGATCGCGTTAAAATACACAATTTATGTCATATACATTTTTTGTTGAGTGAACCATTTTCGAGATATTGCTTGTTATTCCCTTACATTTTTCAATACTTATTTTCTCAAATGGGAATTCGTTATTCATTTTTTGTCTTAGATATGCAAAGAGTATTAATCTGTGGGAAAGGGAATGGTGCTGCACCTAGCAACCAGCTATTAAGAGATATGTATGTGCTTAAAGACTACTGTATTTCTATAGTGCCCTTGTAAATATATATTCCCCTTACATCTACAAGAACATTAGCAATAAGATAGACTCTGCAAATGTTTATCTCGATTAACATGAAGTAGATGGAGAATAAGCGTTTGTATAAATAGTTTGTACAAGAGTAGAGAAAGTCATGTGAGTGTAACACATCAGATTTTTTACGTTATATTAGCCATATCTGGGATATTTGTAATTATTAGTGTGAATTTTTCATTTTTTAAATTGCTGCTACTTATCACGATGCCATGAAAAGCCTATAAGATTTCAACGCCAACGTACTATAGCGACAACTGATTATCGATTCTGCTTTCTGTGTCCGTCTTGTACCAACAACGAAATGTACAATGAAGTTATTTCTGCAAAGTTTATTTCCATTAATATGAAGTAGGTAGAAAAATAAGCGTTTGTACTGTAGCTGTTAAACTTTCGTGATGGTGCGACAGTTTGATACTGAAATGTACCTTTTCCCGTTGTCTCCAATATCCGTTGTTGATGATGCTGCTGCCGGCTGCTCCAATGGTAAAGCTACGAGTATTTTCCCTCAGGGTATGCGTAAATGTATTGTGAAGGAATAATTTTAACATGACTGAGAAATTTATTCTGAACTAATATTGGAGCTCTTGTAGCGAGTTGCCGACCGTTTGAAATAAAGAAATAGACTGATTCTGAATTGAAGCACTCGGAACTATAACATATGAATTATTATACCTGCTGACTTCTGCAGGATCAATTTTACGGCTTGAAATAACTAACGAAAAATCTCCAAATTTAACGCAATAACATAAGCAAAGCTGCTGAATCAAAGGAACGCCAGTTTAGAAACATGCTAATAGCATCTTTATGATTATGCCCCAAGTGAATTTTCATTTTCACCCATGTCATATTAAGGTATCCACGAGTTGGATGGAACATTTATGTAATCTTAGCATTGTAAACTGTAGGAAATAAATCATGAAATAAATCAGCATCCATAGTTGACATACGTGAAGACGTCTTCAAATGTTCGTATATAGATTCTCTCCCTGCATTTACCTGGCGTATTGAACCGGTAAGTAATGCATTCTCTTCCTAGGAGAGAAGTGAACAGGTGTTACAGACTGCGATGTAGCCTATTATCAGCACAGCATGCTAAGTAATTATAGATTCAGATCTTAATTATGCTATATTTGATAATGCACAGAGGTTTTTGCATCTTAGGTTGCTCACGTAAAAGATTACAACAAAATGGTATGGTCTTCTCTCAATAAGGCACGCCAACTTGGAATATCGGTATTAGGCCATTGCTATAGCAAATACGTCTTTGTTATTATTTGCGTGCATGCCATAATGAACCTATTGTGCACGATATTGAATACAGTAACAACCTGTTTATAGTCAAGTTGCATACGACTGTTTTTGGTCGAACTCACTATAATTTAAAATACTCTTGAGTTTTTACAAAAATATCTTACTTAGTTAATTGTGTGTAATTATATGCTGATCGAATGGCAGGACCTTGAGTGGGTTTGCGAGTAGCACAACGGATGGCAGTACTATTGTGTCCACGCTATATTTATTCATTTTTGCAGGTAACGTGACAGCAACATATATTGAAGCAAAGGAAGTAAACTCATTTATTAGAATATTCAAATTACAATGAACATAATTTATTTTAAATATACATATTTAATTGTTCATCTGGGAAATGGATCCAGTGGGCTGTGATGTGTAGGTATTAAAAGGTATGGGCGATAGGGGAACTGTGTACGCTGCCGAGTAAGATCATAATGAATCGCTGGAGTATTATGGATGCAATAACAGTTGAGTTACCTCACATGTAAGCAACGTATTTTAGTGTGGTCGAATGTGTAGTAGATGTTTGCTTCACGTATGGAAAGAGTTTGAAGATGATGTATTATAGTTAAACTTTTGGAGAACCGAACTTGTAGTAGTTGCAACCGTACTATGGTACCCGGTTTCCGGTAGCCTTCGCCCCAAGATGTATTTTCAGGTGGCCTTTGCCCCAAGTTTAAAAAAAATATTAACTTTGTAATTTGACTGTTTCCTTAAATATTATATATTTTTTGTTTGCCTCGGCTGCGTCAGTATACGTTAGAGACACGTTTCTCTTGGCAGGGTTTTGTACGACTAAGAATGTAGCTTACACAGATTTTAAGTTTTAATTCACTCCTTTTTATTTAATACTTGCACTTTTTAACACGTATACCATTTTCGTCTCACACGAATACGTAATTAATTTCTCGAAGACGCACATCTCGCGTCCGGTTACGAACGCTGTTTGCAGGCAACTGAATTGATTTCAACCGTCTAAACTTGTAAATTTCTGTATTTCAAGTCTCTGATTGGCTAATCCTACTCCAATAGAATACCTGCATTTAACTAAAGCTTTTTCTGGTTGTTGATTGGCTATTTTTGTAAACTGTCACTAAAATTACATTATTGCTTCTCCAAGAATCACAAGTAGTCCTGTTAAACTTTCTTACTCATTATTGATCAAGGTTACCTCATTCTTAGCAACTTTTAACTTATTATTCTCACAACTCCTACATTATTAAATTAAGTAATGCATTCACATAACACTATTGAACATGTTTACAATAATATAAGCATATGCAATGACTGTTACATACATTTTACAAATTATTACATACACATATTGCTTCAAGGCGGGCTGTTATTGAATTTACACATTATATAACCAGACTGAAATCATTTAAATGTTAAAAACACTGCCTCAAATGTTATAGTCTCAATATAATGTTGGCCTGAAGGCCTGCAGCGTTTTGCTATTGACCTCTGTCTTCCCTTTCTTGGGCTCTCTAGCTCCCCAATATCTCTGTGCGGCAATCTCTCATTTATCCCAAGATATTTCCTTTGTTTATCTTAGAGATTTTCATCTTTGGTGTTTTGCTTATAGTTTTCATTTCTCGCTTAGAATTAAGGCACGAGTTCTGGTTTTAGCATTTTTGGACTTGGTTCCTAAAGTAACTGCGTGTTCCCTGAAAAGTGAGCAATGAATCTCGTACTTCGAATGGTTCTTTTCTTTTCTTCCCTTTGAGCATGGTGCCTATTGCTGATATATCTTTGCCAACTGGGAATGTTCTCCCCTGCTTCCCTTTGATGTGTCTCAAGAAAGCAGTAGTTAGAAATGTCTACTATTTATGTAAAATCATCTATGTGAAAATAATCCACAACTATTAACCGAGCTAGACGGCTACGCGATAACTAGCTAGCATTCGGGAAGTCTCGGGGACGGTCACTCTGACCTAGGATATTTTCGTGGTTTTCCCAGGTCGGTAGGGAAAACCTGGGGTGGTTTCTCTCATACATAAATTCCCCGTCCATCATTTCCTTTCATTTGTTTCATCTTCATGTGTTCGTTCCACCGTTGAAGGACCAGGCGATGGCGGCTGGTGCGTTGCGTAGCCAACTGCTGCTCCATCGTTCCGGGACCCACGGGTTGAAATAGTACAGAAAGGCTCATGATTGATGTCAGTACTGATGTTATTCCCGGATGTGGTTGCCCTTCGAGGGGTCACAAAGGGCCCATAATGGCCTACGTGTGGTGCTGAGCTCCAGTGGCTGCGGGCCTCCCTCTGAATGACTAATACTAACCCTACAGCTCTCATGTAGATCTGAAACATGTAGTTCTGTTTAATGATCAACAGTGCAACAAAGACGAATAGATCGTATCTAGTTTAGTACTTGGTAGCAAACTATCGAGCTTTCTCTGGCATAATGCTAAATTTGGATGGATTCGTAGTTCAGTGGATGCAGAGTAGCATTTCATCTTTCATCATGCACTGGAGTTCAATGATCGTGTGAGAGAAACGAAAACATTCATTTTTAGTAATTTACCTCCAGCATTGTTTGCAAGCAAACGGAAAAATGCCAGAGGAATTTATATGAAAAATAACGATTTTCTGTCAATACCAGGCTTCAAAATCTATACTCCAAATGTAAAGTTTTCTTCGATAAGGGCACATCTCTAGGTATTGCTTGCTCTCTTTGTAATTTAACGCTCTTTTTGTTACAGCAGAAACTACATTTTTACTTTCTCTACTACGTATAGTAAGCAGGGAAGTATTGCATTCCAACTAAATATTCGATACCAATATTTCACCGGAAATAAATGTTTTGAGGCACCCTGAATACAAAAAAGTTTATAAAAAGGTCTGGTGTGTCTGTGAACAGCATAACTCAAAAATGAGAAGTCGTATAAATACCCAACTTGGTATTTAGGTTCAGTATCTTCAAATATGCGATACGAAGATCTTTTAAGAAAATCCCCTATCCCAGACTACCTTTACATGGGAACGTTTTCGAAATATTTTGATTTTCTCAAAAATGGCTAACAATTTTGATTAAAATATCATACGTTTAAGACATTTTAATGACAAATGAAATGTATATATTGAATTTCCTGGGAATGTCCCCAAAATCCTCTTCATTATGAATGGTTTTTGCATAACTGATAAACCGTAAGAGATAGATAAAATTTTACTAAACAAAAAATGTAGATCTCGTTAAACCACACAATTTATGTCATAGACTTTGTTTCAAACGAGTGGCCCATTTCCAAGATATTCCTTGTTATTTGTTTGAATTTTCCAATACTTATACTTTTTCTCAAATGGGAATTCGTTATTCGCTTTTTTATGTCCTGTACGTGCAAAGGGAATGGAATACTGCACATAGCAACCAGCTCTTAAAAGATTTGACTATCGCTTAAAGCCTATCATATTTCCCTTGCACCTACAAGAAAATTAGCAATAAGATAGTTTCTGCAAGTGTTTATCTTGACTAACATGAAGTAGATGGAGAATAAGCGTTTGTAAAAATAGTTTGGACAAGAGTAGAGAAAGTCATGTTAGTGCAACACAGCAGATTTTTAGAGAAAAAATGGGATTTCCTAGTTTCTGTAAACGTCCATATTAGCATATTACACTATTTTTGATATTATCTTTGTCATCAACTATTACTACCTTGGTTTACAAACAATCTTCACATCTGGGAATGTTCTCCCCTGCTTCCCTTTGATGTGTCTCAAGAA
This sequence comes from Deroplatys truncata, assembly GCA_030765065.1. Lineage (NCBI taxonomy): Eukaryota > Metazoa > Arthropoda > Insecta > Mantodea > Mantidae > Deroplatys > Deroplatys truncata. The sequence continues at coordinate 62,573,789 of CM060987.1, read as the reverse complement.
AGCAGAAATTAGAAATGTCTAAATTATTTATGATTTATCAACTATGTGTAAATAATCTGCAACTAATGACAGAGCTAGACGGCTACGCGTTAACTTGTAAGACTAGCATTCGAGAGGTCTCGGAGCCGATAACTCTGACCTAGGATTTTTTCGTGGTTTTCCCAGGGCGGTAGGGGAATCCTGGAGTGGTTTCTCTCATACGTAAATTCCCTGTCCATCATTTCCTTTCATCTGTTTCCATCGTGCTCAGTAAGTTAACTTGCAGCATGACTTTCCTACAGTAAAAGACTTTTCTTAGTTGATCCCTGCTTCATTGTTTACAACTAAACATCGACTGTATGTGGGAATGGAGACTGCTGTTGCAACACTTCTTGTACTTGCTAACAACTTCAATCTGTTTCACTGAATTGGGAACAGAAGGAAACCTGGTGAGACAGCAGAGCCAGTAAAGCGAAAGGCATGTTTTAGGGGCTAAGCAAGTTTGTGATCTTTATTACGGTAACAATGTTGTTTCAAATAGTTGGGACATTTCAGCCACTGTTAACCACTTACAGCCTGATGTATCATTTTGATACAAAGATATAAGGATTCAGATCTTTTAATGGTTTTACTTCTTCTATCACGTAGATATAGTAGGTAGAGAAGGTATTGCATTCCACCCAAAAATTCGATACCGAGGTTTCACCGGAAATACATGTTTTGAGGACCCTAAATAAATAACGAAACATTTTTAAAAAAAAGGTACATGTATATGTGTCTGCGTGTCTATCAACAGCTTAATCCAAAAACGAAAAGTCGGATAAAGACCAAACTTGGTATTTATATGCAGCAGTACCTACCGGAAAATCTGCAACCTCAACTATCCTTTACAGGAAAATGTTTAGAAATTTTTGATTTTCTACAAAATATCTCTAACAATTTTGATTAAAATAGAATATATTTAAGATATTTACATGAAGAATAAATGTAATAGCCTATGAAGTCCTCTTGATTTGGAACAAATTTTGTATAATCTTGCATAACTGTTTTCAACAACCATTTTTTAAAAAATCTGATGTGTTACACTCACATGACTGGGGGGATGCGACTGGGGGGATGCGTGATGCTGACCACATTACCTCCCCGTATCGGTTGGATGACCTCTGCGGTGCATACGTGGGCGTGAGGTCGGCAGTCGGGTTGGTAGGTCAAGGCTCTTCATAGGCTGTAGCGCCACGGGACGACGAAAAATCTACAAGACACGTGACTCGAAGAATTTCAAGAAAATCTTCCCCTCAAACTATGTACACGGAGCATGTTTCCCTTTTTTTTATTTTCTGGAAAATAGCTTTAACGGTTTTGATTAACATATTTACATGATATTTACATGACAAATAGAATGCACATCTTGAATCTACATTATCTAACATTGGAGTTTGAACAAACCTTGACAACATGAATACGCCATAGCTCCGCAAACAATGCGTGGGGTTAAATTCGCTAAGGTTAGCAATCACTGGTATTGATAATGGTTTGAGCGTAGATGGCTTGAAGCCAAGCACTTAAGAATTCCTACGCTCACAATTGTGCATGCTAATTGTCACGACCAGGCATATGAACTTACGCCGCTGCGAAAAAACAAGATACTACTGCGCCGTTATCGAAGTTCACCATCCTTGATTATACATAGAATTTGTAAACGCCACTTCCAGTAAGTCCGTACTTGGTGAGACTAAAATTAAATACAATCGTGTAATATTCTAAAGAAAAATATTGTTACAAATAAGAACATGAGTTGCTGCTAAACACACTTTGTCACTTAGGTCCTCAGCTATGCACAAACTTTACAACTTAGACACTTTTGATATTACTCAGAACAGAACACAATTGAACCATCCAATCACAACTGAACTGCACTTGGCATTGTCTAAACTCTTCAACTTCTTGACTGCATTTAGCTTCATAACTTCTTAACTAACTGAACTTCTCATTGGGCAGTATATCCCCTTATATACGCCCCGCATACAAAGCGGAGTGTTCTAGAAGGGGAAGCTACTGGAAACGGCTGAAAGAACCTTCTGAAGCAGTAAAAGCTGCGGAGAAGCGGCACGTAATGGGTTCGTTGCGCGCCTATTGTTCTGAAGACCGGTAGGGACCCCACCCAGGTGGCGAGCCGGGATGCACTTAGCGGCGGCCCGCTGGTAGCTTCGCGCGCGCGATCATAATATTAATTTAATCAACATCTGAACTTTTGACTTACTGACCAGTTTAATGAAATACTGAAAATTTACGTATTTGCCCAAGAAATCCTCTCTCTTTCTGACTCCGCGTAATAGTTTGTAGACCTGAAACACTTATTACAGAGTCATTGCCTTATGTTATAATGTCGGCAGTTCAAGTTGTCAGTAAAATGGTTCAAGTCGAGGTGTTAATTAGTTATCGATTACGTAATTCACATTTTCAAATATATACTAAATTCAGCTTGTTACTAAACTGCTTGAGTTAATTTATTATCTGGGCTATTATCCTAAATACATTTTAGACGTTGATCAATGCCAAGTTGAAGAATGCGTCATTTACAGTGCCAACTCTGTCTCCAATTACGCTACATTGCCTGTATAATTGACGAAAAGAACTGAATCACATTTTCTGAAGTTGTCACTTCAAATCACGAATAGGCTTAAGCTTTAAAACACATGTAGGTAGTAATAAAAGTTACATAATTAACAGTAGAAAACACGTTGTGTGCAACTGAGTTTCGCAAAGAGATAGAAATAAATGAAATTAATTGAATAAGTCATAAAGTGTGGAAAGGAACGACAATGTGTACTTTTTAACATCCAAAAGCAGGTTTGTCCACATCTGAGCTGGTAATTGCTTCCGAAATTAATGCTGGCTCATAGCTAAATGATCCATTTTCCGGAGAACCTTATATGGCATTTTATGCATGCTGCGGTGTAAAAGATGGTTCTGGGACCCCGGTCGTGTGGATAGTTATTGTCCTCTGGATGTAGCGGTGACTATGTAAAAATGTGGTATAACGCTTGTTACATATCTTTCCCGGATGAGTTCTCTTTCTCATGGTTCGTTACCTTTAGTTTTTACAGATTTGTAACTCTGATGTGGCAAAACGATTAGCTCAAGTGTTATGTAGTTTGGGTGGCATTAGATAATCTCATCCTGTTGGAATCTCAAATATGGGAAGCCTTTATTAACTCTCAAAGTATAATTGTTATTAGTCTTGATACAGAAAAAGCTTGTGAAACCATTTGGAAAGACAAAGTTATACAGATACTTATGGCTAAAAATATTAAGGGCAATATGCTAGTTTTCATCCATAATTTTTACAGCAAAGAGCTATACAAGTCCAAAAAAATGGTATTATCCTTTCTAATACAGTAACACCATAAAATGGAATTCCTCAAGGAGCTGTTTTGAGTGCAACATTGTTTCTAATAGCAATTAAGACACTTTGGACAACATTCCCTCCACAGTAAAAGGATGTTTATTTGCAGATGATTTCACACTGCTTTGCAGAGGAAGCGACCTATCACTAAATAATAAGTTAATGCAAGCTGCTCGACACACAACTGAAAAATCTGATGTGTTACACTCACATGACTTTCTCTACTCTTGTACAAACTAGTTTTTACAAACTCTTATTCTCCATCTATTTCATATTAATCGAGATAAACATTTGCAGAAATGATCTTTTGACATGCAACGAGAATTACATTTCACACATAGCGACCAGTTCTAAAAATATTTGACTAATGCTTAAGGGTACTATGTTCCACTTGTTTTGTATGTGCAAGGGCAATATAGAAATACAGTAGCCTTTAAGCATCGATATATATCTTAATAGCTGGTTGCTAGGTGCAGCAACATTCTCTTTGAATATCCAAGACAAAAAATGAGAAAATAAGTGTTGAAAAATTTAAGGAAATAACAAGCTATATCTCGAAAATGGTTCACCCAACAAAAAAAATGAATATGACTTAAATTGTGTATTTTAACGCGATCTACATTTTTGTGTAGTAAAATTTTGTCTATCTCTTATGGTTTACCAGTTATGCAAAAGATGTTCACAATGAAGAATACTTATGGAGACATTCCCAGAAAATTCAAGATATACATTTTATTTGTCATAAAAATATCTTAAAGATATGATATTTTAATCAAAATCGTTAGAGCCATTTTTGAGAAAATTAAAATTTTCGAAGAATGTTCCATGTAAAGGGTAATCTGGGGTGGGGGATTTTCTTGGAAATCTTCGTGTCGCATCTCTGGAAGATACTGAACCTAAATACCAAGTTTGGTGTTTATCCGACTGTTCGTTTCTGAGTTATGCTGTTCACAGACACACAAACGGACATGTTTCCAAAAATGCTTTTTTTTTGGATTCGGGGGTCTGAAAACATATATTTCCGGTGAAATCTCGGTATCGAATTTTTGGATGGAATACAATACTTATCCTACTTACTATACATAGTAGAGAAAGTAAAAATGGCTCCAGTAAACAGACTATAAACCCTCCAAATGAAAATCTAAGAGCTTCAACTTCAAAAAAGGCAAATTCTCAGATATCCTACCTGATTTATAACTTGGAGAGAATTTAAAAATTCAAAAACAACTTAAGTTATTAGGCTCACATTTAATACCACATTAAAATGCCTTCCTCGTCTTAAAACTAACAACAGTATACAAGGATTGAATGTAATGAACGCTCTGTCATCTAACAACTGGGGTGCAGACTGTTCAGTGCTGATGCAAACATACAAGACTAAAGTTCAAGTTAAACTGCTTTATGCAGCCATAGTTTACAACCATTCATCTCCAATTGCACTTAAAATGTTAGATACTATCCAAAGTTTTGCATAAAGAGTAGCAACTGGAGCATTCAATACCAGTCCGATTAAGAAACTAATTTGAAACACATGAAATACCCCTAAACACCAGAAGAAAACAGTTAACTCTTCGTTATGAACTTAAAGTAGCAGCAAACAGAAGCCCACCTTCATTTACTTGCCTATTTTCTAGCAGATATGACAAATATCCTGAAAGTAGAGGCAACCAGGTCCCACCACGGCTAAAAGTAAGCAAACACTGTAAAGAGCTGATTTTACCACCACCTCAGAGAAAATAAGGGATATTAATAGATTACCACCTTGGTCACTATTAAAACCTATAACAAAATTAGATCTACTGCAACACACCAAAGGAGAAACTAATCAATTGTTATTTAAATGCAGTACAATAAAATTCAGAGTAAATTCATCAACTAAATATCAATATACATAGAGGCATCATAAACTAGTGAAGGGAGCGGATGTGCAGTGGTGTTCAGAGACTAAGTTCAGTCATTCAAATTACCTAATTTATTTTCCAATTTTACCTGTGGAATGTACGCAATCAAACAGGCAAACATTGAAAATATGGAAGAGTTTCATTATTTTTCTGACTCCCCATTTTGTAAGGGAACATACCCGATAGCAAATAAGCATAGGAAACAACATATAAAATATTGTAAATAAGATTAAGGATCAATGTTAAAACATTGGGAATAATTCAAAATGTGTAAAACGAACTTATAACATAGCTGTAACTAGAACAGGCGAGCTAGCAAACGACAGGTGAAATTCATCAACACACTCGCTAATGCGCACAGGTTTCAGGCTAAAACCTCAGAAAATAGAAAGAGACAGAAATAATGGTCCATTTCCCGGAACTCAAGGGAGTTGGTAAAATATAAAAGGAAACACGTACTTAAGAGAAGGATAGAGACATTGGGTTTTTCCAGATAAGTCAGCAGGACGCGTGACTTCAGAAATTTGGCACATTTTATTGTCATGGCATGCTATGTAACGCTACTTAAGAACCAATAGAAACTGTTGTAACAGATAAAGGCGCGACTTCTGGCGTCATAGGAAAACAGTTAAAAAGGGAGGGAGTCTCGGAGTTTACACGACTCTCTGAGATACTGTCTTGGCATTAGTTTGCGTGCTACTACCGTAGCAGCCGATATTAGAACCAGTGATGTAATTAAAATGTACAACCAGGTGGAAGATGCTGCGTATGTGGTAGGAAGATCGTTTGACGAATTAGCTAGGTCCACAGAGTAACGTAAAATAAGAGCGGGAAGGTTTAAGTTATAAGGTTTAGAAAGCACTTCATAAGGGGAAATTGCTAACCGCTTGAATAGTGCGTCGGTACCCCTGCATATTGCTTCGACGACTGCGCGTTGGTGGCAGTCCCGGGTTCGATGCCCGCTCGGGTTGGAGTCGAACGCGGTATAGTGGTAGAGATAGAATTAATGTTAAAATTCACTGTACCTTTTTCTCTATCCGACGTGACTTCGTCTTGTTGTCCTTCTCGCTGTTACCCTGGCTAGTTGGTTCTCAGCGGTGATTTTAGCATGGACTCTGCCTATCATGATATTTGATAAGCTCGTCGATCTCAGTTGTGGTACTGGGAGCTTATAGAGGAATTGACTACACACTGTAATGTTTGGTTTATGGCTATTTATTGTTACTTCCACACTCTAACAATACATAAATGTTCCTGTTCACCTATCACCATTTTGCGCGCCAATTGTTGACTGTGAACTGCTTAACAACTTCAACTGTCTTCCACTGTGTACTGTCTACTACTGTGTACTGTCTTCTACTGAACGTCAATTATGCACTGCTTAACCTAAAAGTCAACGGTAAAACTGCCGTTATATTATATTTGCCTCGCTTTACCCTTCTATTCATACACAAAAGATCCCGGTTTTGCTGACCATGTGAACATCACGTTTCTACCCTAACTGCAGAGTTCAAGACGTTCTAAACCTAGTTAAACAGGAGCATTATGTACACGACAAATATTAAATTATACAGAAATTATTATTTACATTAAACATACATCATTTATATATGAGATTAAACATAGAATAATTTAGCACATAACAAAATTACCTCGGGTACATTCTGTCTCAATAGACATAACTCTCTTCAATAAATCAAGGTCATAGGAAAATCAGTGTATTATTTTGCCTTCACCCACAAAAGCCCAGAGTTATTATCCAACTAGATAGGATAGGAATTCTTTCCTCAGCTCTTCGACCGGCAGCCGGCAAGAACGTCTAGAAAACAATAGAGATCCAGGAGATACATGAATAATCCCGCCGCAATTTCCAAACAAGTAATTAGTGACCCATGGACAACAGATGTACTAATACAGGACATTCAGATCCTGATCCATTCATTGAAAATAAAGGGGAAAGAATGGATACCTTCACATTGTGATATAACTGGCAATGAACTGGCAAAACTTGCAGCAAAGCATACGAAACTCCACACTCCTCACAGAAATTTACTGCTATTCATAAATCAGATTAAGAAGCTTTGGACCACATACTATAATGGAAGCGGCAATGGACTTTTATATGAATACATGCCATTTATATATAAGTTACAAAGAAGAGATCAAGTTTTATTGACAACATTAAGAATTGGACACACCAAACTATCTCCTATCTAATATCCAAAGATGATGCACCAGTATGCAGCTCCTGTAGAACACTCCTAACAGTAAACCACATGCTTACACAATGCACCACATACAGTAATTCTAGGAAGAAATACAGAATATCAGAAAGTGTTACAGGTCTGAATAATCCAAAATTCTTTCATGATACTATCTTTTATTTTAAAGATATTTCAAATTGTAACGCTTTACTTTGCATTTCTTAATGACTTGTCATGCTTCTGAGTACTGCTAATTACCTATGTAATATTCTATGCGTGTTCTAGCAGCAGTCGTTGTTGCTCCGTTATTGATTTGTGTGTCTAAGTTATGTAATACTGTGATCGCAAAAACACTGAGCTCTGCGACCTTGAATAAATACTTAAAAAAAGGTTTTCAAAAAGTTATAAAATATGTTTCATTTTACTCAGTGTTGTACAATACTTATTTTAATATTCATTCATTCATTATCTGTTTACCCTTCGCTTATGTAGGACTTACAAGCGGGTGCCTGGGGTCAGATGCCCGTCGAGGAGCAGACACTCATGGATCAGACAGAGCATCCAGGATGGGTGATCAGCCCGATGCCTGGTATGGGATGAAGGAAGTAGATGAAACGAAATGTTGGTGAAATGGATGAAAGGAAAGGTGATAATGGAGCAGTTGGTGGCGGGGGAAACCGGAGAACTCGGAGAAAACCCGACCAGACGCCGCTTCGTCCACCACAAATCCCACATGCAGGTCCCTGGGATTGAACCCGGGCCGCCTCGATGGGAGGCGAGCGGTCTAACCACTCGGCCACGGCGCTGCCCTTATTTTAATAACTTTATGAAAACAATTATTAGCCCTTTTTAGTAAAAATTAAAGATATTTGACTTTCCAGTAATTAAAGCATATACGGGGAGTATCTGGGTTCACCGGTTTCCCCCATTCATTCCACCAATTGTTCCATTATCACGTTTCCTTTAATCAATTTCGCCTTCATTTCATATCATCTTCTTCACTCCCATACCTGGCTGGGCGGATCCCCCGTTCCGGGTTCTTTATTCTCTGATTCCAATGTTCGTCTGCGCCTCTGACTCTAGGCACGGTTGTAAGCCCTGGAAGGGGGTGCAAGCCCTACATACGAGGGGGATAAGCCGACTAAGTATGCACAGAGCGAGATGGCTCAGGCGGTAAAGTCTATGGCGCGCATCCGGGAGGTCGTGCATTCGATTCACATGGGCGACCTTCCTCACCCATGGTGTTTTCGGGGTTTCCCCGGGTCACCAGGCAAATGCTGGGATGGATGATTACAACCCCCGAATTTCCTGTCCCTCCATTTCACCTCCATTCTCATTTCACTTCACCCTTCATCTACTTGGTTTATTTCAGGGTTGCAAGTGTCGGCGGGAGGTCTCGGCGTGTGCATGGCAGGGGAGAAGGACGCTCTGAGGAAACCTTCGTTCCCCGGACTACGAGCGGTCTCCGGGCCCCGGGCCGGCCAGGGAGTGTAAGCCCATATGGGAGCGTTGCCGGTTGCAGCAGACAGCACCTAGGGAGTTCAAATCTGTATATATTAGGGACTCTGCCACCTGCCTGTCGTGTATTCTCGTCTGGCCGCCCTCTGTCTGCTGTCACCTTATTCCTCCCTCCCGGTGGCGCCCGTCAAGAGCCTAGGCACAAAACTTATGCGTAGGTCGAGGTGCTAAGTCCCTAAGCCCCCCTCCGGTCCTAGTCCTATCCAGTCCTATCCTAAGCAAGTATACGAGGAGTATACCAAATTCACTTTTTACCTCTCAACCCGTCTTTTACTCTTGGTAATTATTCATTATACTGTAGGTATCTTACTACACCTTGTTGTCATTTTTACGGTGATATTATTGTACGAGGAATGATCAATAAAGACTGAGACTGAGTTTTTTCACAGATATTTATTACTCCATTTCAATGTTGTCCCGCTATTTTTCAAAGTAGTCCCCTCCTCTTGAATGCACTTTTTATAGCGTCTCTGCCAGTCCTCGAACACATGGTGCAGGCCATTCTTTGTCAGGTCTTTGAGAATCGCCTCACTTTTCTTCAGCACTGCTTCAGTGCTCTCAAATCGAATGCCCCGGAGCTTTGCCTTTAGTGATGGGAATAAACAGAAATCACAGGTAACAAGATCTGGGCTATAAGGCGGATGCGTACACTGGTAATGTTGAATTTAGCCAAAAATGCCTGGATTTGATTGGCGACGTGAGGCCGCGCGTTACTGTGATGAAGTCGCCACCCATTCCGATGAAATTCTGGACGTTTCCTTGCAATGTGCTTCCTCGGTGTAGCCAATACTGACGTGTAATCCGCTGCTGTAATAGTAGCGAAAGGAGGGACAACAATCACAGCAGCTGTGTTGATGTTGACTTCAGTCATAACGGAAGCCGAAACACCAGGCCCACCATGTTTAGCCCAGAAGACTCGCCCTTCTTTGAAGTCCTTGAACCACCTAAACACTGTTGCACGATGTATGCATCTTCACCGTATGCTTGCTTCAGGTTTTCGAAAGTTTCAGAGGCGGTATGATTAAAACGAAAGCAGGATTTTATTGCGCGTATTCCTCCTCTCGTGTCACCTCCATTTTGTGGTATGTGAAATTCAAGTAGGGTCAACATATACAGCATTACTACCAACCTGCCAAAACGAGAGTGCTGCCGCCTATGGACATCATACATGAAACCCCGTTGTTTTCAAATATTTATAGTAGAGACAGGAAACTATCAAGAACGCTACAGGAAAAAATCAGTCTGTCTTTATTGATCAGCCCTCGTATAATACCAGTTAATCAATATGTTAAGTCTGATCTACTTTAAGCCTACTTGTGTAAATTTTCCCTTGATTACTAATTCTTCCTAACAATGGGTAGAATCTCGTTTACTGTTACCTTTCGTTTCACTTTCTCTACCATGTACATACCAGGTAGGAAAGGTAGTGCATCCTACCCAAAAATTCGATGTCGAAAACTCAAAAAAACGTAAAATCGGATAAAATTTAAATTCAGTAGTTTCCGAAGATGCGACACATATATTTTCAAGAAAATCCCCCACCCCAGACTACCCTTTACATGGAGCATTTTTCGAAAATTTTGATTTTCTAAAAAAGACTTAACAATTTTTATTAAAATACTATATATTAAATATATTTACATTAAAAATTAAATGTGAGTAGGATATTTAGAAGAGAGCGAGGCCACTTTTTTGCGCATGTATGGGAAAGGATAGGGAAAACGAGGCTAGATGGGGCGGTTCAAGGAGGAAAATGCGTTTATATGGGGAAGATAGGAATACGACGACCAATACTATGCTAGACAGGGTTGAAGGAGGGAAATACGTTTATATGGAAGAGATAGTAGAGAGCTGTTAGGCTAGACAGAGGCTGAGGAGCATGGTTTATATGAAAAGTATAGGAAAAACGAGGAGAGGTATTACACTAGACAGAGTTGAAGGGTAGAGTATGTCTTTTATATGAGAGAGGTAGGGAACAGGAGGAGGGGTGTTAGGCTAGACAGAGGTTGAAGGGTAGAGTATGTCTTTTATATGAGAGAGGTAGGGAACAGGAGGAGAGGTGTTAGGCTAGACAGAGTTGAAGGGTAGAGCTTATCTTTATATATGAGACAGTTAAGGAACAGGGGGTAGGGATGATAGGCTAGACAGAGGTCAAGAAGTAGAGTATGGTTTATATGAGATATAGGAAAACCAGGAGAGGTATTAGGCTAAGGAGGTTGAGTATGGGTTTATAAGGAGAGACGAGAAAACGGAGAGATCCTATGCTAGGATAGACAGCTGTTAAAGGTAGAATGTGTTTTCTATAGGTTAGATAGGAACCCAAGGAGAGATACTCAGCTAGACAGGAGCAGGCGGCAAATGCGCTTTATGAGAGGCAAGGGATACGGGAAGAGACGCTAGACTAGACAGAGGTGTAGAGTATGCGTTTATATGTATGAGGGATATAGGAACAGGAGGAGAGATATTAGGCTAAGGAGGTTGAGTAGCCGTTTATAAGGAGAGATGAGTAAACGAAGAGATCCAATGCTAGGATAGGCAGGTGCTAAAGGTAGAATGTGTTTTATATATGCTAGATAGGAACCCAAGGAGAGATAGACAGGGGGCAGGAGGGGAATGCGCTTATGAGAGGTAGGGGATACGGGGAGTGGTGTTACGCTAGACAGAGGTAGAGGAGTAGAGTATGGTTTATATGAGAGGTATAGGGAAACGAGGAGAGTAGGTAGGCTAGACAGATAGTGAAGCAGTAGGAATATGGACTTATATACAGGAGATATAGGGAATAGGAGATGCTAGACCTTGAAAGCGACTTTAGCTGAGAACTTCATGGAAATATGTTTCATGTCAATGTTAGAGCGCTAATTCTAGACATGCTCATCACGTAACCTATTCAGGGAAAAGGTGACTCGCTCAGGGGAAAAAGGTGACCAGCAAAGGGAAAAAGGTGACCAGCAAAGGGAAAAAGGTGACCAGCAAAGGGAAAAAGGTGACCAGCAAAGGGAAAAAGGTGACCAGCAAAGGGTAAAAGGTGACCACCAAAGGGAAAAACGTGACCAGCAAAGGGAAAAAACGTGACCAGCAAAGGGAAAAAGGTGACCAGCAAAGGGAAAAAGGTGACCAGCAAAGGGAAAAAGGTGACCAGCAAAGGGAAAAAGGTGACCAGCAAAGGGAAAAACGTGACCAGCAAAGGGAAAAAGGTGACCAGGAAAGGGAAAAAGGTGACCAGCAAAGGGAAAAAGGTGACCAGCAAAGGGAAAAAGGTGACCAGCAAAGGGAAAAAGGTGACCAGCAAAGTGAAAAAGGTGACCAGCAAAGGGAAAAAGGTGACCACCAAAGGGAAAAACGTGACCAGCAAAGGGAAAAACGTGACCAGCAAAGGGAAAGAGGTAAACGTGACCAGCAAAGGGAAAGAGGTGACCAGCAAAGAGAAAAAGGTGACCAGCAAAGGGAAAAAGGTGACCAGCAAAGGGAAAAAGGTGACCAGCAAAGGGAAAAAGGTGACCAGCAAAGGGAATAAGGTGACCAGCCAAGGGAAAAACGTGACCAGCAAAGGGAAAAAGGTGACCAGCAAAGGGAAAAAGGTGACCAGCAAAGGGAAAAAGGTGACCAGCAAAGGGAAAAAGGGGACCAGCAAAGGGAAAAAGGTGACCTGCAAAGGGAAAAAGGTGACCAGCAAAGGGAAAAAGGTGACCAGAAAAGGGAAAAAGGTGACCAGCAAAGGGAAAAAGGTGACCAGGAGAGGGAAAAAGGTGACCAGCAAAGGGAAAAAGGTGACCAGGAAAGGGAAAAAGGTGACCAGCAAAGGGAAAAACGTGACCAGCAAAGGGAAAAACGTTACCAGCAACGGGAAAAACGTTACCAGCAAAGGGAAAAAGGTGACCAGCAAAGGGAAAAAGGTGACCAGCAAAGGGAAAAGGGCAGGGAAAAGGCGGTCCACTCACGGGAAAAGCTAACCCACTCACACTAACAGGTAAGTAATTCAGTTAGTATCACAGGGTAGAACAGGTTCCGGGAAGCGGATATAGCATAGTTCCGTGTGATGTTACAGGTAATTCAGAGAGTATCGTAGGTATTTAGGATAATTCAAGTAACATAGGTGTTTAAAGTCACTCAGCTAGTATCACAGGTACTCATGGTAATATAGAGAGTAATTAGATCATAAACATTTCTTATCCAACGTTACAACAATTTATATACTTTTTTCTAAATCTTACAAACTTATTGTACGATGCGGAGAGGGATAAACTGCATATTGGTTCACAAATTGAAAAGCTTTGCGTCAACATACCTTTATTTAAGTTTGTTGTAGATGTCTCTCCCCTTTTATCTAGGCTTGAGACTAGCACTAGGATTGCTCCTAATGGCAGGGTTACCACCTTCCCTTCCATCTTCTTCTTTCTTCATCAGGCGTCTGCTAGTTGCATATCAGCACACGGATAAACTTCATTTTTAAGATTGTAGACTCACGAGAAAATCTTCATCTTCGACTTACATTCTCTTAAGCACTGTTTGTAATACTGTAATGTCCATATGCATAGGTAGTTATCCCATCCTCAGCAATAATTCTTTTATCATCAAAGGGATTCAATGCAATTTTATTTACTTGCACTGTGGTAACAGCATGCTTTCGTGATAGGATTAGATTCATGGGCGTTCTGATGATTTCACAGGTTTTAAGACAGTCTGTATAGCTGTCAAACGAAATGTACTGCTTAATAGCGCTACGTTTTATACCTTTAATCTTTTTTATCATTGAGCCTTGAATATCTAAGGCATACATCTTAGGCCGTAGTCCAACAAAGCGTAGGATGATTTTGCTATTAGCCTCATCTTTAAATTTTCCCAATACCTTCTTTTTCTGAGTAGAGTGGCATATATGATTGACAGGGTAATCAGCTGTATCCAGATGCTCAAGAAAACGTAGCTTGTCCTGGTACACATCTTCAGTTGTTACACGATGAATGAATGAATCAGTGTCCATATACATAAGCTTCAGGTTTTCAGCTCCATAATAAGGCAACAACACGTCGTAATGGTAGTTATACATTAATGTCTTGGAGATGTCCAACACACTCATTCCAATGTATATAGGCTTGTTGAACACAATCTGACGAGAGGCCATATGTACAGCAGCTAGATTAGCAGCATATATCGTCCTGTCGATAAACGTAGGCTTGGCGATCAACTTTTCTAGAGTCTTCTCATTGGTCACCAGTCGTATATCCACACGGCTACGCAGGTTCTCCATAGCTTTTCCAAACATGGCGTTGTTAAAGAGCTTATAGAGATCCTTCTCGAAGTCATTTGCAGCTTGTTGTCGTAGCCTGTTGTTAAATTGCAAATAAGGTTTCAACCACCGAGACTGTCGGAATTGTAGCACACGATGGATTTTTGTTAGTCGTAGTCCATGACTAAGAGCATGCTTCAAAGCCATGTAATGCACTACATACTTCTTTCGAGGTCCAAGATGAGGTATCAGTTTCTTTGTAGATGCTTCCAATGGCTTCATACACTCAGGCAGGAAAGGTAGATCGTTGTGTAGATCGTGAAGTTCTGCAGGATATTCGATATCAACTTCTAATATGTACCCATGAGGATCATCTTCTTGTAGTGTTTCTAAGTTGATTTCTTCAGGCGAAACCCACTGAAATCCACCAAAAGGAAGGGCGTGACACATTGCCCACCCATATTGGTTATTGGCGTCCTCATGTGATAAATTGGGTTGGTCTCGACGGATCAAACTTCTCCATATACGCGTTATTAGCTTCTGCATACCGATGGGAAACTTGACATAAACCTCCTCTTATACCCGATTCCACCATGAGTAGTTGATCGTAATCTTGTAACAGCTCCAGCTTAATTCCTGTATACAGCAACATGGCGTCCCATGTAAGTCCTGGAGATGTAAAATAATGCGCGGGGTCAACTTTGTGTGTTTTGAGGGTTTGCTCTCTGAACGTCTCAAAGACATCGGCTAGGAGTAGTACATCTGAGGTTAAGTACAGGTCGCTGTACTCGCCCAGGTTTCTCACATTAAACAGCTCCCATACATTTCTAGCATGATCATAGTCAGCATCACTAATTTCTTCTTCATTTAATCTATTGTAGAAGGTGTGCTTAGGAGGCAAGCAGGTCTCGTTCAAAACATCCCAGGAAGTGACGTAATCATAGGGAAATACCCCCTTACGGGTCATCAACTTCAATTTGTCTTCTCCAAAGTACTTTAGTGTTTCAGGATATGAGGTTAGATTTTTTACCAACTTATCCAAGCTTGTACTGAGGAATCGGAAGCTGTCCACAAATCGAAGCTTTATATCTCCTACATACTTGGTGAATGAGATATAGCTTTCTTCAGAGTTAGGAATTACCTCCACACGTTCACTTGTACAACCCAGCTCCTTAACAATGAAATGAGAGTCATATCCGCTAAGGTTATGCATGAAGACTGGTATATATTTAGGTGTTTTACAGGCTAAATTACATTCATTATGAAGACTTCCACGATATTCACCGCTGATGTGATCATGGTCGCGTACTTTATAGTTCCCTTCTGTAAAGGGTTTTCCACACAAGTAGCATGTCGTAGAAGACTCAAAATCCTTTTGCTCTTGATCCGTAAGTTTCAGAGGCTTAGCAGATTTGTATATGTCATCAATCATTTTTGCAAGATATGTCAGGTACAGCATAAACTTCTGAGCCGCATCAGCACCACGATACACATAGGGTTGCTTAGGAAGACTAGTTTCGAGATGTTCAACTCTGTATGTAGGCTTCACGTAAACACAGAAGCTCATTGGTGTGTGCTCTTGATAAGGGGTTGTATAGGAAGTTTCAGAATTGGGTGTACATGTATGGCATGGAGTGAGAATACTCTCAAAATCCGCATAAATGACATAAGGTACTTTCAGCATCCTCTCAACATTTTTAAACTGTACAATTGCTTTCTCCTTGGTAGGCATAACTACCCTCGCAACACCATGTTGATTACAGATTGATGTATGTTCTTGTAGTTTTTCCAGTCCACTTCGTCCATATCGATCATCAAAATGTGTAAAGCAGCGCTTACAAGTATAAACCCGTCCATTACATTTAGTTTTCTGACGTCGAACGAGTTTCTCAAAATTCTTTATATATACGTAGTGATGTTTTCCACAACTGTCACTCAATAGTAGCAGGTCACGATGTTCAGGTAGTTCAATATCAGCAACCTTTATTGGATACACCTCATGCTTCTCATCTAGACCGAAAACGTTAATAGATATCTTGTTAAGCTTCTCAAATTTAGGTATTTGAGAAAGTGGAGTAGGATAGGAAACACAGCTGAAGTCGTACTTATCTTGAAGTTGCTTGTATTTGCTGACGCGTTGAGGCTTGGTGCTGACGAATTTGGCCAGTATAGAGTACATGAAACATTTCTCGTCGATAAAGTTCTGAATGTTTATACACGCTTCTTTAGCTCCGACAGATGACGGTAGTGGTATGTAGCTACTTCCTCGCAACGGGTTGTACTTGTTGATACGAAGTCGAACTCCTTCCACAGTAAGCAAAGCCCAGCTGCTACCCTTAAGCTGAGACTCCTCCATTTCAGTCACCAATTTCTTGAATTTCACTTCCATCGTTGAGTCCAGATCAGTTTCCAGGAAAACAGCTTGATTCCGTGTTTTAAATGTTTTGTCACAGGTTTCTCCAATACTGTTAACAAATCGACACTCAACCAGCAGATTAATTTTAACACTCTTATGAACGCTAAGCTCTTTATGCACAGCCTGGATTATGCGTTGTTTTGCTTCATGCAGATACATATTCAGGTCCTTAGGTGATTCACATCGTATAAAATACGATTTCAATCGTCCTTCGAATGAAGTTTCGTATTCTTTCATGTCACAGTCCTCCATTGTTGACAGTAACTGATGTTTAGTGGGCTCCAATCTTCTTTTCTTCTGAGGGATGCTTATTTCACATATATCTTCGCGTCGCTGTCCCTTATAACAATCTTTGAAGGTTACATTACAATGTTTACATTTGAAGAGCTTCTTGCAGCTCATCTCGTGTCTTCTCTTGTCATAACCTCGGAGGAACTTCTTCCCACATTTTCCGCATGCATATCCAGTAGCGCTTGGAATAATATCCTTATACGCTGAGTTATTCATCTTTATTCTTGATGTAATAACGTATTAATCACTGATCAATGAAATGTAGACCTCTTCACCTTGACACCACTTTAGAAAGCTGATTATTCTTGGAGAGAACACAATGTTAACACCTCAAGACTAATCAGCGCAATGAACTCCAATGCCCTAGAACACCGTATTTATAGAGGGAGCACGAGCCTTTTAGATCAATCATAAACTCGCTCCATAGCTACCTGTATATGTTTGCTCCACGCGTATTAACCTCACGCCCAGAGTCAGGATGTTTATGACGTCACACCCAGAGACAGGATGTCTGGCAGTATCAAACACGTTTAAACTCGTCTCGTAACTACCTGTATGTGCTGTCACACCAACAAGAGAAGTATTCCCACACGCTCATTCAGTCAAATGTTCCATTCAAAGCCTACCATCACCCATTACACCAAAGCTAGTACAATCTCTATTATCAAAACACTTAAAAGTAAAGGCTTAAAAGGTAACGTAGAAGATTTTCTCCCTTGTTCAGTTAAATGTGTGTATATACTACATTATTTCATGTTTTCATTCCCTTTTCAATTCTTCCTTTCCATCTTCTTCTAGAAAGACCATTACATTTCACTACAATCACGAGCAAAGCATTTTTTACAGAGTTTCACAGATTCAAAGCTTCTAGAATCGAACCCGGTAATAGTTTTAATAAATGTATTTTTAGTAATTTAGCTATCTCGCATCAGCATCTACCATTTAATCTTTACTCGAACCTGATAGGATTCATAGGCTTGAAGATATATGAAATCACCCCTTCGGGATTCGATCTGAGTACTTTAAAGTACCCTTTGTCATGATAACGATATTTAGGAACTAGGTACTCTGTTTACGGTTTACTTGACGTGTCTATATAAATTAGATTACGAGTTATTAAATTTGCAAGTAAATTCCATTAAATCGGTATTCGAAACCAGAACACCAGGAACAAAATAATTTATAATATTAGCTTGACATGTTAAACAAAGCTGTGTGCAGTTACGCTATCAATCCAAGTGATATATTCTAGTGTATAGAGGAAAATTAAGGAACTCATTAAAAGATGGGAATCGAACCAAGCACAACTGATTGACAATTATATACAGCATTAATTACTCAGTACAGAACCTATCAAACATGCTTTGGTTCATCCCTCTATCTCTCTTAGTTTCCGAGATAATGAAGATTTAAAATTAAGAATCGAACTCAGGACACCAGATCTCCAAATATAGATCCCCAAGAAACTACCTATTGATACAAATGTAATAAAGTTTATTTGACGTCTTTATCTTAAGTAGTTTAGGAGTTATTAAATTTATAAGTAAATTACATTTTATCGGTATTCGAAGCCAGAACACCAGAAACAAAATTATTTATAAAATTAGTTTTATATGTTAAATAGAGTTGTGTGCAGTTACGCAATCAATCTAAGTGATATATTCTAGTATACAGAGAAAAATTAAAAAAATCATTTAAAAATCGGGATTCGAACTAGGGACAACTGATTAAAAATTATATACAGTATTAATTACACATTATAACAGATATCAAACTTGCTTTGGTCTATCCCTCTACCTCTCTTAGTTTCCGAGATAATGAAGATTTAAAATTAAGGATCGAACCCAGGACACCAGGTATCCAAATGTACATTCAGAAGAAACTACGTAATGATATAAATGTAATAAAATTTATTTGGCGTCTTTATCTTAATTAGTCTCTAAGTTATTTGAAGTTGAATTTGTAATTACTCGTGGGATTCGAACCCAGGCACCCCGGCCAACTCGTATTAATATCTCTAGGACGCGGCGCATTCCAAAGAATTGATTAGTTTTTATTTCATTGTTCTATCTCTTTTCATTCAGGAGATATAAGCGATTAATCAGTAGGTTAGAATTGCGGGGACTGGCACAGTTAATTTATGCATGGAATGCAATTAATATGCTAATTATCCCCCCTCCCACTAATTAGCACCGCCCCTTCATTTCTACCCTACTGATTAATCGCTTATATCTCCTGAATGAAAAGAGATAGAACAATGGGATAAAAACTTCTCAATTTTCTGGAATACGCCGCGTCCTTGAGATATTAATCGGAGTTGGCCGGGGTGCCTGGGTTCGAATCCCACGAGTAATTACAAATTCAACTTCAAATAACTCAGAGACTAATTAAGATATAGAAGCCAAATAAATTTTATTACATTTATATCATTAGGTAGTTTCTTCTGAATGTACATTTGGATACCTGGTGTCCTGGGTCGATCCTTAATTTTAAATCTTCATTATCTCGGAAACTAAGAGAGGTAGAGGGATAGACCAAAGCATGTTTGATAGCTGTTATAATGTGTAATTAATACTGTATATAATTTTCAATCAGTTGTCCCTAGTTCGAATCCCGATTTTTAAATGATTTCCTTAATTTTTCTCTGTATACTAGAATATATCACTTAGATTGATTGCGTAACTGGATACAACTCTCTTTAACATATAAAACTAATTTTATAAATAATTTTGTTTCTGGTTTTCTGGCTTCGAATACCGATAAAATGTAATTTACTTATAAATTTAATAACTCCTAAACTACTTAAGATAAAGACGTCAAATAAACTTTATTACATTTATATCAATAGGTAGTTTCTTGGGGATCTAAATTTGGAGATCTGGTGTCCTAAATTCGATTCTTAATTTTAAATCTTCATTATCTCGGAACCTAAGAGAGATAGAGGAATGAACTAAAGCATGTTTGATAGGCTCTGTACTGGGTAATTAATGCTGTATATAATTGTCAATCAGTTGTGCTTGGTTCGATTCCCATCTTTTAATGAGTTCCTTAATTTTTCTCTCTACACTAGAATATATCACTTGGATTGATAGCGTAACTGCACACAGCTTTGTTTAACATGTCAAGCTAATATTATAAATTATTTTGTTCCTGGTGTTCTGGGTTCGAATACCGATTTAATGGAATTTACTTGCAAATTTAATAACTCGTAATCTAATTTATATAGACACGTCAAGTAAACCGTAAACAGAGTACCTAGTTCCTAAATATCGTTATCATGACAAAGGGTACTTTAAAGTACTCAGATCGAATCCCGAAGGGGTGATTTCATATATCTTCAAGCCTATGAATCCTATCAGGTTCGAGTAAAGATTAAATGGTAGATGCTGATGCGAGAGAGCTAAATTACTAAAAATACATTTATTAAAACTATTACCGGGTTCGATTCTAGAAGCTTTGAATCTGTGAAACTCTGTAAAAAATGCTTTGCTCGTGATTGTAGTGAAATGTAATGGTCTTTCTAGAAGAAGATGGAAAGGAAGAATTGAAAAGGGAATGAAAACATGAAATAATGTAGTATATACACACATTTAACTGAACAAGGGAGAAAATCTTCTACGTTACCTTTTAAGCCTTTACTTTTAAGTGTTTTGATAATAGAGATTGTACTAGCTTTGGTGTAATGGGTGATGGTAGGCTTTGAATGGAACATTTGACTGAATGAGCGTGTGGGAATACTTCTCTTGTTGGTGTGACAGCACATACAGGTAGTTACGAGACGAGTTTAAACGTGTTTGATACTGCCAGACATCCTGTCTCTGGGTGTGACGTCATAAACATCCTGACTCTGGGCGTGAGGTTAATACGCGTGGAGCAAACATATACAGGTAGCTATGGAGCGAGTTTATGATTGATCTAAAAGGCTCGTGCTCCCTCTATAAATACGGTGTTCTAGGGCATTGGAGTTCATTGCGCTGATTAGTCTTGAGGTGTTAACATTGTGTTCTCTCCAAGAATAATCAGCTTTCTAAAGTGGTGTCAAGGTGAAGAGGTCTACATTTCATTGATCAGTGATTAATACGTTATTACATCAAGAATAAAGATGAATAACTCAGCGTATAAGGATATTATTCCAAGCGCTACTGGATATGCATGCGGAAAATGTGGGAAGAAGTTCCTCCGAGGTTATGACAAGAGAAGACACGAGATGAGCTGCAAGAAGCTCTTCAAATGTAAACATTGTAATGTAACCTTCAAAGATTGTTATAAGGGACAGCGACACGAAGATATATGTGAAATAAGCATCCCTCAGAAGAAAAGAAGATTGGAGCCCACTAAACATCAGTTACTGTCAACAATGGAGGACTGTGACATGAAAGAATACGAAACTTCATTCGAAGGACGATTGAAATCGTATTTTATACGATGTGAATCACCTAAGGACCTGAATATGTATCTGCATGAAGCAAAACAACGCATAATCCAGGCTGTGCATAAAGAGCTTAGCGTTCATAAGAGTGTTAAAATTAATCTGCTGGTTGAGTGTCGATTTGTTAACAGTATTGGAGAAACCTGTGACAAAACATTTAAAACACGGAATCAAGCTGTTTTCCTGGAAACTGATCTGGACTCAACGATGGAAGTGAAATTCAAGAAATTGGTGACTGAAATGGAGGAGTCTCAGCTTAAGGGTAGCAGCTGGGCTTTGCTTACTGTGGAAGGAGTTCGACTTCGTATCAACAAGTACAACCCGTTGCGAGGAAGTAGCTACATACCACTACCGTCATCTGTCGGAGCTAAAGAAGCGTGTATAAACATTCAGAACTTTATCGACGAGAAATGTTTCATGTACTCTATACTGGCCAAATTCGTCAGCACCAAGCCTCAACGCGTCAGCAAATACAAGCAACTTCAAGATAAGTACGACTTCAGCTGTGTTTCCTATCCTACTCCACTTTCTCAAATACCTAAATTTGAGAAGCTTAACAAGATATCTATTAACGTTTTCGGTCTAGATGAGAAGCATGAGGTGTATCCAATAAAGGTTGCTGATATTGAACTACCTGAACATCGTGACCTGCTACTATTGAGTGACGGTTGTGGAAAACATCATTACGTATATATAAAGAATTTTGAGAAACTCGTTCGACGTCAGAAAACTAAATGTAATGGACGGGTTTATACTTGTAAGCGCTGCTTTAAACATTTTGATGATCGATATGGACGAAGTGGACTGGAAAAACTACAAGAACATACATCAATCTGTAATCAACATGGTGTTGCAAGGGTAGTTATGCGTACCAAGGAGAAAGCAATTGTACAGTTTAAAAATGTTGAGAGGATGCTGAAAGTAGCTTATGTCATTTATGCGGATTTTGAGAGTATTCTCACTCCATGCCATACATGTACACCCAATCCTGAAACTTCCTATACAACCCCTTATCAAGAGCACACACCAATGAGCTTCTGTGTTTACGTGAAGCCTACATACAGAGTTGAACATCTCGAAACTGGTCTTCCTAAGCAACCCTATGTGTATCGTGGTGCTGATGCTGCTCAGAAGTTTATGCTGTACCTGACATATCTTGCAAAAATGATTGATGACATATACAAATCTGCTAAGCCTCTGAAACTTACGGATCAAGAGCAAAAGGATTTTGAGTCTTCTACGACATGCTACTTGTGTGGAAAACCCTTTACAGAAGGGAACTATAAAGTACGCGACCATGATCACATCAGCGGTGAATATCGTGGAAGTCTTCATAATGAATGTAATTTAGCCTGTAAAACACCTAAATATATACCAGTCTTCATGCATAACCTTAGCGGATATGACTCTCATTTCATTGTTAAGGAGCTGGGTTGTACAAGTGAACGTGTGGAGGTAATTCCTAACTCTGAAGAAAGCTATATCTCATTCACCAAGTATGTAGGAGATATAAAGCTTCGATTTGTGGACAGCTTCCGTTTCCTCAGTACAAGCTTGGATAAGTTGGTAAAAAATCTAACCTCATATCCTGAAACACTAAAGTACTTTGGAGAAGACAAATTGAAGTTGATGACCCGTAAGGGGGTATTTCCCTATGATTACGTCACTTCCTGGGATGTTTTGAACGAGACCTGCTTGCCTCCTAAGCACACCTTCTACAATAGATTAAATGAAGAAGAAATTAGTGATGCTGACTATGATCATGCTAGAAATGTATGGGAGCTGTTTAATGTGAGAAACCTGGGCGAGTACAGCGACCTGTACTTAACCTCAGATGTACTACTCCTAGCCGATGTCTTTGAGACGTTCAGAGAGCAAACCCTCAAAACACACAAAGTTGACCCCGCGCATTATTTTACATCTCCAGGACTTACATGGGACGCCATGTTGCTGTATACAGGAATTAAGCTGGAGCTGTTACAAGATTACGATCAACTACTCATGGTGGAATCAGGTATAAGAGGAGGTTTATGTCAAGTTTCCCATCGGTATGCAGAAGCTAATAACGCGTATATGGAGAAGTTTGATCCGTCGAGACCAACCCAATTTATCACATATGAGGACGCCAATAACCAATATGGGTGGGCAATGTGTCACGCCCTTCCTTTTGGTGGATTTCAGTGGGTTTCGCCTGAAGAAATCAACTTAGAAACACTACAAGAAGATGATCCTCATGGGTACATATTAGAAGTTGATATCGAATATCCTGCAGAACTTCACGATTTACACAACGATCTACCTTTCCTGCCTGAGTGTATGAAGCCATTGGAAGCATCTACAAAGAAACTGATACCTCATCTTGGACCTCGAAAGAAGTATGTAGTGCATTTACATGGCTTGAAGCAGGCTCTTAGTCATGGACTACGACTAACAAAAATCCATCGTGTGCTACAATTCCGACAGTCTCGGTGGTTGAAACCTTATGTGGAATTTAACAACAGGCTACGACAACAAGCTGCAAATGACTTCGAGAAGGATCTCTATAAGCTCTTTAACAACGCCATGTTTGGAAAAACTATGGAGAACCTGCGTAGCCGTGTGGATATACGACTGGTGACCAATGAGAAGACTCTAGAAAAGTTGATCGCCAAGCCTACGTTTATCGACAGGACGATATATGCTGCTAATCTAGCTGCTGTACATATGGCCTCTCGTCAGATTGTGTTCAACAAGCCTATATACATTGGAATGAGTGTGTTGGACATCTCCAAGACATTAATGTATAACTACCATTACGACGTGTTGTTGCCTTATTATGGAGCTGAAAACCTGAAGCTTATGTATATGGACACTGATTCATTCATTCATCGTGTAACAACTGAAGATGTGTACCAGGACAAGCTACGTTTTCTTGAGCATCTGGATACAGCTGATTACCCTGTCAATCATATATGCCACTCTACTCAGAAAAAGAAGGTATTGGGAAAATTTAAAGATGAGGCTAATAGCAAAATCATCCTACGCTTTGTTGGACTACGGCCTAAGATGTATGCCTTAGATATTCAAGGCTCAATGATAAAAAAGATTAAAGGTATAAAACGTAGCGCTATTAAGCAGTACATTTCGTTTGACAGCTATACAGACTGTCTTAAAACCTGTGAAATCATCAGAACGCCCATGAATCTAATCCTATCACGAAAGCATGCTGTTACCACAGTGCAAGTAAATAAAATTGCATTGAATCCCTTTGATGATAAAAGAATTATTGCTGAGGATGGGATAACTACCTATGCATATGGACATTACAGTATTACAAACAGTGCTTAAGAGAATGTAAGTCGAAGATGAAGATTTTCTCGTGAGTCTACAATCTTAAAAATGAAGTTTATCCGTGTGCTGATATGCAACTAGCAGACGCCTGATGAAGAAAGAAGAAGATGGAAGGGAAGGTGGTAACCTTGCCATTAGGAGCAATCCTAGTGCTAGTCTCAAGCCTAGATAAAAGGGGATAGACATCTACAACTAACTTAAATAAAGGTATGTTGACGCAAAGCTTTTCAATTTGTGAACCAATATGCAGTTTATCCCTCTCCGCATCGTACAATAAGTTTGTAAGATTTAGAAAAAAGTATATAAATTGTTGTAACGTTGGATAAGAAATGTTTATGATCTAATTACTCTCTATATTACCATGAGTACCTGTGATACTAGCTGAGTGACTTTAAACACCTATGTTACTTGAATTATCCTAAATACCTACGATACTCTCTGAATTACCTGTAACATCATACGGAACTATGCTATATCCGCTTCCCGGAACCTGTCCTACCCTGTGATACTAACTGAATTACTTACCTGTTAGTGTGAGTGGGTTAGCTTTTCCCGTGAGAGGACCGCCTTTTCCCTGCCCTTTTCCCTTTGCTGGTCACCTTTTTCCCTTTGCTGGTCACGTTTTTCCCTTTGCTGGTAACGTTTTTCCCGTTGCTGGTAACGTTTTTCCCTTTGCTGGTCACCTTTTTCCCTTTGCTGGTCACCTTTTTCCCTTTCCTGGTCACCTTCTTCCCTTTGCTGGTCACCTTTTTCCCTTTGCTGGTCACCTTTTTCCCTTTGCAGGTCACCTTTTTCCCTTTGCTGGTCACCTTTTTCCCTTTGCTGGTCACCTTTTTCCCTTTGCTGGTCACCTTTTTCCCTTTGCTGGTCACCTTTTTCCCTAGGCTGGTCACGTTTTTCCCTTTGCTGGTCACCTTTTTCCCTTTGCTGGTCACCTTTTTCCCTTTGCTGGTCACCTTTTTCCCTTTGCTGGTCACCTCTTTCCCTTTGCTGGTCACGTTTTTCCCTTTGCTGGTCACCTTTTTCCCTTTGCTGGTCATCTTTTTCCCTTTGCTGGTCACCTTTTTCCCTTTGCTGGTCACCTTTTTCCCTTTCCTGGTCACCTTTTTCCCTTTCCTGGTCACCTTTTTCCCTTTCCTGGTCACCTTTTTCCCTTTCCTGGTCACCTTTTTCCCTTTGCTGGTCACCTTTTTCCCTTTGCTGGTCACCTTTTTCCCTTTGCTGGTCACCTTTTTCCCCTGAGCGAGTCACCTTTTCCCTGAATAGGTTACGTGATGAGCATGTCTAGAATTAGCGCTCTAACATTGACATGAAACATATTTCCATGAAGTTCTCGCCTAAAGTCGCTTTCAAGGTCTAGCATCTCCTATTCCCTATATCTCCTGTATATAAGTCCATATTCCTACTGCTTCACTATCTGTCTAGCCTACCGACTCTCCTCGTTTCCCTATACCTCTCATATAAACCATACTCTACTCCTCTACCTCTGTCTAGCCTAACACCACTCCCTGTATCCCCTACCTCTCATAAGCGCATTCCCCTCCTGCCCCCTGTCTATCTCTCCTTGGGTTCCTATCTAGCATATATAAAACACATTCTACCTTTAGCACCTGCCTATCCTAGCATTGGATCTCTTCGTTTACTCATCTCTCCTTATAAACGGCTACTCAACCTCCTTAGCCTAATATCTCTCCTCCTGTTCCTATATCCCTCATACATATAAACGCATACTCTACACCTCTGTCTAGTCTAGCGTCTCTTCCCGTATCCCTTGCCTCTCATAAAGCGCATTTCCCGCCTGCTCTGTCTAGCTGAGTATCTCTCCTTGGGTTCCTATCTAACCTATAGAAAACACATTCTACCTTTAACAGCTGTCTATCCTAGCATAGGATCTCTCCGTTTTCTCGTCTCTCCTTATAAACGCATACTCAACCTCCTTAGCCTAATACCTCTCCTGGTTTTCCTATATCTCATATAAACCATACTCTACTTCTTGACCTCTGTCTAGCCTATCATCCCTACCCCCTGTTCCTTAACTGTCTCATATATAAAGATAAGCTCTACCCTTCAACTCTGTCTAGCCTAACACATCTCCTCCTGTTCCCTACCTCTCTCATATAAAAGACATACTCTACCCTTCAACCTCTGTCTAGCCTAACACCCCTCCTCCTGTTCCCTACCTCTCTCATATAAAAGACATACTCTACCCTTCAACTCTCTCTAGTGTAATACCTCTCTTCGTTTTTCATATACTTTTCATATAAACCATGCTCCTCAGCCTCTGTCTAGCCTAACAGCTTTCTACTATCTCTTCCATATAAACGTATTTCCCTCCTTCAACCCTGTCTAGCATAGTATTGGTCGTCGTATTCCTATCTTCCCCATATAAACGCATTTTCCTCCTTGAACCGCCCCATCTAGCCTCGTTTTCCCTATCCTTTCCCATACATGCGCAAAAAAGTGGCCTCGCTCTCTTCTAAATAACCTACTAATGTGCATCTTGAATTTTCTCGGAACAGCCTATGCAGTCCTTATTCGGAAGGAATTTTGTACATTCTTGCATATCTGCTAAACGTTAAGCAATAGACGAAAACGTACTACAGAAAAATCTGATGTGTTACACTCACATGACTTTCTCTTCTCTTGTACTTATTCTCCATCTACTTCACGTTAATCGAGATAAACATTTGCAGAGATAAACATCTTATTTATAAGTTTCTAGTAGATGTAAGGGGAATATATATTTACAAGGGCAATATAGATATACAGTAGCCTTTAAGCACATACATATCTCTTAATAGCTGGTTGCTAGGTGCAGCACCATTCCCTTTGCCACAGATTAATACTCTTTGCATATCCAAAACAAAAAAAAAAATGAATAACGAATTTCCATTTGAGAACATAAGTATTGCAAAATTTAAGGGAATAACAAGTAATATCTCGAAAATGGTTCACTCAACAAAAAAAAAATGTATATGACATAAATTGTGTATTTTAACGGGATCTACATTTTTTGTGTTGTAAAATTTTGTCTATCTCTTATGGTTTTCCAGTTATGCAAAAGTCGTTCACAATGAAGATACTTTCGGAGACATTCCCAGGAAATTCAAGATATACATTTTATTTGTGTCATAAAAATATATTAAACATAAGATATTTTAATCAAAATCGTTAGAGCCATTTTTGAGAAAATTTAAATTTTCGAAAACTCTTCCATGTAAAGGGTACTCTGGGGTGGGGGATTTTTCTTGAAAACCTTCGTGTCGCATCCTTGGAAGATACTGAACCTAAATACCAAGTTTGGTGTTTATCCGACTGTTCGTTTCTGAATTATGCTGTTCACAGACACACACACACACACACACACACACACACACACACTTACATGTTTCCAGAAATGCTTTTTTTGGATTCAGGAGGTCTCAAAACATGTATTTCCGGTGAAATCTCGGTATCGAATTTTTGGGTGGAATACAATACTTCCCCTACTTACTATACGTAGTAGAGAAAGTAAAAAAGTGAAGGTTCTTTAAAACACACAATTTATTTCAAATGAGTTTTGTGGCCTAAGCCATTTCTGAGATATCCGTAATAGTTCGAATTATTCATTACTTGGTCACTCTTTTAAAGTCCCGTCAACATTCAGTTGCTTCTCAAGATTGCGTGGAAACAATATGGAATTTTAAATCCAGCATATAACGTCTATTTGACTATAGCTGCTATAATGTATCTATTTCTGCAAAGTTTTATTTGGATTAGAATATAGTATAAGGAAAAATAAGCTTTAGTAAAAAGGTTTGTACACTCACTAATAAAGATAGAGGGTAGAGAAAGTCATGGGAATGTTACACATCAGTTTTTAGAAAAATGCGCACATGTGTGTCTGTGAACAGCACAACTCAAAAACGAAAAGTCAAACAAATACCAAACTTGGCTAGCTTCAGTACCTTCCAAATACGCCACACGAAATTTTCAAGAAATGCCCCGCTCCAAACTACCCTTTACATGGAACATTTTTCGAAATTTTGTATTTTCTAAAAAATTGGCTTTACGAGTTTTATTCAAGTACCATATATTAAAGATATTGACATGACAAATAAAATACATCTTGAATTTTCTGGGAATAACCTGTTGTCCTCTTAATAGGAAGGAATTTTGTATACTCTTGCACAACTGGTAAACGTTAAACGATAGACGTGAACGTACTAAACAAAAAATCTGATGTGTTACACTCACATAACTTTCTCTACTCTTGTACAAACTATTTTTACAAACGCTTCTTCTCCATATGCTTCATGCAAATCGAGATGTTAATCTTATTGCTAATTTTCTTGTAGGTGCAAGGAAATGCTAGGCTTTAAGCTATAGTCAAATATTTTAAGAGCTGGTTGCTATGTGGAGTATTCCATTCTCTTTGTATTACCAGGACATAAAAAAATGAATAACGAATTTGAGAATAGTATAAGTATTGGAAAATTTAAGGGAATAACAAGCAATATCTCGAAAATGGTTCACTCAACAAAAAAAATATATGACATAAACTGTGTATTTTAACGCGATCTACATTTTTGTGTAGTAAAATCCTGTCTATCTTATGGTTTACCAGTTATGTAAAAGTCGATCACAATGAAGAATACTTTTGGAGACATTCCCAGAAAATTCGGAATATACATTTCATTTGTCATGAAAATATCTTAAACGTATGATATTTTAATCAAAATCGTTAGAGCCTTTTTGCGAAAATTAAAATTTTCGAAAAATGTTCCATGTAAAGGGTAATCTGGGGTGGGGGGATTTTCTTGAAAACCTTCGTGTCGCATCTCTGGAAGATACTGACTAAATACCAAGTTTGGTGTTTATCCGACTGTTCGTTTCTGAGCTATGCTGTTTACAGACACGCACACACACGGACATGTTTGCAAGAATGCTTTTTTTGGATTCAGGGGGTCTCAAAACATATATTTCCGGTGAAATCTGGGTATGGAATTTTTGGGGTGGAATACAATACTTCCCCTACTTACTATACGTAGTGGAGAAAGTAAAAATGTAGATCTCTTTAAAACACACAATGTATTTAAAAGAAGTTTTTTGTAGCATTCTTTTAATGTCCGTCAACGTTCAATTATTTCTCTCTGCATAGAAGCAGTATGAAATTTTAAGTCCAGCATATAGCGTCTAGTTCTTAAACATTTGATTGTCGCTGTTCCCTTTGTATCTATAACGAAACGTGTAATGTAGTTATTTCTGCAAAGGTTTATTTGGATTAGAGTATAGTAGAAGGAAAACAAGGTTTAATAAGAATAGTTTGTATACCCACTAAAAAGATAGAGGGTAGGGAAGGTTATGTGATTAAATCACAGATGTTTTTCTTTATAAGAATTGCACTCAGATACGAGAGGACGAGTTTTCACATTCACTTATTTTCTTTTGATGTTTTGTTGTCAATTTTTGGTAGTTTAAAAACTTCGTAATAGGAATTAAAAGAAGTGCAGACAAGTTGCTTACCAAATATTGTATATTAATGGTATGTTTAAAGTGTTGGAAGGGCGAAGAAACTCAAAATCTATATTATTCTACCAATACTGGTATAGTCATTATATTTTCACATTTCTGCACCTTGGGTCAGAGCCAGTGATACCTAATCCAGTATGCCAATGCTTCCACAAGTTTTTTTTATAAAATACGTCCACCTGCAAAACACCTAATCCTGTCATTTAAAGTTTTCAAGTACTGAGATCATTAGCGGATCCCTGCTGGGTCCATCAGATTATATGGCGGATTTCATTATTATTATTATTATTATTATTATTATTATTATTATTATTATTATTTTCATCTCTTATAGGCTGCATATTATACATAAACGCAGCTTAAGAAACTAATCTCTTGCCGCTTAGTTTATTGTAACGATGCATAATGTTTTAACGACAGATCATGCTGTATTTAGCTTAACTCTTTGGGCCTTGCTCCTTATATGCATATGCATAAAATGTGTAGATAGCTCTGTATCTGGTAAAATTTATGATATAAGTCGTTGTTTTGCAGAAGAGCAATAGAATGCGAAGTTATAAGTTAAGAGTGTGACTCGTATTCGGGAGGTTGTGGGTACAATTCCCGCGGCCGACCTTCCTGCTCTATGAATTTTGTGGGGGTTTCCTTGGGTCGCTGACGAATGATGGGAAGGTTAAATACATCCCCCCAAATTTCCTGTACCTCCATTTCACCTCTTTTCTGATTTCACTTCACCTTTCATATGCTTGGTTGTTTCAGGTTACACATACCAGCGGGAGTCCCAGCGTTGCAGGCAGGAAACAAAGATACTCTCTAATATTTCGGCCCCTGGAATTGGCGCACTCTCCAAGTCCCGGGCACCCCAGAGGGATTGCAAGCATACAAGGGGGAGAGAGGAGCCGGTTGTACCAGCTGCTATCGGGGAGTTTCAATCTGTAAATTGTAGAGGCCCTGCCCTCTGCTCGGTCATTTTTTAAATTTATGGACGCTCTCTAACTACTATGGTTCTTAGAGTCCCTTTCTAAATTGGGCGTGAAAGACCGAAAATTTTGCTCATAGGATGCTTTATTAGGCTTGAGATTCGTTTACGTGCCGTAAATCTACAACACGGGAGCACCGGCTTTAGTTCTCTTCCGATGGAAACCTTGCTAAGGATTTTTACGCCCGAAAAATTCTACCACTCTTCGCTGGGTTTGATTCGGTGACCTCGAGAGCTATAGGCTACTATGGTACCCCTAGACCACGGAGGACGACACTCTGCTCTGTCGTGCCTCCTGATTCGGCCGCCGTCTGTCTCCTCTCACCGCACTCCTCCATCCAGGGGGGCACCCCGTTATGGGCTTAGGCACAAAAGATCTCCTTAGGCCGAGTTGCTAAGTGAATCACCGCTTCTAGTCCTACGTCCTAGGAGTGGTTCAGGCGGAGGGGCCTCTAATAACTGGAGCACAGCACTGCATAGACCACAGTTGACCCCTTTCAACGAGACCCCTGGGAGGAACGGATAAATGAAGGGAAGACTCGAAGGACGACCAGATTCCGACGACGATATGCGCTAGCTAGAAAGGAGTTCCTAACGATTCCAACATGGCACCAATCCTGGCACCGACAAACCCTCCCTTATCCACTCGCAATTTGGGAGGAAGCCACAGGAAGTAAAGGGTTCTCAATAGTCCTGCCAAGCGCCAGGGAAAATCTTTATATATTGCAAATTACACCGTCGTACCACAACACACCTACCCGGTTGCCTGGTCTTACAACGCTGAAACAGATTAAAGGAAATTATGGACAGGAAATACGTGGTGGAAGGCGGAACCACTTCAACATTCACATACCGACCCGGGGAAGCCACGAAAAGTCTATGGTGAAATTTGTCGCCCCGACGGGAATCGAATCTAGACCTCCGAATGCCGCCTCATTGGAGAGTCATCTCGCTCGGTTATGAATGAAGATGCATTATATTGACCTATAATATATATATATATATATATATATATATTATATATGGAACATTCCATGTGAAAACGAACGTCAAGAAACCTCGCATTTGTTTGCGTTGTAATTTTTCTTATTAATAAGGGGTGCTAAGGAAACCATATTTATCAACGGTTGTCACATTATTTAACGATAAATGTATCATATTAACTCATTCATTTTGTCGTACTTTAAGTGCGCAGAGCTCCGGAGCCCTTTATTTCAGAATATTGTACCAAATCTCATTTTGTATATAAAAGTGCGCTTTTCATTACAGCGTATCCTAATTATTTTTATGGTATTTACAAATATGTATACACCGTTTTTACTTATATGAAGCGTCTCCAAATTTTCATAAAGCTAAAATATCAAGATTCAGAATAATCCATAGTGCCATTAAGAGAATTCGGCTATGTTGGTAAAGTGGTTATGTTAGGGTGTTTGTAGTTATAACACAAAAAGTGAATAAACGCAGTGATTTACGTGGTTGATGCATGATGATCACCAAGCACCCTGTGAATCTGTGAGGAAATACTCAGATCCGCATACTGCTTAATAAGTGTTCTCATTCTTTAACCATTCACAGCAGCTTACTTGACCTTCAGTTCAAAACAAACGTGCGAGAGCGACCATGAGCGCGTAAAGAAATTCACTTCTTTCACTATTTTAGAGAAAAATTATCCGTAATCATTACAGTAAAATATTTTCTTTAGTTAAATAAAAGTAAAAAGAACATGTTTTCCTATCAGTGTGAAATTAAAGTTTAGGAAATCAAAATAAACCTCAATTTAAATAATTATGTTTAAAGGTTATAGCAGATGTAAGTTGGAAATGTTAGGAAGTTGCGATAAATTTGAACATTTTTAATTGTGAAACTATGATGTTCTAAATTTTAGGATTTTACACAAACCACTGCGTCGGGCTTGTCTACAAATACAAAAAGCTTCGTTTCGTTTAAAAAAACGCAAGGTCGATTTTACTTCTATTTTGGACGATTTAAATGGAATGTCTTATATGCGATATTTGTTAAAGTATGTAAATAGACGTTTATCTGACAAATTCAATGCCTGTTAGACCTTGTGACTTTTACACAAACTTACAGAATGCCCCTACAACTCAATTTAACTGAAGAACCATAGCATACATACAACCTTGGTGAATGTATTTGTTCTGGCCACTACAGCGTAAAGTGATGTGTCAGTCCTACCTACAGCCATGTCTACAGCAACCAAGGGTAATATTTGCGCTATCATTCTGTATGTATCGTCTATACGTTACAGTATGCATGTATATAAAATAGATAAATATATACACAAGATGTTTCAGAAATACTTCTACAAACTTCGGGTATGGGTTCCTTACACCACAAGAAGGAAAACAGTTCATATGAACATATGTCCCATAATCCTTTGTTTTCTCGTTAGGAGGTGTTCAACACAGTGGTACACTTATAACACACAAAACTCATAATAAATGCTTCTATGCATGCCTGTACTCGTCGAATCATGGAATGTCGCACCCTGTCAAAACCTCCAGGATGGTGTCGAATGGTTTCGCAGGCTTCCATGACACGTCGATGAAGCGTTTCTGCATCCGGGATGGCTGCTCCATAAATCAATGATTTAAGATGCCCCCAGAGGTAAAAATCCACAGGATTGAGGTCGGGATAAAGTGCAGGCCATGGAACTGGTCCTCCTCTGTCTATCCATCGGTCATGGTAGATACCAGTCAGTGCATCTCGAACAATGCAACTAAAATGTGCCGGATCTCCATCACGCATTAACCACATGTTTTTTCCTATTTGCAGGGGCACATCTTCGTGAAGTAAGTCCGGAAGAGTGTGCTGGATAAAGTCCCTGTAGACAGCACCAGCAAGACATGCTGGTAAAACGTATGGACCTACCAGACAGTCACCTACAATGCCAGCCCACACATTCAGACTAAACTGTTGCTGATGTCTAGCCTGAAGTACAGCATGAGGATTACGATCTGCCCATACGTGTGAGTTGTGGAAATTAGTAACTCCATCTCTCCCAAACGTTGCCGCGTCTGTAAACAAAACTGACGAGACAAACAATGGATTGCCTGTTTGTACTACAAACCATCAGCAAAAGTTATCCCGTGGTGGATAATCGGCAGGCGAAAGGCCCTGCACACGTTGAATATGATATGGATACAGGAGGTGCTCATGAAATACCCTCCATGATGTCATGTGTGATGTACCAGATGCCACAGCTAATCGTCTTGTACTGATACCTGGATCGTCTTCGACACACTTTAACATCTGTTCTTCGGGTTCCGGCGTACGAACAACTCTTGGTCTTCCTCGATCAATAGTCCGTATACAACGGTTCCTGTCTCAGCAAGGCGACGACAAACAGCGACAAACGTTGGATGACTCGGTTGTCTTCGGTCTGGAAACTCCATCTGATAGAGCCGTGCAGCCTCGCGTTCATTACCATTCGCGCGACCATACATAAAAGTCATGTCTGCCTGTTCACGAAATTAATACCCAACTATGGTGGAACGAAACACGTTCTACACTCACTCACTACAAGTACACAATTGAAACGTTGAAGACAGACTAATGACAAATGACAAACTAAACAAGTCTCCATGGCAACACTTCGCCATCTACCGTATGTAGTACAACGCCTTCCATGAATGCATAGAGAAATTAAGTTTTGAGGTTGGATCCCGAACTCACATTTTCATTGTGACAGGAATAACGCGAAAACCAAGGATTATGGGACATATATTCATATGAACTTTTTTCCTTCTTTTGGTGTGAGGAAGCCATACCCGAAGTTTGTAAAAGTATTTCTGAAACACGCTATATGTATATGTATAAATGAACAATAACAAAACTGTAAAACAATAACCACAAATACAAATAACAATGAACAATATGTAGCTTGCAAAGAACAACTCGACGCTCGTGCTAGAGATTCACATTCTGAAGCACGTGGTTGGGAAAGCTACATCCGGTAACAGAGTCGATTCCAGCTCCCGTTCCGCTTCCGCTTTGTCATCGACCATCCGGAATGCTGCCTTGTGATTGGCTTAGGTTAAAGCTTTTCATCTGTTTTTATGTGAGTGTACCAACTTAAACGCTAGCTGTCAAGTGCAACGTTACAGCGGCGGGGGTATAACACATAAACATGGTTTCTGGACATGGTTTCATTAAGAAAGCATGATCGCATGATAAAAGCTAAAGGTACCCATTAAGGAAGGGCCCCGAAAACGGGACAGAACACCGCAAGTAGCCGTAATGGCCGTTTTTGCGATCCCTACGGGATTATGGGAGATATCTAAAGGGCGACCAGATCCACATGGTGACAGGCGCAAGCATGGACGGCATCCCAAAGTTTCTAGATAGAACACATTCGACGCCGCCCATGCCCGCCCCCACCCACGAGTCTCTAACCTCCAGCGGCCTCCCCTGGTGGGGTCTACTTCGGAGGCGGGTCCCTACCAGGCAGTCGCCACCGACGGCCAGGGAAGAAGTCTGGCACACATCCACCGCCTGCCTGGTCCTACAAGCCTGAAACAGATGACATTGAAGAATATGATGGATACAAAATGAGGGACAGGAAAGTCGTAGTAGAAGAGGAACCACCGCAGCATTCGCCTACCGATCCGAGGAAACCACAAAAAATCCATGGATTAGAGTGAGCGGTTACCGAAACCTCCCGAATGCGAGTATCACACGGTACCGCGGCGTCAACTCGCTCGGCAAGACCAAATGCTACACACCTACCTACCACCAAGCCTTGTACACATTTATTTAGACCCTGTATTGAACACCTAAATGTTACCTGTGACTAAACACAATATATACAAGCTATACGTGAAGAATGGAGGCATTCGTAATACTTATTCCCATGTTTAGTGTTTGAATAAACTGGTTTGGGGCAACACTTATATGCCATCTTAACTAAGCTGCATTAAATTGGAGGTGTTCTAGTAATAGTTATTAACTGAGGCAGTGTTTTTAACACTTAAATGATTTCAGTCAAATTATATAATATATAAATTCAATAACAGCCCGCCTTGAAGTAATATGTGTATGTAATAATTTGTAAAATGTATGCAACAGTCATTGCATATGCTTATGTTATTGTATATATGTTCAATAATGTTATATGAGTGTATTACGTAATTTAATAATGTAGGAGCTGTGAGAATAATAGGTTAAAAGTTGCTAACAATGAGGTAACTTTCAGGCAATAATGAATTAGAAAGTTTAAATGTTACTTGTGATTCTTGGAAGAAATAATGTAATTTTAGTGACAGTTTATAAAAATTGCCAATCAACAACCAGAAAAAGCTTTAGTTAAATGAAGGTATTCTATTGGATTAGGAATAGCCAATCAGAGACTTGAAATATAGAAATTTACAAGTTTAGGCGGTTGAAATCAATTCAGTTGCCTGCAAACAGTGTTCCTAACCGGACGCGAGACACATCCTCGAGAGATTTAATACGTATTCGTGTGAGACGAAAAATAAGTTTACGTGTTAAAAAGTGCAATTAAGTAGTAAAAATAATCTCACAGCTCTCTATATCAGTGAAGTGTTATTTAAATCGTGTCAAGTATTAATAAAAGCAGTGAAGTAAAATTATAATCTGTGTAAGCCTACATTCTTGTCGCACCACAACCCTGCCAAGACATCCATGTCTCTAGCAGTAATGCTGACGCAGCCGAGGCAAACATAAATATATAATATCTAAAGAAACAGTCAAATTACAAAGTTAATATTTTTTAAACTTAGGACGAAGGCTTCCGGAAAGCGGGTACTATACGTGCGGTTGCAAACGAACTTCAAGTTCGGTTCCCCAACAGTTTAAATATAATACAACTCCTTCAATACTATCTACTTCATAACACACCTTAACTTCATAAGCTGCAGTTTATTATTAAACATTTGTGTATTTAACCAAATGAATTTGTATATCTCTTAGTTGAAAAACGTTAGCGGTATTTGTTCGGAATATCTACAACGTTTATTCCCATTTAGAAGTGTTGAATATATACTCGTGTACTGTGCGGTTCAAATCCCTTGACGTTTCATGACAACCAATACGGAGTGACCGCACGGTTGCCAAACTTCGCTTCACTTCGTCAGGACGTTACGCGTTTGTTATAAATATCATCGCAATGTTCGCTTGAAAACACGAACACACACAATAATGGAAATGTAATACACAAATAGAGAAATAAAAACCATACCTTACTACGCATCCTTTGATATTCAAGTGGCACAGCCCACGGCATATGCTTTTTCGCTTCCCTACACACACGTGAAACTGTTAGGACCGGTTTCACCAACAGATGCTAAATTTTAACACAACGTTAAACTGATTTAACACTGAAGTTAACACAAATTCTGTTTCATCAAACAATGTTAACTTTAACAATGTGTTAAAGTCGGTGTTAAGTTAACATCTCCATACCCTTGTGTTAAGGCATTTAAGTTCGAAAATGGCTGCCACAAACCAAGCTGTTGATGCAAGTTTGCTACAACTGATATTTTTAATGCCATTCTTAATAGAATAGTAGTCGTACATTATAATAAATGTGAAACCTTGTAAATGGATGAATTTTTAAAGCAATATAAACTGTCCAAGGGGTCATGAGGATGGTTTTTACGGGAAATACGAAAGGTTATAATACTACCAACAAAAGCATGCCTCTTTCTCCTATGCTACAAGTGTTAACTAGGTACTTAGATTTTATGCTACTATCATTTTTCATTTACTTGGTGGGTGATAATGTTGGTATTTCCAAAACTACCGTTTGTTGGTTTATCAGGAAGGTTTCCAAAGTATTTGGTTTGTCGCGGTTACTTCGTGTTATCTTATTTGCTGAGCGCCTGTTATTGTTTTACTATTTTTAATTTTGAGTTCTTTGTCCTCCGGCTAGCTATTATTACCCAGTCGAGCAAATCTTTTAAACAGAGTGTGTAAACGGAAAGGAGTTGTTACTAAAAGATAACACTGATAAAAGAATTTGTTTTTACACTTTTATTGCCGTCACACTTCATTGATTTCACAGATTTACTTTTGATTCACGCCCGACTGAAACTGTTATATTTTCGAATGTAACTATAATCACTTATTTGCCGCACATTATTAATTCGCGTATTTCACATTTTTGGAACTAACTTTACGACGCGAGAGATTCTGTAGAATTGCGCGACGTGTAACCCGTGAATGATTCTATTAAACTGTGTGACGTGTAACCCGCGAATGATTCTGTTGAACTGCGCGACGTTTGACTTGTGAATGATTCTGTTAAACTGCGCGACGTGTAACTCGTGAATGATTCTGTAGAACTGTGCGTTACTTGTCTCTGGCACGGAATTTATACTCCCTCACCCCGATATGCCTAAACATTATAACAGACCTGCTATTGGTTAATAAAGCGCGCCAACATTAGCGTCTATTTTTATATCCAATCAAAATTACGAACACATATGCTCTAGGGAAGATATTCCCTCCATTTCTAAAGAAAAGCGCGCTACTCTGACGTCATTTGTTTGTCTATTTTAATTGATAAACAACTCACCCCCTGGCTCATTGTTACTCGCTCCTATTGCCAGTTTCAGTGAGGCCGTGTAAACTTATTTCCTAAAAATGCTTATAATTAACATCTCAAATCATTGTCATACAATAATGTTAATTTACACTACAATCACTCTGGCATTTACAGTGTTGTGATATAAAATACTGCCTCAGGTTCAAGAAGCAAACAGTTTTTTTTGGGGGGGGGCGTCTGCTTGATTAATCAGCGATAACACATTTTCGTCCACTTTAGTTTCAATGTAGTGTCCAAAACCAGTTTTAAATGGTTTAAAACACTCTTCGCACTTATCGTTTCTGGTGCTGCACTTTGTTAGCATAAAATTTGCTTACTGGATTTAAGAGAAATGTGTTCATTCCAATTAAATTACTCGTGGATATTGTCCCAGGCTGCAATCTTATCCTTTAATGTAAGACCGTCAGCTTATTTGCACTGTACTTATTAATCAGATGTTAATTACGCGTTTCAAACGGTGAAACATTTCATTTGACATTGCTATTCTAACCTCAATCAGGAACATCACATGGCAATTGCCATGGATGTAAATAGTTGTCTGTTACTAACACAGAGAGCGCAGCGACCGCCGCCTTCTCGAAAGCTAGCGTTCGCAGTTGTCTTTGATGTTAACAAAATATTAGCTAACAATTTGCTGTAAAAGCTTGATGGAACGCAAAAGTTTCAACCTTATGTTAAACTTTGAACACCTTGTTAACAAACAACATGTTAGAGTATTTTTAACATTGGTTGGTGAAACCGGCCGTTAGTGTACTTAATAAGCACGCCTCAGCCGTAAGTTCTTGACATTTCGTGAAGTTAAGATTTTTGCATTTTTCTTCGTTGTCATACTTTTCAAGGAAGACAACAGTCCTAATCTTACTGCTATATCCACTGCTACTTTGTCAATGTTTTAATCATGAGCTATCGCGTTAATGGTGCAATGAATTCCATTGTTGATGCTTCCTCCAGAATATGATGACAGTTGCTGATTCTTTGATTAAAGTTCTCAATTGGCTTATTCTTTATAAGGTTTTTTTACTTTCTCTACTACGTATAGTAAGTAGGGGAAGTATTGTATTCCACCCAAAAATTTGATACCGATATTTCACCGGAAATACATGTTTTGAGAACCTTGAATAAATTTTTTTTTTGGTTACATGTCTATGTGTGTGTGTGTCTGTGAACAGCATAACTCAGAAACGAACAGTCGGATAAACACCAAACGTGGTATTTAGGCTCAGTATCTTCCAGAGATGCGACACAAAGGTTTTCAAGAAAATCCCCCCACCCCAGATTACCCTTTACATGGAACATTTTTCGAACATTTTAATTTTCTCAAAAATGGCTCTAACGATTTTGATTAAAATATATGTTTACGATACTTTCATGACAAATGAAATGTATCTCTCAAATTTTCTGGGAATGTCTCCAAAAGTATTCTTCATTGTGAACGACCTTTGTTTAACTGGTAAACCATAAGAGATAGACAAACTTTTACTACAGAAAAAATGTAAATCGCGTTAAAACACACAATTTATGTCATACTTTTTTCTGTTGAGTGAACCATTTTCGAGATATTGGTTGTTATTCCCTTAAATTTTCCAATACTTATACTTTTTCTCAAATTCGTTATTCATTTTTGTTGTCCTGGTAATGCAAAGAGAATGGAATACTCCATATAGCAACCAGTTCTTAAAATATTTGACTATAGCTTAAAGCCTACCATTACCCCTTGCATCTACAAGAAAATTAGCAATAAGATTAACATCTCGATAGACATGAAGCATATGGAGAATAAGCCTTTGTAAAAATAGTTTGTACAAGAGTAGAGAAAGTCTTGTGAGTGTAACACATCGGATTTTCTTTCACTGCATTCCAAGTAACGAAGTGTTGAATGTTGTAAAAAGCACAACACGCTCTACTCGTGTAAAGGTTACATGTTTGGTTTTAGGACTCGGCATTATACAGAAAACTAATCATTATGCGGAAGTAAGCATAATAACAATTAAAATGCACTTAATCATTGATTTTACAATTGTATTATTTTGCGAAACAAAACCATACATAACGTTACTTATTAAAAAACGTCAGGTATGGTTTTGTAGAGCTGCGTCAAGAGGGCTCTTAAAGGATTTTCCTGACGAGTTTGTAGGTGTATTAGAAAACCTCGTGGGCTAACTATTTGTAAATTTATTTAGGAAATGGAGAATTGCGCATTATTAAGCGATAATTATGTCTATGACATAACAATATGTAAAATAACTACGGTAGTACATGCATAATTATAACTAAAAGTCTCCGTTTAAACTTCACGAAAGATAACTGTATATTAATGGCGAACCATTGGGTATAAAAATATTATTCTTTTTTGTACTTCAGAAAAACGTCGCCTTTTACCCTAGCTA
This sequence comes from Deroplatys truncata, assembly GCA_030765065.1. Lineage (NCBI taxonomy): Eukaryota > Metazoa > Arthropoda > Insecta > Mantodea > Mantidae > Deroplatys > Deroplatys truncata. The sequence goes on along the minus strand of CM060987.1, from coordinate 62,532,623 downwards.
CTTGTTGCTTTTCTGAAATATGAAATACCCATGCGCGCACATGATATTCCAATTAGAGTTTTACTAGCGCCAAGGCGTACTGCCCGTATGAGGCAACGCCGCACTGCTCTATTCGCTAGTGCGTATTATTGGACACGCCTCAAACGTCAAGAGATTTGGACCGCATTATAGTGTTCATTACACGCGTTATCTCGTTGGGTTGCTTTAATGTTGTTAATTGTGTAATTTATTATTGCACCAGATACTACTGTTGTGCACGGTCGAGCATGTATCCCAAAGCAGGGTGTGATCGGAGAGGGTTTAGAGAGATAAAACTTATAAACATTTGCTTTTAATTTTATTGTTGTCTCCCCCACTGTAAAACACATATGAGCCTATCAAAATAATATAATATACTCCAGCCTAGCTGAAACTGTTCGCGTCTTTAGAATTTGCTATTTATGCACTACACTAAATTGTTTAAAAGGTGACATACTTTGTCGCTTGCGTTTAACTTCGTGACTTGCATCACCGACGTGAAAATTGCATTTTGTATTACATGTCTTATCGATAAACAAAATTGTGGGACCACCAGAATATAGGTCTCCTGCCTGAATTTTCACTATTGTCACTTCGACCGAACTTTCTTCCAAGATCACACAGAAGAAATACAACACTTCCTTGACAATCTCCTCCAATTATGACAAGGATATTGACACAGGACTACTACTCACTAAATCCCATCATTAATTCTTCGCTTAATCTTACCTTTAGCTTCAGACCTAGCCCATTGCACAGGCCTCAAGCCCTCAGCCAGTGATGGGGCGGCCCGGGAGAAAGGGCCTTCGACTGTGATCGACGTGGGCAGCGCAAGTTACACAGACGACATTGGCAACTGTGCACTACTGACGGGCAGGGATCACCTGTGAAGACCAACATAGAAAGTAACAACACATAATACATTAACATTTTACATTATCATTATGCTAAATACACGACAGCTCCAATCTTAGTAGAATAATAGTACACTAATCTTTAGCTTAGGTTAAGGTAATAAACGTCATGACCAGCAACGTCATACCTACAACAATTAGAAAGTAAGCAATTAAACATCTCCAACAATAACGCACGAACTATCACTGCTACTGTTCAGGTTTCATGGACAATCCCAGACACTAACCATTGACACGCTTGCATGCAACGCATGCTAGCCACACACTTTTCCAGGTTTATTTATTGAGAAATAAATGGCCTGGTGCCGATACATTGGACCCGGCTTACAGGCAAAAGATTTACATTGTTTATAATGAACTTAGTTACTATGAGAAATAATTGTTTTTTCGCCAAAACTCATACGGCTGCCGAGAACAGTCTCAGGCTGTGGATTGTCTGGGTTTAGAAAGCTTTTTTACTTTCTCTACTACGTATAGTAAGTAGGGGAAGTATTGTATTCCACCCAAAAATTCGATTCGAGATTTCACCGGAAATACACGTTTTGAGATCCCCTGAATCCAAAAAAAGCATTTTTGGAAACATGTTCGTGTGTGTATCTGTGTGTCTGTCTGTGAACAGCATAACTCAGAAACGAACAGTCGGATAAACACCAAGCTTGGTATTTAGGTTCAGTATCTTCCAAGGATACGACACGAAGGTTTTCAAGAAAATCCCCCTACCCCAAATTACCCTTTACATGGAAGATTTTTCGAAAATTTTAATTTTCTCAAAAACGGCTATAACGATTTTGATTAAAATATCATATGTTTAAGATATGTTTATGACAAATAAAATGTATATCTTGGATTTTCTGGGAATGTCTCCAAAAGTATTCTTCATTGTGAACGACTTTTGCATAACTGGTAAACCATGAGAGATAGACAAACTTTTACTGCACAAACAATGTAGATCGCATTAAAATACACAATTTATGTCATATACATTTTTTTTGTTGAGTGAACCATTTTCGAGGTATTGCTTGTTATTCCCTTAAATTTTTCAATACTTATTTTCTCAAATGGGAATTCGTTATTCATTTTTTTTTGTCTAGGATATGCAAAGAGTATTAATCTGTGGCAAAGGGAATGGTGCTGCACCTAGCAACCAGCTATTAAGAGATATGTATGTGCTTAAAGGCTACTGTATTTCTACATTGCCCTTGTAAATATATATTCCCCTTACATCTACAAGAAAATTAGCAATAAGATAGACTCTGCAAATGTTTATCTCGATTAACATGAAGTAGATGGAGAATAAGCGTTTGTAAAAATAGTTTGTACAAGAGTAGAGAAAGTCATGTGAGTGAACACATCAGATTTTTTTCCAATACATAAATATATGCACACACTAAACAAACACGCACATACTCTCTCTCTCTCTCTCTCTCTCTCTCTCACACACACACTCCTAACCATGCTTAACACGTCCCAGTTCAAACACACGAACGCCCCCTCACACGAACTTTATACACTAACACTATTTTATACGAGAGTAAGTCAATAAGCATCCACACACTACTTTTAATTTTTTGTAGGTTGGCTGTATTGGTTTGTGCGCGAGCATGTCGACGCGTTGTTCCTTGTCTCCGCTTGTGGAATGTTTGACCGCTATCACTCCAGTGAGCGTTGTATAATAAGCATGGCTGCCCCCACACCGTTTGCACCAAAGAAGAACAGCGTGCGGTTATCCGTGTTATCATCATTTGAAGCTGTATCAGAAGACGAAATCCATTGAAGACTTATCGCATAATATGGGGGCAATGTTTACCCCGAATGGGTTGAAAAGTTCAAAAATGGTCGGACAACTGTGAAGGACAAGGAAAGAGCAGGACGCCCATACTGACGTAAACAATGAGCAAATCCGTATCCTGATTCAAAGAACCGAAGATTGACAGCCGATGAAGTGTCAAATCATATCTTTTTTGGTCTATTCAAAAATATCTTAAGGGGCCGTCGCTTCACAACAGACCAAGAAGTGGAGGAACCGATGCATATATGGTTTGCCGCTCAACCGAAAAACTGTTTTTTTTTTCCTGAGGGCATCAGAAAGCTTGTGCAACGATGGACCATGTGCATTGAGAAGCAAGAGGGCTACGTTAAAAATGAGGTAATTGTAAGTTTCTATTATTGTTATAATAAATTTAAAAAATTATATGCAGATACTTCCTCGTACTAACCGGTGTGCTATGCGTGATCCGACTAATGCATGGCTCAACATAATTACACAGCAATATACAACTAACGGTCGCCGTGGCCGAGTGGTTAGACCGCTCGCCTCCCACCGAGGCGGCCCGGGTTCAATCCCAGGGACCTGCATGTGGGATTTGTGGTGGACGAAGCGGCGTCTGGGCGGGTTTTCTCCGGGTTCTCCGGTTTCCCCCGCCATTCATTCCACCAACTGCTCCGTCATCACCTTTCCTTTCATCCATTTCACCCACATTTCGTTTCATCTACTTCCTTCATCCCATACCAGGCATCACCCATCCTGGATATTCTATCTGATCCATGAGTGTCTGTTCCTCGACGGGCCTCTGACCCCAGGCACACGTTTGTAAGTCCTGGGGGTGTAAGTCCTACATAAGAGGAGAATGAATGAATGAATATACGACTAACACTGGAGGGTTTTTGAGGGAGATTGAGCGGAGAGCCTCACATATACCCCAGCCATTGCACACCGGCTGGGGGTTGAATGCAATAATGTGTTTTCCCACCACGGAAAAAAAGTCCTAGGCTTAACACTTACAGCGTCATTTTCGTTAGCTCTTTTGTTTGAGACTCCACACGTAACTTTCGAAAAATCTGAAACTTACTCAAGCTACCATTACATTCTGTTCTTTTTAGCTCAAGGTTTTTTGTATGGTCTGACTCGTCATCCCCCTTCGTTGCATTTTCTGGACAGTTTCTCTTCACAGTTTCAGCATTGGCCTACTTCTAAATTCTTACAACTAGCATATTATTACACCGATCATGTGTGTTATTTAATATTTACAAGTGGAGTGGTGTGATTGACTATTGTTGTATTAGTATTGTTATTATAATACTACCACAAATAAATTTTTTTGGTTGCAATGCCTATATGATTAGTTTAAGAACATAATGTATCATTCACTACTCAGTCTTAGTTTTCAACTCATTTCAAAATTATTGCTTTTGCAGATAACCTTTTATTACTAAACCCACGCAATTAACAGCAAGGAAGCCGAAACTATGCAAATTCAGACATTAAAACATTTGAAAATTGGACACAAAGTAAACAAGGTAAGAGCTCAACGACAGCAAATCAAAGGATATTACGGAAAAGGAAATCTGACTATTAATATTTATTTGATCCATAGAAATCTTGAACAAAAAAATCTGGTGTTACACTCACAAGACTTTCTCTACTCTTGTACAAACTATTTTTACAAACGCTTATTCTCCATATGCTTCATGTTAATCGAGATAAACATTTGTAGACTCTGTCTTATTGCTAAGTTTCTTGTAGATGAAAGGGGAATGTATATTTACAAGGGCAATATAGAATACGTAGCCTTTAAGCATATGCATATCTCTTAATAGCTGGTTGCTAGGTGCAGTACCATTCCCTTTCCCACAGATTAATACTCTTTGCATATCCAAGACAAAATATGAATAATGAATTCCCATTTGAGAAAATAAGTATTGAAAAATTTAAGGGAATAACAAGTAATATCTCAAAATGGTTCACTCAACAAAAAAATGTATGACATAAATTGTGTATTTTAACGCGATCTACATTTTTTGTGTAGTAAAAGTTTGTCTATCTCTTATGGTTTACCAGTTATGCAAAAGTCGTTCACAATGAAGAATACTTTTGGAGACATTCCCAGGAAATTCAAGATATACATTTTATTTGTCATAACAATATCTTAAACATATGATATTTTAATCAAAATCGTTAGAGCCATTTTTGAGAAAATTAAAAATTTCGAAAAATCTTCCATGTAAAGGGTACTCTGGGGTGGGGGGATTTTCTTGAAAAGCTTCGTGTCGCATCCCTGGAAGATACTAAACCTAAATACCAAGTTTAGTGTTTATCCGACTGTTCGTTTTTGAGTTATGCTGTTCACAGACACACAAACAGACACACAGACAGACACACAGACACACACGGACATGTTTCCAAAAATGGTTTTTTTGGATCCAGGGGGTCTCAAAACATGTATTTCCGGTGAAATCTCGGTATCGAATTTTTGGGTGGAATACAATACTTCCCCTATTTACTATACGTAGTAGAGAAAGTAAAAATGAATAATGAATTTGAGAAAATGTTTAGTATTGGAAAATTTAAGGGAATAACAAGCAATATGTCGAAAACGGTTCACTCAACAAAAAAAATGTATATGACATATATTGTGTATTTAACGCGATCTACATTTTTGTGTAGTAAAATTTTGTCTATCTCTTATGGTTTACCAGTTATACAAAAGTCGTTCACAATGAAGAATACTTTTGGCGACATTCCCAGGAAATTAAAGATATACATTTTATTTGTCATAACAATATCTTAAACATATGATATTTTAATCAAAATCGTTAGAGCCATTTTCGAGAAAATTAAAATTTTCGAAAAATCTTCCATGTAAAGGGTACTCTGGGGTGGGGAGATTTTCTTGAAAAGCTTCGTGTCGCATCTCTGGAAGATACTGAACCTAAATACCAAGTTTGGTATTTATCCGACTGTTCGTTCTTGAGTTATGCTGTTCACAGACACGCAGACACACACACACACACACACACGGTCATGTTTCCAAAAATGCTTTTTTTTGGATTCAGGGGGTCTCAAAACATGTATTTCCGGTGAAATATCGGTATCGAATTTTTGGGTGGAATACAATACTTCCCCTACTTACTATACGTAGTAGAGAAAGTAAAAAGTGGAATAAAATATGAAGGGATGTTCTTAGATGAAAAGTTTAATTTCAACAAACACGTGGCTAATATAACAGGAAAAGCACTTCTCTTAATAAATATGCTGAAAAAACTTCAAAATTACAGTGGCGCCTAGGCCACCAAGCATTGAGGATTATCTATAAAGGCGCAATGGCACCGGTTTTAACTTATGGTTCACCAATTTGGGAACAAGCTATAAAGAAGCAGAAAAACTTTAAAAGGTTTCATAGAGTTCAAAGACTGATGAACATCAAAACAGCCAAAGTATACAGAACAGTCTCATTTGTTGGCTTTAGACGCATAAACTAGAAATTGATGAAGCAGCAAAGATATACAGGGAAACACACAATTCTACAGATTATGATGTACCAGTGGAAGTGCAGAAATGGACCCACCCAGCTGACAAGTAAGCCTATAAGAGGTAAACGAAAAATATATATAAAGCAGAATTCAAGACAAAGCTGGGGGCAGCAACAGTTTTTATTTTATTTTTCAAGCAAGGAACAATTTGCAATTCTAAGAGCGCTGGAAAAACAAACATTTTAATACCACACCTAAGGAAAGAAATGTCGCAGCATACAATGACAGCCAAATAACGTTAACACAACTAAACATAATTATAAACATAACTACTTGATAGGGGAAATTCACGACTAAATCAGGAGGTTAAAGCTATGTCATTGGAAAATACATTTTGCGTGGATCGAAGCTCATTCAGGCTTCCTAAGGAAGGAATTGTTTAATAAATTAGCCTAGGAAGCAGCTCTTGAAAACAAAAGTGTCGTAGCGTATGATAAGTAACATAAATCTTCAGTCGTAAGAAAAGTTAAGGAGGAAGGACTTTTTCGATGGCAACGTGAGTGGACCTGCACAACTAAAGGCGTTTCATGCAGAAATTTTATTCCATCTGGTGTCCAAAGAATGAAACAAAACATCCCAATCAACCCAGCATTAACAGCAATTATTGGTGGACATGGAAAAACCAAGGCATACCTGTACAAGATACGAATAACAGGTGACACCACATGTTCCTGTCTACTAGAACAGATGGTACCTCTCATCAACAGATGCCCAAAACTACAAAAGGAAAGGGGTGGCCTTAAACACGCTACTGAACTCAAGAAAACCAAATGACCAGTGACAGCGGAGCTTCTAATAAACAAATATCTAAGCCTTTTTAATATACTTGTCAAAAAATAGGCTTTTAAGCCCCAAAGTGAACTCTCAATGTAAACACGTAAATAGAAGCATAGAAGTATTGCATAGAGAAGACCATATTAACTAAGGAAAATTGCACTGTTAACATGTAAGTGTTGTAATGTAAAAATAGTATATAGTATTACGTTGCATAATGGAGCATACTTACGAAAAATAATAATGCACTTGAGCATTACTTTGCCTTCGTCCATTTGGAAGCTGTATTGGCAAAGTGATTTAAGATTATTCTCTTTCATTACTAAATAATAAACTTTTCTATAACCAAAACACTTTGGCTAAGGAAATCTCAATAGGATAATTCTGCCCTATGGATAAGTAAGTTAATAAATGTATAACTTGTGATTTCTAGAAAGAGTGTTTTACTTTCTCTATTACGTACAGTAAGTAGGGGAAGTATTGTATTCCACCCAAAGATTCGATACCGAGATTTCACCGGAAATATATGTTTTGAGACCCCCTGAATCCAAAAAAAAAACATTTTTGAAACATGTCCCTGTGTGTGTCTGTGAACAGCATAACTCAGAAACGAACAGTCCGATAAACACCAAACTTGGTATTTAGGTTTAGTATCTACCAGAGATGCGACACGAAGTTTCAAAGAAAATCCCCCCACCCCAAACTACCCTTTACATGGAACATTTTTCGAAAATTTTAATTTTCTCAAAAATGGCTCTAACGATTTTGATTAAAATATCATATGTTTAAGATATTGTCATGACCAATGAAATGTATATCTGGGATTTTCTGGGAATGTCTCCAAAAGTGTTCTTCATTGTGAACGACTTTTTCATAACTGGTAAACCATAAGAGATAGACAAAATTTTACTACAGAAAAAATGTAGATCGCGTTAAAATACACAATTTATGTCATATACATTTTTGTTGTTGAGTGAACCGTTTTCGAGATATTGCTTGTTCTTCCCTTAAATTTTCCAATACTTATACTTTTTCTCAAATTCGTTATTCATTTTTACTTTCTCTACTACGTATAGTAAGTAGGGGAAGTATTGCATTCCGCCCAAAAATTCGATACCGAGATTTCACCGGAAATACATGTTTTGAGACCCACTAAATCCAAAAAAAGCATTTTTGGAAACATGTCCGTGTGTGTGTCTGTGTGTGTGAGTGTCTGTGTGTGTGTGTGTGTGTGTGACTGTGAACAGCATAACTCAAAAACGAACAGTTGTATAAACACCAAACTTGGTATTTAGGTTTAGTATCTACCAGAGATGCGACACGAAGGTTTCAAAGAAAATCCCCCCACCCCAAACTACCCTTTACATGGAACATTTTTCGAAAATTTTAATTTTCTCAAAAATGGCTCTAACGATTTTGATTAAAATATCATATGTTTAAGATATTGTCATGACCAATGAAATGTATATCTGGGATTTTCTGGGAATGTCTCCAAAAGTGTTCTTCATTGTGAACGACTTTTTCATAACTGGTAAACCATAAGAGATAGACAAAATTTTACTACACAAAAAATGTAGATCGCGTTAAAATACACAATTTATGTCATATACATTTTTGTTGTTGAGTGAACCGTTTTCGAGATATTGCTTGTTCTTCCCTTAAATTTTCCAATACTTATACTTTTTCTCAAATTCGTTATTCATTTTTACTTTCTCTACTACGTATAGTAAGTAGGGGAAGTATTGCATTCCACCCAAAAATTCGATACCGAGATTTCACCGGAAATACATGTTTTGAGACCCACTAAATCCAAAAAAAGCATTTTTGGAAACATGTCCGTGTGTGTGTGTGTGTGAGTGTCTGTGTGTGTGTGTGTGTGTGTGTGTGTGTGTGTCTGTGAACAGCATAACTCAAAAACGAACAGTTGTATAAACACCAAACTTGGTATTTAGGTTCTGTATCTTCCAGAGATGCGACACGAAGGTTTTCAAGAAAATCCCCCCACCCCAGACTACCCTTTACATGGAAGATTTTTCGAAAATTTTAAGTTTCTCAAAAATGGCTCTAACGATTTTCATTAAAATATCATATGTTTAAGATAATGTCATGAGAAGTGAAATGTATATCTCGAATTTTCTGGGAATGTCTCCAAAAGTATTCTTCATTGTGAACGACTTTTGCATAATTGGTAAACCGTAGGAGATAGACAGAATTTTACTACTCAAAAAATGTAGATCGCGTTAAAATACACAACTTATGTCATATACATTTCTTTTGTTGAGTGAACCGTTTTCGAGATATTGCTTGTTATTTCCTTAAATTTTTCAATACTTATACTTTTTCTCAAATTCGTTATTCATTTTTTACTTTCTCTACTACGTATAGTAAGTAGGGGAAGTATTGCATTCCACCCAAAAATTCGATACCGAGATTTCACCGGAAATACATGTTTTGAGACCTCCTGAATCCAAAAAAAGCATTTTTGGAAACATGTCCGTGTGTGTGTCTGTGTGTGTGTGTGTGTGTGTGTGTCCGTGTGTCTGTGTGTGTGTGTGTGTCTGTGAACAGCATAACTCAAAAACGAACAGTCGGATAAACACCAAATTTGGTATTTAGGTTCAGTATCTTCCAGATATGCGACACGAAGGTTTTCAAGAAAATCCCCCCACCCCAGACTACCCTTTACATGGAACATTTTTCGAAAATTTTAATTTTCTCAAAAATGGCTCTAACGATTTTGATTAAAATATCATATGTTTAAGATAATGTCATGAGAAATGAAATGTATATCTCGAATTTTCTGGGAATGTCTCCAAAAGTATTCTTCATTGTGAACGACTTTTGCATAATTGGTAAACCATAAGAGATAGACAAAATTTTACTACTCAAAAAATGTAGATCTCGTTAAAATACACAACTTATGTCGTATACATTTCTTTTGTTGAGTGAACCGTTTTCGAGATATTGCTTGTTATTCCCTTAAATTTTCCAATACTTATACTTTTTCTCAAATTCGTTATTCATTTTTTTATGTCCTGGACTTGCAAAGAGACTGGAATGCGCCGCATAGCAACTAGCGTTAAAATATTAGACCATCGCTTAAAAGCTACCATATTCCCCTTGCATCTACAAGAAAATTAGCAATAAGATTGACATCTCGATATCTCGATTAACATAAAGCATATGGAGAATAGGTGTTTGTAAAAATAGATTGTACAAGAGTAGAGAAAGTCATGTGAGTGTAACACATCAGATTTTTTTATATCCTGGACATGCAAAGAGAATGAAATGCGCCACATAGCAACCAGCGTTAAAATATTTGACTATCGCTTATAACCTACCATATTCCCCTTGCATCTACAAGAAAATTACCAATAAGATTGACATCTCGATATATCGATTAACATGAAGCATATGGAGAATAGGCGTTTGTAAAAATAGATTGTACAAGAGTAGAGAAAGTCATGTGAGTGTAACACATCAGATTTTTACTTTCTCTACTACGTATAGTAAGTAGGGGAAGTATTGCATTCGACTAAAAATTTCGATACCGAGATTTCACCTGAAATACATGTTTTGAGACCTCCTGAATCCAAAAAAAAGCATTTTTGGAAACATGTCCGTGTGTGTGTCTGTGTGTGTGTGTGTCTGTGTGTGTGTGTGTGTGTCTGTGTGTGTCTGTGAACAGCATAACTCAAAAACGAACAGTCCGATAAACACCAAATTTGGTATTTAGGTTCAGTATCTTCCAGAGATGCGACACGAAGGTCTTTAAGAAAATCCCCCCACCCCAGACTACCCTTTACATGGAAGATTTTTCGAAAATGTTAATTTTCTCAAAAGTGGCTCTAACGATTTTCATTAAAATATCATATGTTTAAGATAATGTCATGAGAAATGAAATGTATATCTCGAATTTTCTGGGAATGTCTCCAAAAGTATTATTCATTGTGAACGTTTTTTGCATAACTGGTAAACCGTAAGAGATAGACAGAATTTTACTACACAAAAAATGTAGACCGCGTTAAAATACACAACTTATGTCATATACATTTCTTTTGTTGAGTGAACCGTTTTCAAGATATTGCTTGTTATTTCCTTAAATTTTTCAATAATTATACTTTTTCTCAAATTCGTTATTCATTTTTTACTTTCTCTACTACGTATAGTAAGTAGGGGAAGTATTGCATTCCACCCAAAAATTCGATACCGAGATTTCACCGGAAATACATGTTTTGAGACCTCCTGAATCCAAAAAAAGAATTTTTGGAAACATGTCCGTGTGTGTGTCTGTGTGTCTGTGTGTGTGTGTGTCTGTGTGTGTGTCTGTGTGTGTGTGAACAGCATAACTCAAAAACGAACAGTCGGATAAGCACCAAACTTGGTATTTAGGTTCAGTATCTTCCAGAGATGCGACACGAAGGTTTTCAAGAAAATCCCCCCACCCCAAACTACCCTTTACATGGAAGAGTTTACGAAAATTTTAATTTTCTCAAAAATGGCTCTAACGATTTTGATGAAAATATCATATGTTTAAGATAATGTCATGGGAAATGAAATGTATATCTCGAATTTTCTGGGAATGTCTCCAAAAGTATTCTTTATTGTGAACAACTTTTGCATAACTGGTAAACCATAAGAGATACACAAAATGTTACTACACAAAAAGTGTAGATCGCGTTAAAATACACAACTTATGTCATATACATTTCTTTTGTTGAGTGAACCGTTTTGGAGATATTGCTTGTTATTTCCTTAAATTTTCCAATACTTATACTTTTTCTCAAATTCGTTATTCATTTTTTTATGTCCTGGACATGCAAAGAGAATGGAATGCACCACATAGCAACCAGCGTTAAAATATTTGACTATCGCTTAAAAGCTACCATATTCACCTTGCATCTACAAGAAAATTACCAATAAGATTGACATATCGATATCTCGATTAACATGAAGCATATGGAGAATAGGCGTTTTTTAAAAATAGTGTGTACAAGAGTAGAGAAAGTCATGTGAGTGTAACACATCAGATTTTTTTTTTATGTCCTGGACATGCAAAGAGAATGGAATGCGCCACATAGCAACCAGCGTTAAATTATTTGACTATCGCTTAAAACCTACCATATTCCCCTTTCATCTACATGAAAATTACCAATAAGATTTACATCTCGATTAACATGAAGCATATGGAGAATAAGCGTCCGTAAAAATAGTTTGTACAAGAGTAGAGAAAGTCATGTGAGTGTAACACATCAGATTTTTTATTATTTATTTATTATTGTCGCTTTAACAATAAAGTCAAAACGCGACTACAACAAATTTTAATAATTACAATATTTTGAAACAAATTACAACATTGATTATATAACATTATACAATTTTATTTCTTTTAAAAACTTTACTATGTTGTGACAGATGGTTGGATCACTCAAGGCTACCAGAGGTTAGCAGGAATATCACACTGAAGCCGATGAACATCGTAGATAGGACACTCTGCAACTATATGCTGAACTGTGAGAATGGAGTGACAGTGCTTGCATGCAGGCTGATTATCTTTTCCAAGGAGATATGAATGGGTAATTGCAGTATGTCCGATACGTAGCCTGGTGAGAAGTACCTGGTCACGATGAATTAGATGTTTTATTGGGTAACTCTAACTAGGATTGGAGCTTAAGTCGATTAGTTCGCTATTGGATGTGGAACTCCTGTGAAGTTCTCCTGTCTTTAAATCATGTATTGTATTTCTGGTAAACAGACAAAAACTTTAAAACGTTATATAACCTCGTTAAAAACATGCAATTTACGTCAAATACATTTCCAAAACCATAATTGGTATTGGTTTCAAGTTTCCAGCACTTTATAGATTTGTTTAAATGCCAAACCACCATTCCTTTCTTTCAGATGATGTCGTGCAAAGGGTATGGAATTTCAAATCCAACATGCAGCGACCCACATTTTAAAGATTTGATGTCTTCGGCGTTGTGTATCTCCCTTATCTTGTATCTACAACGTAATTTATAATAAAACCTTGCCTGTTATTGTCTGTGCTCGCACGGTGTTGCGCGCCAGAGCCAATGCCGGCTGGCTTCCGCCTCACGACAGGCTTTATGTCCTTCGGTTACCACTAGTAATTAGCGTCAGTAGTCCCTTTTCATTTGCGAAGATGGGAAAGCAGTTATCTTTAGAACAACATAACATAACAAACGTTACGATAGACTACAGTGGTCGAACTAAATCGTGCCAATCTAAATGTGTTTACTCGGTACAATGCTTGTTTAGCTGCGGAAGGACATTTCCAGAATTTGCTATGAGGTAAGAGTTAATTTTGTTATATTTTATGTACAGGTTTATAGGAATACAGATTTAAGAAGATAAGACGGAGTGCTGTGGCTTATTGTGCTACCCAAACTAAAACCTCTTGCGAGCGGTCAGGTTATATACCGAAGACCCTGTATATTATATTTACATAAATCTATCGTTGGTAGAGGAAGTTACGTAATGATATATTACATAGAAATTTTAATACTAAGCTAAAGTTTTGAAAGTTAAAGTGTGGGAGTAACAATCATAATCTTGCAAGTATTACTTCGAATGAAAGTCCTCCTTTCAAAATTTCTCATTTAAAAATATCCGTTTCATTTTAAGGGTATAAAACTTATCAAAATATATCTAAATTTATAATCCTCTAAACACACTTATTCCAATGGATTCAGTGAAACAAGTGAGGAGCTTTTGTAGATTTCTCGCTTTCCTCTATAATTCACGGATGCATATTTGTTTCACCAAAGCGATCACCAGGTATAGCAGTCCTTAAGTTATCTATTCATTCATTTCACTGCAAAAGGGAAAACTACAAAGGCCAAGGTAAAAATCGGTCCGAGTGCTGTCTGCAAACGCCAAAAGATAACACGAGGAATGGGAGGGATTGCTCTGTTATCTACTACCTCATTATCTACAGTCCAGGTCAGTTCAACCTTGTTTGCTTCCATCTAGCTTTAATGCTTAGAAACTATGCCTGGTGATTACTAAGCATGCGATATTCGGGATCAATAGAATGGAATACACTGCGTTCAGGTTAAGTATTCCCTGATAGGCGAACCGAGCGGGATGTCTCAGGTGGTTTCGTCTGTGACTTGCAGTCGGGAGGTTGTGGTTTCGATTCCCGTGGCCGACCTTCCTGACTCATGCGTTTTTCAAGGGGTTTCTCGGGTTGCCAGGTGAATGCTGGGTAGGATTTTCACATCCCCTGAATTTCCTGTCATCTCCTTTCTCATTTCATTTTTTCATGATCTTTCATGCGTAGGCCTCTTTCAGGGTTGGAAATGTCGGCGATGTTTCGGTGCAGTGTGGCATTGGAAAAGGATGCTCTTTGTGACTATCCCCGTCTCTCGGCTTTCGGCTGGCTGCTGGGGGTGTCCGAACCCCCTTGAGGGGTGTTGGAACCCTCTGTGCGGGATGGTCTGCCTGTTCGCCTGCGGGACTCTGCCATTTGTGTGCCGTCACTCCTATTTCCGGCTGCACGGTGTTTCCTCTCACCTCATCCTTTCTCCTGGAGACGCCCCCTTGTGGGGCGTAGGTACAATATCCCATATGTGGATCAGTGCCGAGTCCCCTCCGTAGACATTCCAATCCCTGATAGCCGTATCTCTAGCCCAGTAGGCAGGAGTATACACACTCTTTGCGTTGTTACAAGATCAAGTGAATTCCTATTGAATTCCAACCAAAAATACAAAATCGAAATTTCACCGGAAATACATGTTGTGAGGTGTCCTGAATCCAAGTAAAGAATTTTTGGAAGCATGTCCGTGTGTCTGTCTGTTAACAGCATAACTCAGAAACGAAAATTTCGATAATACCAAACTTGGTACTTGAGTTCACTATCTTCTGAAGAAGATGGTTTTGTTGCTGCTACGTTATTTGCACCAGGCTTTGGACGTCAATTTGAAGGAGTTGTATTATATTTCAACTGTTGGGGAGCAGGAACTTGAAGTAGTTGCAACCGCACGCATAGTAAACAGTTTCCGGTAGCCTTCGCCTCAAATGTACTTTCAGGTGGCCTTTGCCCCAAGTTTAAAAACATATTAACTTTGTAATTTGACTGTTTCTTTAAATATTATACATTTATGTTTGCCTCGGCTGCGTCAGTATTATAGTTAGAGACACGTTTCTCTTAGCAGGGTTGTGGTGCGACTAAGAATGTAGGCTTACACAGATTATAATCTTACTTCACTTCTTTTATTAATGCTTGACACGATTTAATTAATACTTCACACATATAGAGAGAGAGCTGTGAGATGTTTTTATTAAATACTTGCACTTTTTAACACGTAAACTTATTCTTCGTCTCACACGAATACGTATTAAAGCTCTCGAGGACGCATCTCGCATCCGGTTACAAACACTGTCTGCAGGCAACTGAATTGATTTCAACCGCCTAAACTTGTAAATTTCTGTATTTCAAGTCTCTGATTGGCTATTCCTAATCCAATAGAATACCTTCATTTAACTAAAGCTTTTTCTGGTTGTTGATTGGCTATTTTATAAACTGTCACTAAAATTACATTAATGCTTCCAAGAATCACAAGTAACATTATTAAACTCTCAAACTCATTATTGCCTCAAGGTTACCTCATTGTTAGCAACTTTTAACCTATTATTCTCACAGCTCCTACATTATTAAATTACGCAATACATTCAGATAACATTATTACACATGGATACAATAATATAAACATATACAATGACTGTAATATACACTTTTTATATATTGCTACATACACATATTGCTTTAAGGTGGGCTGTTATTGAATTTATATATTATATAATTTCACTGAAATTATTCAAGTATTAAAAATACTGCCCCACTTTTAAGGATACAACACGAAGATTTTCAAGAAAATCCCCACACCCGACTACAATTTACATGGAAGCATTTTCGAAAATAATGAGTTTCTCAAAAATGGTTCAAACGATTTTGATTAAAATGTCGTATGTTTAAGATATTTTCATGGCAAATGAAATGTTTACCTTGAATTTTCTGGGGATGTCCTCAAAAACCCTCTTCATACTGAATGAGTTTCGCATAACTGGTAAACCGTAAGAGATAAACAAAATTTTACTACACAAAAAATGTAGATTTCGTTAAAACACATTTCTGAGATATTCCTTGCCATTTGTTTGAATTTTCCAATATTTATAATTTTTCTCAAATGGGAATTCGTTATTCCTTCTTTTTAATGTCTGGACATGTAAAGAGAATGGAATGCTCCACATAGGAACCAGCTCTTAAAATATTTGACTGTCGCTTAAAGCCTACCATATTCCCCTTGCACCTACAAGAAAATTAGCAATAAGATTAACATCTCGATTAACATGAAGCATATGGAGAATAAGCGTTTGTAAAAATAGTTTGTACAAGAGTAGAGAAAGTCATGTGAGGGTTAACACATTAGATTTTTTCTTCTATTATGTATTGACTCATCTGTTATTTATTGTAATTACTTATGTGTTTTGGTTTCATTTCTTTATTTAGTTGTTTAGATTCTCCAGTCAATAATTACGTATCAATGTGTACGGTATCAATGTTTCACTTATGTAAAACGCAATAAAAATAAAATCTGATGTGTTACACTCACATGACCTTCTCTTTTCTTGTACAAACTATTTTTACAAACTCTTATTCTCCATCCATTTCATATTAATCGAGATAAAATTTGCAGAAACGATCTTTCTACATGCAAAGAGAATTGCATTTTACACATAGCGACCAGTTCTAAAAATATTTTACGATCGCGTAAGGCGTACTATGTTCCCCTTGTTTTGTATTTGCAAGGGCAATATAAGCACAGACATATCTCTTAATAGCTGGTTGCTATGTGCAGCACCATTCTCTTTGCCACAGATTAACACTCTTTGCATATCCAATATTAAAATATGAATAACGAATTCCCATTTGAGAAAATAAGTATTGAAAAATTTAAGGGAATAACAAGCAATATCTCGAAAATGGTTCACTCAACAAAAAAAATATATATGACATAAATTGTGTATTTTAACGCGATCTACATCTTTTGTGTAGTAACATTTTGTCCATCTGTTATGGTTTACCAGTTATACAAGAATACGTTTGGAGACATTCCCAGAAAATTCAAGATATACATTATATTTGTCATGAATATATCTTAAACATATGATATTTTAATCAACATCGTTAGGCCCATTTTTGAGAAAATTAAAATTTTCGAAAAATTTTCCATATAAAGGGTAATCTGGGGTGGGGGGATTTTCTTAAAAACCTTTGTGTCGCATCTCTGGAAGATACTGAACCTAAATACCAAGTTTGGTGTTTAGCCGACTGTTCGTTTCTGAGTTATGCTGTTCACAGACACACACAGACACACACACGGACGTGTTTCCAAAAATGCTTTTTTTGGATTCAGGGGGTCTCAAAACATGTATTTCCTGTGAAATCTCGGTATCGAAGTTTTGGGTGGAATACAATACTTCCCTACTTACTATACGTAGTCCTGAGATTCTCTATTATCCAACCAAGTATAATTATCAAATTAATGTACCATATCTTGGATATGTACAATTGTCTACCTCCAGAGGCACATAGCGTCAGTTTTAATACATTTCATTTTAAGAACTCTATGGCTGAACGACAATTATTTTTATAAAATTCAGCCATGTTTTTTCTAAAACATAAGCTATAAGTTATTAAACAAATTCTGCACGCACAATTTTATCTAGGTTTATTTTATTTTGTGTATTTATATGTAAAAAAGCTGGTGATGATGATAATAATAATAATAATAATAATAATAATAATAATAATACTATATCGACTATATTTATAGAATCAATGATTTTGAAGTATAGATGTGGTGAATGTCATTTTGCAACAAAATACTTCTTTGAATTTAAATCACAGTAGAAATGGCAATACACTCTTCTATGTGTGTATAAAGGCCGTTATCTCCACAAGGTCTCACCCGAGATATCAAGAGGTGGTTCAATATACAGGGCACGTAATGTAGATGTACTGCATTCACATTGATATTTTTCATTTTTTCCCCTTACAGAATAACATATCATGCATGCGAAATATTGTTAGACATCCTGGTATGAATGGATAGATCGTATTATGTAATATTATGTGTTTCTTCCAAAGATGTGTTTCTGATCAAACACTGCAAGAATTCTAACATTGGATAAAAGTAACGAGACACATCTATTCAGTAAAGAAAAAAGAAAACCAGTTTTAGTAAAAAATATTTTACATTCACATGACCTACTCTACCCTCTATTATTTATTACTGGGTATAAAAACTACTCCTACAAAAACTTATTTTTACCTTCTCTACTACGTATAGCAATAAGGGAAGTATTGTATTCCACATAAAAATTCGATATTGAAACTTTATGGAAAATACATGTTTTGAGGCCCCGAAACAAAAAAAATTAGAAAAAGGTTCTTCTTGTGAGTCTGTCTGTCTGTCTGCATGTGTGTGTCTGTGAACAGCATAACTCAAAAACGAAAAGTCGAATAAGTACCAAACCCCCAGCTACCCTTTAGATGGAACATTTTCCGAAAATTTTGATTTCTAAAAAATGGCTCTAATGATTCTGATTAAAATACCATATATGAAAGGTATTTTCATGTCAAATAAAATGCACATCTTGAATTTTCTGGGAAATACCTATCAAGTTTTCATTCGGAAATAATTTTGTGTAATCTTGTATAACAGGCGAAAACGTACTGCATAAGAAATATAGATCTCTTTAAAAAACACAATTTATTTCAAATAAGTTTTTTTATACCATAGGCCATTTCTGAGATATCCGTTACTAATTGTTCGAATTTTTCATTTCTTGGTCATTCTTTAAAGTCCTTTCGAAATTCTCTTGTTTCTCGTGATTTTACAGAAAGTAGGTATTTATAAGCGAATGTGTTATGTAGCTATTTTTGCAATGCTTTATTTGGATTAAAACGTAGTAGATATACTAAAAATAAGTTTCAAAAGTTAAATTGTTTTGTTTATGGACGCTCTTTAACAACCAAGGTTCTTAGCGTCCCATTCTATATTGCGCGTGAAAGACCGGAAATTTTGCTCAGAGGTCTCTTTAACAGGCTTGAGGTTCTTTTACGTGCCGTAAATCTACCACGCGGGAGCACAGGTTTTATTTCTTTTCCGAAGGAAGCCATGCTAAGGACTTTTGCGTCCGAAAAAAATCCATTGCCCTCTGCCGGATTTGAGCCCGCAACCTCGGGAACTAGAGGCTAACGTGGTATCCACTACGCCACGGAGTACGACAAAATGTAGTTTCACCCATTAGGCAGGTAGGCAGGTAGATAGTTTATTGTACACATTCCAAGATAAATTTACAAATTTTGTTACACTTCTTTCAATGCTTCTACTTTGTTACGTACCTGCCTAGTACCATATTTATGTTGCACAGCCAGGTTAGCTCCCTGGCCTTCAACACTGCTGTTCAACCTTTACTTATCTTTACTAAAGTCATTACAATTTATTTCATTTTAATTTACCCTTCCCTCGCACCCCCTCTTGTCTTCTCTTTGAGTTTCCTCATCCTTTTCTCTTTCATTTTTATTAAACAATCCCCTACTTTGCAATTAATTGTTCTTTCACACAAGCCGTGTGTTGGACACTGTTGGAAAGGTAGAATCAGATGACTGAAAAATTCAATGCCATAGCCGGGATTTGAACCACGGATCTCCCGGTATCCGTCCGGTTGCTCTAACCACTGAGCTACCATGGCAACATGCCGACACGACATTAAATTCTCCAGCTGATTCGCCGGGAGATCCGTGGTTCAAATCCCGGCTATGGCATTGGATTTTTCAGTCATCTGATTCTACCTTTCCAATCCCCTACTTTACTATTCCTTTCTTCCCGCTTGCTTGTTAACATTTCCAATGCAACTAAATAGCTCTCCCCCATATTATTACATTTCTTCTCCCAGATTTTCTCTCTCCATTTTTTTAAATCTTCAGGTTCAGTTAGATAATGTTCTACACTTTCCTCACCGTCACAAAATTCACATACACTATGTGATCAGAAGTATCCGGACACCTGCCTCAAAATGACGTTCAAGTTCGTGGCGCCATTGATCGGTAATGCTGGAATTCAATTAGGTGTTGGCCCACTCTTAGCCTTGATGACAGCGTTCACTCTCGCAGGCATACTTTCAATAAGATGCTGGAAGGTTTCTTGGGGAATGGCAGCCCATTCTTCACGGAGTGCGAAGCTGAGGAGAGGTGTCGATATAGGTCGGCGAGGCCTGGCACGAAGTCGGCGTTCCAAAACATCCCAAAGGTGTTCTATAGGATTCAAGTCAGGACCCTGTGCAGGCCAGTCCATTACAAGGATGTTATTGTCGTGTAACAACTCCGCCACAGCCCGTGCAGTAGGAACAGGTGCTTGATCGTGTTGAAAGATCGCCATCCCCAAATTGCTCTTCAACAGTGGGAAGAAGCAAGAAGGTGCTTAAAATATCAATGTAGGTCTGCGCTGTGATCGTGCCACGCAAAACAACAAGGAGTGCAAGCCCCCTCCAGGAAAAACACGACCACACCATAACACCACCACCTCCGAATTTCACTGTTGGTACATGACGTTCACCGCGCATTCGCCATACCCACAGCCTGTCATCGGATCGCCACATTGTGTACCGTGATTCGCCACTCCACACAACGTTTTGCCACTGTTCAATCGTGTAATGTTGACGCTCCTTACACCAAGCGAGGCGTCGTTTTGCATTTTCCTTTGTGATGTGTGGCTTATGATCAGCCGCTCGACCATGGAATCCAAGGTTTCTCACCTCACGCCTAACTGCCATAGTACTTGGAGAGGATTCTGATGCAGTTTGGAGTTCCTGCACGATGGTCTGGATAGATGTCTGCATATTACTCTTTACGACTCTTTTCAAATATCGGCGGTCTTTGTCAGTCAACAGACGAGGTCGGTCTGTACGCTTTTGTGCTGTACATGTCCCTTCAGTTTTCACTTCCCAATCACATCAGAAACAGTGGACCTAGGGATGTTTAGGAATGAGGAAATCTCGCGTACAGACTTCTGTTGCAAGTGACACCCAATGACTTGGCCACGTTCGAAGTCCGTGAGTTCCGCGGAGCGTCCCATTCTGCTGCTTCACGATGTCTAATGACTACTGAGGTCGCGGATAATGAGTAGCAGACAGTAGGTGGCAGCACAATGCACCTAAGATGGAAAACGTATGTTTGTGGGGGTGTCCGGATACTTTTGATCACATAGTGTACCTCTTCATCATTACCTTTTAAGCCACTTAAAAATATCGTTCCCGTTCTCATCCAAGCTAATCCTTCTTGTTCCCAACTTTCAGTAAGAATAGTTTGTATACTCACCAATAAATAATAGAGGCTAATGCAAGTCATGTGAATGTATCACAGAATCTTTCTATTTCACTTTAATCGAGTCAAACTTTGTAGAAGTAGTTACATCACAGAAATTACATTACAAATTAAATGTTTAAGAACTGGAAGCTATATGCTGGCCTTTAAATTCCATACTGTTTCCATAAAGAACTGAATGTCGACAGACTTTAAGAGAATGACAAAGAATTCAACAGTTCAAACCGTTACAAACGAATATCCCGAAAATGACTGGTAGCATAAAAAAAGTTATTTTAAATAGTGCGTTTTAAAGAGATCTATATTTTTTGTACACTACGTTTTCGTCTATCGCTTAACTTTTACTAGTTATGTAAGGTTATACAATTTCCTTCCGAATGAAGCGCGGTTCACATAGAAAATTCAAGATATACGTTTTATTTTCCATGTAAATATCTTTAATATATGGAATTTTAATCAAAATAGAACGATCTTTTAGATAATAAAAAATTTAGATAAATGTTCCATGTAAAGAGTAATTTGGAGTGCGGGAATTTTCTTGAAAATATTTGTCATTTTGGAAGATGACTTAAATACTAAGATGGATATTTATCCAAATTTTTGTTTTTGAATTATACTGTTCACACACATGGACGTGTTTCTAAAAATGCAAAAATCTCGACATCGAATTTTTGGATGGAACACAGCTATTTATTATAGTAGTAAAGAAAGTAAAAAATAAAGTGCCTATTGAAATTAAGTTTCAAGTATCTTTGTGTACCCAACCTTTCTATCTCTCTGTAGTTAAGACTGATTATATTCATTGTGTTTCAAAACTACATTTCACAGTTAATGGATACTCCATTACGAAATATATGCATACAGCTTAGGGTTTTTAACTGTTCAGATAAGGCTTAATGACGCGAAATATTACGTCAATGAGACAGAGCTAATGTTTGTTACAAATTCCGGTTTCGTTAAGTAATTTGTTGTACAAATAAACCCATTTTCGCGTAATTACCTTCATTTTTTACCGCGTGTTCCCCATATACTTGTTATTTGGCTTTCGGCTATATTGGCTTTCTACTAAAAATAAACATTATGGTTCAGAAGTTGGCGTACACATGAAATGAAGCATTTGAGATGCAATGGATTTCCATATGGGAGTTACAGTAGTAAAATTACTCTTCAGATTTAATCCACTCAACATCAAGCAGTGACATCAGTTTGTTTCAATACAATTTTAAAAACCATCCTGCATCCTTAATGTCCTTTAACAATATATTTGTTAACTAATTTAGTATACATTCTTACTATAAACCACTGAAAGTAAGTAAGGATTGAAATACCTATAATTATTTTTGCTAATCTCTCCAGAGTTTGGTAAACCACTGCTGCCCAGATATTATTTTAATATCACGTATTATAAAACATAGGCGTTATTACTGAAGACAGGCAAAATATGAAGAACAAATTGCCAAAATACGACACTTGTTTGCCAATATATGTGAAAATAATAAAAATCCCAAAATATTATGAAACATCGTATGATTTAAGGGTTTGTAGTAGGCTCATTTTATTAATTTAAAAATATTCATTGTTGGTTTTTACATTGAGTTTATAGATTTTAAACATTGCGAAACACATAAACATAGAATAAAAATCACTCACATGACTTTCTCTACTCTTGTACAAACTATTTTTACAAACTATTATTCTCCATTTATTTCATATTAATCAAGATAAACATTTGCAGAAACGATCTTTTGACATGCAAAGAGAATTACATTTTACAAATAGCGACCAGTTCTAAAAATATTTAACTATCGCTTAAGGCCTACTATGTTCGCCTTGTTTTGTATTTTCAAGGGCAATATAAGCACAGACATATCTCTTAATAGCTGGTTGCTATGTGCAGCACCATTCTCTTTGCCACAGATTAATACTCTTTGCACATCCAAGACAAAAAAGGAATAACGAATTCCCATTTGAGAAAATGAGTATTGAAAAATTTAAGGGAATAACAAGCAATATCTCGAAAATGGTTCACTCAACAAAAAAATGTATATGACATAAATTGCGTATTTTAACGCGATCTACATTTTCTATGTAGTAAAATTTTGTCTACCTCTTATGGTTTACCAGTTATGCAAACGTCGTTCACAATGAAGCATACTTTTGAGGACAATCCCAGAAAATTCAAGATATGCATTTTATTTGTCATGAAAATATCTTAAATATATGATATTTTAATCAGAATTGTTAGAGCCATTTTTGAGAAAATTAAAATTTTCGAAAAATGTTCCATGTAAAGAGTAGTCTGGGGTGAGGGGATTTTCTTGAAAACCTTCGTGTAGCATCTCTGGAAGATACTGAATCTAAATACCAAGTTTGGTGTTTATCCGACTGTTCGTTTCCGAGTTATGCTGTTCACAGACACACACACGAACATGTTTCCAAAAATGCTTTTTTTGGATTCAGGGGGTCTCAAAACATGTATTTCCGGTGAAATCTCGGTATCGAATTTTTGGGTGGAATAAAATATATCCCCTACTTACTATACGTAGTAGAGAAAGAAAAAAGAACACATCTGAGTATCTAGTGACAGGCAATCGAAACTCCAGAACATTCTGCTTAATTTGGTGCTAAAATTGGGGCAATGAGTGAAACTCAAACAGAATAATAATTAAAGAAAGCAATGTGTCAGTTCTTCATAAATCATCCTGTACTAATGTGTGTTGCAAATTAGGAGTCCTCCATATTTATACTAATGTAAGTTGCAGATTAGGAGTGCTCCACATTTATACTAATGTAAGTTGCAGATTAGGAGTGCTCCATATTTATACTAATGTAAGTTGCAGATTAGGAGTGCTCCATATTTATACTAATGTAAGTTGCAAGTTAGGAACCCTCCATGATTTTAGTAATCTGTTGCAAATTGGCCTTCTCTATATTTATACTAATGTCTGTTGCAAATTAGAAACCCTCCATGATTTTAGTTATCTGTTGCAAATTGACCTTCTCTATATTTATACTAATGTCTGTTGCAAATTAGAAACCCTCCATGATTTTAGTAATCTGTTGCAAATTGGCCTTTTCTATATTTATACTAATGTCTGTTGCAAATTAGAAACCCTCCATGATTTTAGTAATCTGTTGCAAGTTGGCCTTCTCTATATTTATACTAATGTCTGTTGGAAATAAGAAGCCCTCCAAGCTTATACAAATGTGTGTTCCAAATTAGGCCCCCCCAGGGGCTCACCTTATGTGTGTACGGGTTCGGCGTACCCGGGGGTTCCCGAGCCACTCATCGCCATATTCATCCCTTCATCCCTGTCCGGTCGAGGTGGGTTCGTTCTCGTGACCGGGGACTCAAGGTAGGCTCTCGTGCGTTCTGTGCATTACATTCCATGCCGCCCCTCGCCATCGTTTCTTTCTTCTCTACTCTAGTTAGGCACATTTCGCCCCACGTCCATTCATTCACACATCTAATTTTCTTCTTCGCCGGCCTACCTTGCGTGCGAAACGCCCACACAGTTTTATTTATTTTACATTTTATTTTTATCCTCCGTGGACACAGCCTGGCGGATACCCGCGCACTGGGTACACAGCTGGGTGAGTGGGTAATGGCGTCATCCCCAACACCCGGGGTAGTCATGTAGGGTATGTGCTCGTATCCGCTGTTCAACTGCAGACCCGCGGAGGGGCCATTGCATGAGCTGCTGACTTCCGACGGCCATTGGGTCCCTCCGTCTATGTTATGGGAGGTGTGACCCTGGGGTGAGATAGTTATAGATAGGCCACTCACCAAGCCGGGGTAACGCCCGGGAAGTCCGAGCCCCCGAGGTCGGAGACGGTTGCAATGGTGGAGGATTTCTTTCGCTATGGAGCACCCTTTCTCCATTATTAATAATGAGCGCGGGAAAGTCATTGCAACAGAAGTAGCACCACCAACATTTGGTTGTTACTTAGTGATTACCCGTACAGAGGAAGGACAATCATTCGAGAAGGTGAACCCTTTTATAATCCAGAAGGGCATTGACTCAATTGTTGGTCCTGTTCATTTCTGCACTCGCCTACGAAACGGTTCATTGTTGGTTCAGAGTAAGTCCGATCAACAAAGGACGACCTTGTTTCGCGCCACGCTTCTCCACGGTTATCCCATCCGTGTTCAGAAGCACCGCACCTTGAATTCCTGTCGAGGCGTTGTCACCACTCACAGCCTCGACGGAATATCAGACCAAGAACTGGTCGAATATCTTTCCGACCAAAAGGTTACAGCGGTTCATCGAGTGCAGGCTAAACGCGATGTAGTATTGGTACCAACTCGTACCATGTTTCTCACGTTCGATGGTGTCGATCTGTCCTCTAGTGTTTCGGTAGGGTACGAACGTATTGCGGTGAAGCCCTATATTCCTAGACCTCTGCGTTGTTTCAAATGACGTTTTGGGCATACGAAAGTTTCATGTAAGAGTGCCGTTACTATCTGTGCCTCATGTAGCCAACTGTCACTCGATGGTACCTGTTCATCCGGACCCGTCTGCGTTAATTGCAAAGGGTCGCATTCTGCTTCATTTGTCGACTGTCCGCGGTACTTGGACGAGAAGGCGATCCAGGAGATCCGGGTAAAGGAGAAACTCTCCTTCGCCGAAGCCCGGAGGCGTTACCATGAGCGCCAACATTCGCTCCTGCGATCGGGAACATTCAGTTCTGTTGTTGCCTCGCCAGTACACCGGAAGGATGCAGAGACTCAATCCTGGATCATGACTGCATTGACCGCCACTACCATCCGGCCGTCCATTTCAGCTACAGTTATCAAGCCCTCTAAACCTGGTCCAAAGGTTATGAAGTCACAAGGCACTGAGAAAAAATCAAAGCAGAAATTTCGTAGAGAAGATTTTTTGAAAGACCCTCCGCGTGCACGCTGTAAGAAGAGTTCATCTTTTCCTCCTCGAAGGTTCAGTCCCAGGATGCTCCTGGGACAAGCCGCGCTCAGCGGCCACCTTCACCCATTGCCAGCCAGAACCGATTTTCGGCGCTGAATCGGTTTCTGGCACTAAGCGCGTGGGCCCTCCCTTCGAGGAGCCTATGGAGTCTGACCAACTCCATACAAAAAGCCCGAGCCCAAAGGTTAAGCAAAAAGTTATTTTGAGTCGCCCTTCTAAGTAAGAATTTTATCCCTTTTATTCATGGCTATCCTGTCCTGGAATTTACGTGGTGTACGATCGCATAGGGCAGAACTGCAACTTTTATTGCGTTCCCATTCACCTATATTCGTGTGTTTGCAGGAGACCAAGCTTCGCCCTCACGACCTTTTGATCTCCGAGGGTATATTCCAGTTTGCTACGATCTTGAACCGGATGAGGGTGCTCCTGCTCTTGGAGGTGTCCTGTTATTAGTGCGTAACGACGTTCATTTTCAAACTCTCACACTTACGTCCGACTTGCAAGCTGTTGCCGTTAGGCTTCAATTACCCGGCTTTTTCTTTTCTGTTTGCTCCATCTATACACTTCCATCGTCTCCCCTTGCTAACGCGGACGTTTGCGATCTCCTGTCCACTCTCCCAACAACATTTCTTTTGTTGGGAGATTTTAATGCCCATCACCCCCTGTGGGGTTCGCCAAGGGCTTGTGCGAGGGGAACTCTTCTATCCGACCTTTTTGATCAGTTCAACCTCTCCATCCTCAATACAGGGGAACCTACTTTTCTTTCGGCTTCTACTGGTACATTCTCTCACTTGGACCTTGACGTTTGTTCACTTCAGCTTGCTAGTCGTCTGCATTGGAACGTCACCTACTCCAGCGACCATTACCCCTGCATCGTTTCTCTTCTGTCTCACCACGTCCAGCATTCCAGAGTACCTATCTGGATATTCCGAAACGACGACTGGAGATTATATTCCAGCCTCGTGTGTTTTAGGGACCAGCCCTTCACTGATGTTAAAATACACAATTTATGTCATATACATTTTTTTTGTTGGTGAACCATTTTCGAGGTATTGCTTGTTATTCCCTTAAATTTTTCAATACTTATTTTCTCAAATGGGAATTCGTTATTCATTTTTTTGTCTTGTATATGCAAAGAGTATTAATCTAAGGCAAAGAAAATGGTGCTGCACATAGCAACCAGCTATTAAGAGATATGTATATACTTAAAGGCTACTGTATTTCTATATTGCCCTTGCGAATACAAAACAAGGGGAACATAGTACACCTTAAGCGAAAGTCAAGTATTCTTAGAACTGGTCGCTATGTGTAAAATGTAATTCTCTTTGCATGTCAAACTTTCGTTTCTGCAAATGTTTATCTCGATTAATATGCAATAGATGGAGAATAAGAGTTTGTAAAAATAGTTTGTACAAGAGTAGAGAAAGTCATGTGAGTGTAACACATCAGAATTGTTTTTTATGTCCTGAACATGCAAAGAGAATGGAATGCGCACATAGCAACCAACGCTTATAAGATTTGACTGTCGCTTAAAACCTACCAATTCTCCTTGCATCTATAAGAAAATTAGCAATGTGATTAACATCTCGATTAACATGAAGCATATGGAGAATAATCGTTTGTAAAAATAGCTTTTACAAGAGTAGAGAAGGTCATGTGAGTGTAACACATCAGATTTTTTAATTTATTAATTACAATATTTTGAATCAAATTACATCGTCGATTATATAACATTATACAATTGTATTTGCTTTAAAAACTTTACTATGTTATGACAGATGGCTGAAGTACTCAACGTCATCACACTGAAGCCGATGAACATCGTAGATATGGCACTCTGCATCTATATGCTGAACTTGAGAATGGTGTGACAGTGCTTGCATGTAGTCTGATGATCTTTTCTAAGGAGATATGAATGGGTAATTGCAGTATGTCCGATACGTAGCCTGGTGAGAAGTTCCTGATCACGACGAATTAGATGTTTTATTGGGTAACTGAAACTATTATTAGTTTCAAATGGGAAGAGTTCTGCTCTGCAAAGAATGAGGTGCAGCTCAGCGTTGCCGCCTCGTTACCCCCACTCTTTTCATATTTCCCTCTCACTCACACATCGGCCTGGCTCTAGAATGGTCGACGGAAAACAACCCAAACTGAATTTTCTAAACTTTAAACTTTTATAATTCTCCTGGTGTTTAAATTCATAATTGGGAATATACTCGCATGTTACGTACATATTTTTAAGTGTTATATAATTATAGGTTATGAATTACCTGTGCTTTTAATCCAATGGAACTGCCAGTGACTCATCCGTATCGCTGTCATCAGTTACGTGAAGAGGCAATTCGTCACTGTCTTCATCGTCTGAGTCTTGCAAATTTATGATGATAGGTTCCAAAATATCGTCACATCCTATTTCTTTCCAAACGTCGTCTTCTTGTAGTTTTTCTGCATGTCTCACGCAGGCTTCCCAGTCTTGTTGAGTTACCTTGTCAATTTATTCGTGAATAAGACGTTCAACGTTAGTCAGTTTAAAAGTGTTATTTCTGTTTGCAACCCCTCGTTTTATTTGAGCCCATACTAACTCAATTGGATTATACTGTGAAGTGGTATACTTGTAATATTATTTAATTGTTGAGCCCCACGTTTTGGAAGCCAATTTGCGACGGTATTACTTATAATGTTTGTGTATGTGTGTTTACTCTACGTGGTGAAGCCATTTTGTGACGTGATTCTTTGTTAAGTTTGTAGCTCCATCTGGTGTTAGCAATTTGCGGTAGTATTAGTGTTCGTTTGAAAGAATGCTACTGTTATTTTATTTAATTTTGGTTTACTGTCCTCCGGCTAGCTATGATCTTTTTGGTCGAGCACATCTCTTTATACAGGTTGTGTAAACGGAAAGGAGTCCTTTATCCAAAGATAACACTGATGAAGGAATTTGTTTTACAGTTTTATTGTAGAACACAGTCACTATCACATTTACACATTGATCTTGACACTCGCCAAACTGAAACTGTTATAATAACTTCATTACTGATCATTCCTAATTCGCGTACTTCAACTTTTTGTATAATTAACTTTACAACACTTTAGATTTTTCATAACTCTGCTACGCGTAACTTGTGAATCGATAGCCGATGTGTACTTTACAAATATTTTCGATGAACTGACGGACTGAAGGCGACGTGTAGCATACAAATATTTTCGACGAACTGACGGACTGAAGGCGACGTGTAGCATACACATATTTTCGGTGAACTGACGGACTGAAGGCGACGTGTAGCATACAAATATTTTCGACGAACTGACGGACTGAAGGCGACGTGTAGCATACAAATATTTTCGACGAACTGACGGACTGAAGGCGACGTGTAGCGTACAAATATTTTCGGTGAACTGACGGACTGAAGGCGACGTGTAGTGTACAAAGATTTTTGGTGAACTGACGAACTGAAGGCGACGTGTAGCATACAAATATTTTCGGTGAACTGACGGGGTCTATCTCTAACCTAGCCCTTTTTATACTCCTACACCCCGATATGCCTAAAGATTATAACTGAACTGCTATTGGCTAATAAAACGCGCCAACATTAGCGTCTATTTTTATATCCAATGAAAATTATGAATACATATGCTCTAGGGACAATGTTCCAGCAAATTCTACAGAAAAACGCGCCAACATTACGTAACTTCCTCGTCTCTATTAATGATAAACAGCTCACCCCCTCGCTGCATTATTGCACGCTATTATTGTCAGTTTCAGTAAGGCAGTATAAACTTACTTCTCAACAATAATTACAATCAATATACTTCTCAAATCAATGTCACATAAAAATGCATATTCATATTACAATCATTCTTTACATTTAAGTAATTTGTGATACAAATTACTGCATCAACTGGCAGTGATAAGGGGGGAGGCGGATTATCTCGTGTCCCATTTCCATTGCAAGTTGATCCAGCTGATACACTTTTTCCTGGTTTTTAAACGGAAGTACTCGTTGCAGTAACTCATTTTTAGTTTCTGTTGCCTAAAATTCAACCCCCTTTTTTGCAACCATTCAACAATTTGGTTCTTTCTACTGGAAGTGTTCGGTACTTTGTTTTCAATAACCGAATGATATGGTGCATTATCCATTATAATTATGCTTCCCTCTTCTAAATAATTTAGGAATCTGTTCAAAAACCATTCTTTAAACGTATCAGCTGTCATCTCTTCGTGATAATCTGAGGTGGTTTTGGACAGAAAAATCCATTTGCTTTCAGGTACAAATCCTGTCTTAGCGGACCCTACATGACAAATGATAAGTCGACTGCCTTTTCCAACAGGTACCTTCAGGCCACCCTTTTTTTTGAGGAATCTTGCCAGATTGAATTTTGAGTGTGGTTTTTATTTACCCATGTCTCGTCTAAGTAAAACATAGTTTTCGTATCGCCAGAATTTCGAATTTCGTGCATTTTGCGTAAGAATTTTATTCTTGCCGCAACAATGTCACTCCTCTCCATTAAAAATTGTCGCCCATCATTTGTCTTTCTGTACCTGAACCCTAATCCTCTCAAAATTCTATAAGTAGGTGAATTTGAACCAGTGTATTATATTTTAGTAGTTAGTAGTGTAGTTATTTTCTGTATTGTTGGGAATTCACCTTAGTCATAAAACTCGAACACAGTCCTGCGTACAACGTCCTTGTCAAAGTCAGTTAAATTTGTAATCCTCTTCGGAGGTCCAATGTGTTTTCTGGGCGATACAAACACTGGAGCACCCTGGGAACAGATTTTCTTGCCTCTCCGCAAATGCGAGACTCACTTGCTTTACCGACACCACACACTTTAGCAGTAAGCTGTTGAGGATTTTTGAAATCAAATTGATTTCTGTGTTCCTCAATGTTGCATTTTTTAAAAAACAAGTAGACCCTAAATATAATACTTCTAGCCTGACTTCGCAATACCTGCCTCTTTGACTCGCCACTAAAGTCACCACAATAAGCCATTGCACTATTTTACTCTTGCTACTTGCTCTCTGAACAACAACTGCATACTGATATTAACTGTGTAGGGTAAATAAACTCCAACCCATATTTAGAAACAACACACAATAATAACATGTGACGGCTCACGTTTTGCAGATTCAGCATTCTACAAGTAACACAAGTGAGCTGGGTGGGCTGTGTGCTCTCTCTCAGCTTTAACAAACGCCTTGGTTTTTCAAAATAATTCTTTATCACCATCAAGTCAGTAGTTCTGTATAATTACAAATATAACGTATACAATAATGCATACATACAAATAATGTGACCATTATAGTGCTTACGTGGTTATGATATAACATATGGGTATGTTTATTCGTTTGTGTTATGAAAACTACTTGAGCTAAAAATATGTGGTTTTTACGGTTGTGTTACGAAAATTACTCCCTACCTTCTAGTGGGCTACTTTTTGCAAAATTTTAGTTTTGTCTTAGCGCAAATTATATTTATTAGAAACACATTCGCTTAGCACACGTCACGCTTAGCTTACGGCGAATGCAATATGACAACACAGCGGAAATCCGATTGGTTGCCGCTCTGGCCGTGCTCAAGGACAAACATCATCCCATTTGAAAATCACATTAAGATTGGAGCTTAAGGCGATTAGTTTGCTATTGGATGTGGAACTCCAGTGTAGCTACCATTTCTTACATATTTCATACCTGAGGAAATTTTGGAAATCGGAAGCTTGATGTGGCCAGGCTTGGAAAGTGGCTGTTGCTTCATCAGCTTTTTCTTTTCCGGATATGTCCATGTGAGTTGGTACCCATGCCAGTGTCACAGGTTTATTGCAGGTTTTTATCTCATTATACAGCTGTAAAATGTTCTGCACTAAAGAGTTTCTGGGTGACTTTTGTTGTAAAGCTAGAATTGCGCTCATGGAGTCAGTGAAGATGAGATAACAACGGTGTTCAGCTTTCATTATGTATTCCAATGCAACTCTTATGGCAAATTCACAGAAAGGTAATTCGGAAGACTGTAAAGAATTGTATGTTCAGGATGGATCACAGCACAACCCCTACTCCCATTCATTTTAGATCAATCAGTATATATAGGTATGAAGGTTTGGTGCATACCACAAATTTCGTGAAACATTCGCTGTTAATGGGTAATATATGTATCCATTTTGTTGTATTTGGCTAGAGTGGTGATGATAGGCGGGGTTTCGGGTTTCCAAGAGTGATGAAACATTTACGTTTTATCATAGAAGGAAAACCTAAATTAATCTCATGCATATATTTTGAGATTCTATAGCTGAAGGAAGTGCCATGAGATTGTCCAGTTGTAATGCTGTTATTGTCGTTAGAAAGGAAGAGATATGGGAAAGCAACAGAGTCTGGTAAGGCAGCAATCTTTGGAGCATAGATCAAACTCAGGATTTTCCTCCTTGTATGCAGTGTCGGCTTGTTAGCTTCTATTTGTAAACTCTCGGTAGGGCCTGTATGAAATGATCTCAACGCAATTCTGAGTGCAGAAGACTGAATGCAATCGAGCATCTTAAGGGCAGTCGGACTAGCTGATGATGATGAGATGCGGTTTAAGGGCGCTAAACTGCTAAGGTCATCAGCGCCCTTACAATGTGTAAAACAAAGTCAAAAATATAAGACGGGTAAAAGAAACCGCATAATTAAAACACGGGACACAAACCCGCGATGTCCATAAAGCTAAAAACAACAATACATCAATCCCAAAAACCAACACACTAAAATCATAGGCAATAAAAGAGTAAAACAAGTCAAGAACTGTAGAATGCGAGGGACATGAGCGCCATATGTCCACTGGAGAGTAGTACCCATTAAAACAGACAGAATAAAATTACAAAGCTAAAGGACGCTCAACGCATCAAATGCGCAGATTAAAATCACTGTCACGAATAAAACGTAAAACACATTCTACAGCACGCGCGTCGTCTGCGAAAACGTTGGCTAGGCCAACAGGCAGACCAACACGAACGCGCAAAGGAGATAAAACTTGACACTCTGTTAAAATGTGACGCACCGTTAAGGGCGCATCACACTGCTCACACAGTGGTGCGAGGTCACCACTGAGCAGGTATCTATGACTAAAAAGACAATCTCCGATTCGTAAACGAGCTAAAAGTACCTCTTCCCGGACTAGCTGAGTGATATATAATGCAGCCATAATCAAGCACAATCATTCTGTATGTGCGGAGTAGGATACTAAAGTCAGCTCCCCAATTTTTGGCAGATAACACTTTCAAAATATTCAGCTGTCTTAAGCAGTCAGCTTCAAGCATTTTAAGATGCGAGATCCAGGTTATCTTTTGGTCAAATTGCAATCCAATTATGCGAATGTTATTGACAATTGGTAAGCGATGATTGTTCATTAGCAATTCAGGTTGTGGAAGTGGTTTTCTAGATCTAGAGAAAACTATGCATTTGCTTTTTAGAGGTGAGAATCGAAGACCAGTACTGCAGCTCCAAGTACGGAAATTCTGGAGGGTCAATTGTAGTAATTCTTGAGTTGTCTTTGTGTCTCGTTCTTTACAAAATATGGTAATATCATCAGCGTATAAATACGGCTTAACAGGTGGTCGAAGGCATGATACAATTTTATTGACGGCCACTAAAGACAGTGTCACACTTAAGACAGACGCTTGTGGTGTGCCATTTTCTTAACTAACAGGTTGGGTTAGAAAACCATTAGCTCTTACTCGCATCCGTCTGCTTTGCAGAAAATTGTAGATGAATGAGATCATGTTTCCATTGACTCCAAATTCCGTTAGAGACCGAATGATGTAATTTCGCCTTTTTTATGTCAAGACTGACTAAAATCATATGCTGTCGACTACCAAAAGCTTCAGTTACTTCTGATTCAAGCATGACCAGGTTATCTATTGTGGAACAATTTTGACGAAAGCCGGTTTGTATGTTGCTAAGCAAATGGTTAGTTTCAAAAACCAACGAAGTCTTTTCGCAATTATCTTTTCAAGGATCTTTCACGCGGTACATGTTAAAGAAATCGGTCGGTAATTTATAAGCAAAGCATGATCTTTATTCGGTTTCAGAATAGAAACCACTGTTGACATTCGCCATTGATCAGGGAAGCACTTGTTAAACCATATATGGTTGTAAATATTTAGCAGATATTGTAGTGCATTCTCTGGCAATTGTTTTATTAATTCATATGGAATATTGTCTGGTCCAGAGCTTTTGCTATTGCATTGTCGAAGAGCTTCGAATATTTCATCAAGGAATAACTTTTCATTATATGGTTGGTTTGTGTCAACAACATTCAGTAACAATTTATCATTTTGGAGTACATTTTTGTTATGAAGAACTTCAGGATCACAATTAGAGTCACTAGAAGTATCGGAGAATGTCTTTGCTAAAGTATCTGTGATAGTTTGTGAATCTGCAATTGGTATATCAGAATGTGGTAACAAAATATTAGATATCTTGTTTAAACTTCTGGAACCATAAAAGGTTCGAAATTTACGCCATATTTC
Organism: Deroplatys truncata; assembly: GCA_030765065.1. Lineage (NCBI taxonomy): Eukaryota > Metazoa > Arthropoda > Insecta > Mantodea > Mantidae > Deroplatys > Deroplatys truncata. The sequence goes on along the minus strand of CM060987.1, from coordinate 62,497,776 downwards.
AGATTGAGTAGTCCTATTGTTAAAGGAAGACACGAAAGTCAACCAGGAAGCTCTCTTGCTACTCTTAACAATCCAACAGGCAGCTACTCGAAGTCGCTTGTAAGCGATTTTGTTGTTAATAGTGGGATTGCGTTTATATTTGTACTAGGCTTTATTCTTTAGTTTAATAGCTTCTCTGCATTCTCGGTTCCACCAAGGGACATGACTGTGTTGGACATAGGAACTGGTTGGAATACAAAATTCAGCCTCTTTTATGATATCAGTAGAAAAAAGGTGGACTATAATATCAATAAGCGTGCTGGTAAATGTCTCTGGCTGTGGAAGTTTGTCTACAGCAACCTGAAGAAGGTGTATAAATTTCAACCAGTTTGCTTTGCGTAAGTTCCAAGATTGATAAGGTATATACGGATTAGTCGAATAATCGACTGTAATGGTGATAGGAAAATGATCACTTCCATAAGGTGTGAAGTACACCGATCAATTAAACAACGGTGCAATGCTGGGGGAGCAAAGAGAGAGGTCGATGTTGCTGAAGGAGTTGTAGGCAACGCTGCAATGAGTTGGACCAGGAGAATTTAAAAATACTAAATCATAGGTAGAAATAAATTTCTCAATGATCTTGCCGCGACGATCAATGATATTGCTACCCCAGAGCAGGTTATGGCTGTTAAAATCGCCAAGTACAATACAAGGTGAGGTAATTGACACATTAAGTCAGAAAGAGCATAAAAATCAATATCCACACTGTTAGAAAAAAAATCTGATGTGTTACACTCACATGACTTTCTCTACTATTGTACAAATTATTTTTACAAACGCTTATTCTCCATCTACCTCATGTTAATCGAGATAAACATTTGCAGACTATATCTTATTGCTAATTTTCTTGTAGATGTAAGGGGAATATATATTTACAAGGGCAATATAGAAATACAGTAGCCTTTAAGCACATACATATCTCTTAATAGCTGGTTGCTAGGTGCAGCACCATTCCCTTTGCCACAGATTATAACTCTTTGCATATCCAAGACAAAAAAATGAATAACGAATTCCGATTTTAGAAAATAAGTATTGAAAAATTTAAGGGAATAACAAGAAATATCTCTAAAATGGTTCACTCAACAAAAAAAATGTATATGACATAAATTGTGTATTTTAACGCGATCTACATTTTTTGTGTAGTAAAATTTTGTCTATCTCTTATGGCTTACCAGTTATCAAAAGTCGTTCACAATGGAGAATACTTTTGGAGACATTCCCAGAAAATTCAAAATATAAATTTTATTTGTCATGAAAATATCTTGAACATATGATATTTTAATAAAAATCTTAGAGCCATTTTTGAGAAAATAAAACTTTTCGAAAAATCTTCCATGTAAAGGGTAATCTGGGGTGGGGGTATTTTCTTGAAAACCTTCGTGTCGCATCTCTGGAAGATACTGAACCTAACCAAGTTTGGTGTTTATCCGACTGTTCGTTTTTGAGTTATGCTGTTCACAGACAGACACACAGACACACACACGGACATGTTTCCAAAAATGCTTTTTTTGGATTCAGGGTGTCTCAAAACATGTATTTCCGGTGAAATCTCGGTATCGAATTTTTGGGTGGAATACAATACTTCCCCTACTTACTGTACGTAGTAGAGAAAGTAATAAGCATTACATAAATAAATACATGTAGTCAAAAAAGCTGACACTACTACGGCCTCCAGGCTTGTTTTGAGGGGGACTTCTTTATGGGGTATATTTTTAATAACGTAGTAGCTATACCACCGCTGGCATGACGGGCCTCAAGACGATTACGTTTATACCCAGAATAAGTTCTTATGGAAGCAATGTTTTCATGTTTGACATTTTTTTCCTGCAAACAAATAATGCTAGGTTGGTGTGTATTTATAAGTATTTGTAAATATTCCAACTGAGAGAGAAAAACACGGGATTACGCCTGCAGCTGTTATTCATGGCGGCAAGTTGCATTGATTCTGGTCCTTAGAGATGTCCGGTGGTCTAGGAGTATGCAAATTGTGCACATCTCCGACTGCAGCTAGTACTTTTTTCTCCATCCGTGTGGTTCTGTTTTAAGACTACTACTCTTTATATGTGGGTACAGTTTGCGTAACATTTTAGCTAGTCCTTTTATGTCTGATGTGTAATTTAATGTCAGTTTTGGGACATCAGCAGATCCTTTGGCATTCTCATAAAAGCTCGACAAGCGAGTACAGTCAAGTACATATTCCTTTGGACTCTCCTCAATGAGGGACTTGACAGCTGAAAGCGATTCACTAACCGCCGTAGATGTTTTCTCTGAGGATTTTATTTTCTTTGCTAGTGGTTTACCTCTGGCGATGTCATCGGAAGACTCATCTTGGCGTTCATGAAAAACACAGTTCCCATGAAAATGAGTGCTCTCGGAGGAATAAATGGCTCGTTTTGAGGGTTCTGAATTACCACTGGCACCTCAAAGGAGATAACAGGCGTACTAGCTACATCAGGACCGGAGTTGCAATTACTAATGAATCAGGATTGGCAGATTGTTCAGTAGAACTAAATGCAGGTTGCTTCTCCTGAAGATCAGAGCAGGGAGCCGGAGCAGATGTTCTTGTTTTATTCGTAATTGTTAGTTATATCGTGTTTTTTTAGATCTGGTTCTAGTCAAAGTCAAAATGAAGTACACATTAATTGAACGACTCTTCCTTGTAAAGCAATACTGGATTACGAATTGAATTTCAGATATTCAAAGGGCATACCAGAGAGAATTTCGTGTTCGGAATCCTTCCCAAAGAAACACAATATTGGGACTAATAAACAAATCGGAAACAACTGAATATCTGTTGAGTGAAAAAGGCAAAACTCGTTCATCTAGGCTTCCCACGGTTGTTGCTGACGTAAGAGCACGACTGGATCATCACCTAAAAAATCGTTAAGACGTTTGCCGCAGGAGTTAGGGTACAGCTACTCAATGTATCAGAGAGCTATGAAAAGTGCAGGCCTAAAGTCGTATAGGATTATGAGTGTCCATGAGTTAAAGGAGTCAGATAAGGGTAGAGAACTGAATTATTGTCCTTGGTTTCAGACGTTGATTGCGCAGAATCCTGCCTTATTATCCATCACATGGTTCACAGATGAAGCCTGGTTCCATTTATCCGGCTATGTGAACTGAAATATCTCACGCTATTGGGCCAGGTTATTCATGAAGCACCTATGCACCTAGTTAAAATCGGAGTTTGGTGCGCAATAACCGTACAGAGAATAGTGGTTAAAGTGTTTTTAAAACAATGTGAACACTGCGGAGTACCGACGGATTTCCATGGAGTTTGCTGAGCAACAAGACGATGTAGAGCTGAGCCAAGGATATTTTCAGCAGGACGGCGCTACATGGCATACATCAAATGAATCCATGGCACTAATTGCAAGTTTCTTTGACGATTTGATAATTTTCAAGAACCTGTGGCCACCGAGATCTCCGGATTTGACATCGCCGGACTTCTTTTTATGGGGTTACTTGAAATATAGGGTTTATGCCAACGTATCCAGACATTGGACGATCTGAAGCACAACATTGCACAAAAAATTCAAGCTATTGACAAGAGTCCTTCAATGAGTGGCCAGTAACATGAAACGACGTGTTTGAGTTGTCTTATGCAGGATGGAGGACATTTTCAACATTTGCTATAGAGGTAAATAATCTCCGAAAATTCCTCTGCATTTCAGGTATAATAAGTTGTCGCTAGCATAATTCGTTTTGAAACAATTAAAGAAATAAATGTGCCAGTTCTTCTTAAATCACCCTGTATAAATATGGAGGACTCCTAATTTGCAAACCTGTAGATGGGAACGATGTGCATTCCCAAAACATCAGTTTCTAACCAACTTTACATCTAGCTGGAATATTCACAAGGTCAGGAAAGCTTCAGCTCATATTTCAGATTAACATGTTTGCTGTCTTCCCAAGTTTCATATTGAGATCATCTCACGCTAACTAGCAACTTAAATTTGATTCAATCTTTTGTGTGTGTGTCCCATACAAAATATGGAGCAAGATGTATCGAATTATCTAGGTTTTTTAGTATTACTGAATAACTCCCGTTCTTACTACTATGGCACCACAGACGGTGGACATTAATAGAACAAGAGGACTAGTTAACGGAGGAGACACCCAGCACTTTGATCCTCAATGGATCTTTTGTGCACACACCCCCGGGAGGAACAGAGGAGCTAAGGGAACCGCAGGAGACGTTGAGCTATAGAGATGCCGGTGGAAGTCGATAGAGACGCGCAGGGTTCCCTAATAGTTCAAGCTTGACCATTCGGCCACGGGAATGTCCCTCTATGGGACCAGGAAAACTCAACCAAGCACTGGAGGCTCAACAGTCTTGCCTCTAGCAAGGCCGAGAGGAAGTTCGAAATCGGAAGCCTCTTTGCCATCTACCCAACATCGACTGAATCACATCCCGGAGTCAACCTGAAACATGAAAGGACATGGGGAAGAGAGGAAATTCGTGGTAGAAAACACCACTCCAGCATTTGCCTTGTGCCAACTAGTGAAAACAATGGAAAACCCATAGGTAGAGTGGGCGGCCACCGGGAATCGAGTCGTCCTCCGTGGTCTAGTGGTTACCATACCAGCCTCTAGTTCCCGAGGTCATGGGTTCAAACCCGGCGGAGGGCGATGGATTTTTTCGGGCGTAAAAGTCCTTAAAAGTCCTTCGGAAGGGAAGTAGAGCCGGTGGTCCCGTGACCTAGATTTACGGCACGTAAAAGAACCTCAAGCCTGATAAAAAGGCATCTGAGCAAAATCACCGGTCTTTCACGCTCAATATATAATGGGACGTTAAGGACCACAGCAGTTAAAGAGCGTCCATAAATAAAACTCAATTTAACTTTTAATTTAAAGGGAATCGAACCCGAGATCTCCCGAATGCGAGTCTCATACGTTACCGAGGAGCCATTTCGTTCGGTTATTGACACTAATGATACTAACACTAATTAAATGTAATTTGGGAAATTAATTCCGGCAAGGAAATGTCCCAGGTCTATGTTTAGGCTAACTTCCCTGTAACTTTGCCTGTAATGACTAGGGAAAACCTGGAAAATACCTCTGAGAGGGAGGTCGGTCCTAGCGGGATTTAAACCACGTACCCTCCGAATGCGATTATGTTTTATTTATATATGTGGTTTGGATAAATAAAACGATTTATTGACTAGTTGGCTGATTTATGACATAGTACACAAACGAGCTTAATAACATCCCGCTTTAACCAGCTATTTGCTTAACAGATGAAACAATTCTGAATTTGTCAATTGTGATACATTTGCACAAAGGATTGAGATTTATTATATATAATTTTCATAGATTATAATTACTGCTACTTTGATTAATTATGCTTAAAGGGAGAATGCATTAGTATATTTGGTGTCATAATTTTTAATTAGCTTTAGGTTAAACTCATTTCTAAGCAAGCAAAAATATAATGAAAGAAATCTATACATTTTGTTTAAAATTCAATGTTGTTTATATTAGCTTCGCAAGAGCTGAAGCTTTTTGGAGGAACGCGCATATACACACTTGAGCCAATGACCACCCGGTTAAACAAATGATATTAATACATGCATTCTCTTACAGAATTGTATACGACTTATATACATATTGTTGCGTGTAAATTGAAAAATCTGATGTGTTACACTCACATGACTTTCTCTACTCTTGTACAACCTATTTTTACAAACGCTTACTCTCCATATGCTTCATGTTAATCCAGATATCGAGATGTTAATCTTATTGCTAATTTTCTTGTAGATGCAAGGGGTATTGCTAGGCTTTAAGCTATAGTCAAATATTTTAAGAGCTAGTTGCTATGTAGAGTATTCCATTCTCTATGTATTACCAGGACAAAAAAAATGAATAACGAATTTGAGAAAAAGTATAAGTATTGGAAAATTTAAGGCAATAACAAGCAATATTTCGAAAATGGTTCACTCAACAAAAAAATGTATATGACATAAATTGAGTATTTTAACGCGATCTACATTTTTTGTGTAGTAAAATGTCTATCTCTTATGGTTTACCAGTTATGCAAAAGTCGTTCACATTAGAGAATACTTTTGGAGACAATTCCCAGAAAATTCAAGATATACATTTTATTTGTCATAAAAATATCTTAAACATATGATATTTTAATCAAAATCCTTAGAGCCATTTTTGAGAAAATTAAAATTTTCGAAAAATGTTCCATGTAAAGGGTAGTCTGGGGTGGAGGGATTTTCTTGAATACCTTCGTGTCGCATCTCTGGAAGATACTGAACCTAAATACTAAGTTTGGTGCTTATCCGACTGTTCGTTTTTGAGTTACGCTGTTCACAGACACACAGACACACACACACACACACACACACACACACACACACACACACACACACACACACAGACACACACACGGACATGTTTCCAAAAATGCTTTTTTTTGGATTCAGGAGGTCCAAAACATGTATTTCCGGTGAAATCTCGGTATCGAATTTTTGGGTGGAATGCAATACTTCCCCTACTTACTATACGTAGTAGAGAAAGTAAAAACATTTTTGGAAACATGTCCGTGTGTGTGTCTGTCTGTGAACAGCGTAACTCACAAACGAACAGTCGGATAAACACCAAACTTGGTATTTAGGTTCAGTATCTTCCAGAGGTGCGACACGAAGGTTTTCAAGAAAATCCCCCACTCCAGATTACCCTTTACATGGAACATTTTTCGAAAACTTTAATTTTCTCAAAAATGGCTCTAACGATTTTGATTAAAATATCATATGTTTAAGATATTTTCATGACAAATAAAATGTATATCTTGAATTTTCTGGGAATGTCTCCAAAAGTATTCTTCATTGTGAACGACTTTTGCATAACTGGTAAACCATAAGAGATAGACAAAAGTTTACTACACAAAAAATGTAGATCGCGTTAAAATACACAATTTATGTCATATACATTTTTGTCGTTGAGTGAACCATTTTCCAGATATTGCTTGCTATTCCCTTAAATTTTTCAGTACTTATTTTCTCAAATGGGAATTCGTTATTCATCTTTGTGTCTTGGATATGCAGAGTATTAATCTGTGTCAAAGGGAATGGTGCTGCACATAGCAACCAGCTATTAAGAGATATGTATGTGCTTAAAGGCTACTGTATTTCTGTATTGCCGCTGTAAATAATTATTCCCCTTACATCTACAAGAAAATTAGCAATAACATAGAGTCTGCAAATGTTTATCTCGATTAACATGAAGTAGATGGAGAATAAGCGTTTGTAAAAATAGTTTGTAAAAGAGTAGAGAAAGTCATGTGAGTGTAACACACCAGATTTTTTGTCTTGGATATGCAAAGAGTATTAATCTGTGGCAAAGGGAATGGTGCTGTATCTAGCAACTAGCTATTAAGACATATGCATGTGCTTAAAGGCTACTGTATTTCTGTATTGCCCTTGTAAATATATATTCCCCTTACATCTACAAGAAAATTAGCAATAAGATAGAGTCTGCAAATGTTTGTCTCGATTAACATGAAGTAGATGGAGAATAAGGGTTTGTAAAAATAGTTTGTACAAGAGTAGAGAAAGGCATGTGAGTGTAACACATCAGTTTTTTTATAAAATGAGTATGGAGTATCAAGTATCGCTGCTCAAAAATTAGTATCGGTATTAAGTATCGAGTACTGTCCCATCACTAGTTTGAATCTAACATTGGTTTATCCTACATACAGCATAGCTATCAGTAAATTGATGACTAGAGTAACAGACGCGTATAACTGACCGAGATGGCACCGCCGTAACGCCCACTCTGACCCATGTTTTTCTGTGGTTTCTCCGGGTCAGCAAGCGAATGTTTCTACCACGACCCTCCTATCCCTCGTTTCCTGTACCCATTATCTTCCTTGACATCTTTTTTAGGGTTGTTGGACCAGACGACGGAGTTTGGTGGGTTGCGGCTGGACGGTGATTGGGGCTCTGTAGATGTTTCTTCCTGACATCGTCCAGGGACAGCTGGTTAGGATCCGCCTCCGAGTGCTTTCGGGTAGACGCTCCTTCGAGGACTCTCCCGGAGGCTCGGGGCCTATGGGTGGGCCCGGGCGGCGTTGGATGCGTTTAAATCTGGAAACATTAGGGATCCCGTCTCCATGCTTACGGCCGTCGTCACCCGGATTTGGTCGCTCTTCTGTTCTATCTCCTCTTCCCTCCCTTTCAGGGGTTACGGTAGAAGCACAAGACGTGTATGGAACATTCCATTTAAAATCATCCGAAGTAGGAGGAAAATCGACCTTGCACTTTTTAAACGAAACGAAAATTTTTGTATTTGTAGACAAGCCCTATGCAGTGCTTTATGCAGACTCTTAAAATTTAGAGCATAAACTTTTTGCAATTAAAATTGATCAAATTTATCGTATGTTCCTAAATTTTCCAACTTCAAGCCGTTGTAACTCTGAAACATTTAAATCTAATTATTTAAATCGAGCATTATTTTGATTCCCTAAGCTTTAACTTCATATTGATATGTGAACACGTTCTTCCTATTTTTATTTAAGTGAAGAAATTCCTATTTTTTAAATGTAGACGGTTACGAATTAAGAAAAATAATTGTATTATATGTATATGGCAAGGTTCGCAATTTAAACACAATCAAACAGTTTCGCTTCCACGATATCATAGCTTTAATGTAGAAAGGTTCGAGAACTAGCTAAATTAATCTATAGCCGTGACAATACACTCGGCGGCATAATTTTCTCCGTTTAATTAATATCACCTACCGTTAAAAGCGCTTTTTTTTACCTTTCTTAAAAAGAAAAAGATAAGTTAAATATGCTCAGATAATTGACATTTTATGGTGGTAGAAGTAATCTGAAAAAATAATACGAAAATTGTAATTGGAAGGATATGAACTTCAGCCTGTTCGGAATCATAAAAAGTACATTTTCTTTAAAGTCAGTCACAGACTTCTTATTAATAAAATTAACGTAAAACTTTGCCATGACCTGAGACATCAGGAAACCCTCATATAACATGATACGAAGCAATGTAAATTATAAGTCGGTGTCGCATCAGAGGTCTCTTTAAATATTTTTGGTCTCGGCTACTTCTCTAGCTTTGCTAACATTGCGAATGTTGCCGAGTGAATAATGCAAGTATGTATTTATTAAGCACATTGCCACTTACGATATCTGCCTATTATTAACTCTAATTAACTACTACCTGTTAACTACCCTTAAGAATGACTTATTTCCAGCATAAACACGAAGACAGGAGGGTTTTGGGTTATATACTTAGAGAATTTCCTTCGTTATTATTATATTATTACTATATTATTAAAATGGTTTTAAGCTACAACGTTTAAGAAATGAGGTATAGATATGGTTTACACAACGGAGAGGGACACCTCGCGCCCTGCGACCTACATAGATCTATTGAGACCACAGCCCTCAGGAGCAAGGGATGAAGTGGAGAAACTACAAGAGACTACAGTTCGCAGGCAGACAGGTCACAAAGACGCGCAGAAATCCCTAACAGTTGCAGGCTGAAAGACGTATCCAACTGCTGAAGTTGTCTATAGAGGGCGATGAACGATCCGTCGACCGATCAGCCCTCTGGTGTTCACGGGGAGAACTCTTTCCTTTGAGCAAGCACTTGCGCCATCTATCACGCACTACCACACGCCATGAAGCCTAGAAACATATCTGAAAGATAAGAAGGAAACGGAACGAAAGGGAAATTATGAAAAGGAAATCATGGTAGATAAGAAATCACTCCAGAATTCGCCTATCGACCAGGAAAAACCCAAGGTCAGAATGGGGGTCGACGGGAATCGAAACCAGGATCTCCCGAATGCGAGATCGATGCGTTACCACGGAGCCATCTCGCTTGATTAACAAGTGAGAATCGATTTATCTACTGGCTGCTTCAATTATTTGCCATCTGACTCTGGTGAACCGGCAAGGAACTGTTGCCCGGGACGAAAATTCAAGCTTGAGCATAATCGTCGTCTGTGACTCAAAGTGATAAGTCAGTAAATTTTAACCCCCGAAAATGCGATTCTCCCTCTGGAATAGCGAATGGTATTATCGTTCAGAATTACAAGCTTTAAATACGGAGGAGATATGTTTACATTATTATTGTATAATATATCATAATTTTTAATTTCTCGACTACGTATAGTAAAAATCTGATGTGTTACACTCACATGACATTCTCTACTCTTGTACAAACTATTTTTACAAACGCTTAATCTCCATATGCTTCATGTTAATCGAGATATCGAGATGTCGATCTTATTGATAATTTTCTTGTAGATGCAAGGGGAATATGGTAAGTTTTAAGCGATAGTCAAATATTTTAACGCTGGTTGCTATGTGGCGCATTCCATTCTCTTTGCATGTCCAGGACATAAAAAAATGAATAACGAATTTGAGAAAAAGTATAAGTATTGGAAAATTTAAGGTAATAACAAGCAATATCTCGCAAACGGTTCACTCAACAAAAGAAATGTATATGACATAAATTGTGTATTTTAACGCGATCTACATTTTTCGTGTAGTAAACTTTTGTCTATCTCTTATGGTTTACCAGTTATGAAAAAGTCGTTCATAATGAACACTTTTGGAGACATTGCCAGAAAATTCGAGATATACATTTTATTTGACATGACAATATCTTAAACATATGATAGTTTAATCAAAATCGTTAGAGCCGTTTTTGAGAAAATTAAAATTTTCGAAAAATGTTCCATGTAAAGGGTAGTGTGGGGTGGGCGGATTTTCTTGAAAACCTTCGTGTCGCATCTCTGGAAGATACTGAACCTAAATACCAAGTTTGGTGTTTATCCCACTGTTCGCTTCTGAGTTATGCTGTTCACAGACACACAGACAGACACACACACGGACATGTTTCCAAAAATGCTCTTTTTGGATTCAGGGGGTCTCAAAACATATATTTCCGGTGAAATCTCGGTATCGAATTTTTGGGTGGAATACAATATTTCCCCTACTTACTATACGCAGTAGAGAAAGTAAAAAGGGGAAGTATTGTATTCCACCCAAAAATTCGATACCGAGATTTCACCGGAAATACATGCTTTGATGTGTCCTGAATCCAAAAAAAAAAAAACACGTTTTCAGAAAAATGTCCGTCTGTGTGTGCCTGTGAACAGCATAACTCAAAAACGTAAACTTCGGATGAATACTCTACTTCATATTTAGGTTCAGTATATTTCAGAGAAGCAACACGAACATTTTTTCAAGGAAATCCGCCACCCCAGGCTACCCTCTGCATGAAACATTTTTTCGAAAATTTTGATTTATTCAAAAATGGCTCTAACGATTTTGATTAAAATATCATATGTTTAAGATATTTTCATGGCAAATGAAATGTATATCTTAAATTTTATGGGTATGCTCCCAAAAGTCCTCTTCATTCTGAATTACTTTTGCTTAACTGCTAAACCGTAGGAGATACACAACATTTTACTGCAAAAAGTGTAGATCTGGTTAAAACACACAACTTATTGTACGTACTTTTATTTGTAGAGTGAACCATTTCCGAGATATTCCTTGTTATTTGTTTGAATTTTCAAATACTTAAGACTATTTCCCGAATGGAAATTCGTTATTCGTTGGATATGCAAAGAGAACGGAATGCTCCACATATCAACCAGCTCTTAAAACATTTGACTATCGCTTAAAGCCTACCATATTCCCCTTGCATCTACAAGAAAGTTAGCAATAAGATAGCTTCTGCAAGTGTTTATCTAGATTAGTATGAGGAAGATGGATAATAAACGTTTGTGAAAATAGTTTGTACAACAGTAGAGAAAGTCATGCGAGTGCAACATATCGGCCTTTTATACCCAAAAATTTGACCCGAGATTTCACAGGAAATACATGTTTTGAGGCCCCTTATGTGCAAAAAAAGTCCTTACATGTGTGCGTGTGTGTGTGTGAACAGCATAACTCAAAAACGAAAAGTCAGACAAATACCAACTTGCTTTTTATGTACAGTACCTTCCAAACAGAAGATTTTCAAGAAAATCTACCCAGCCCAAACTACTCTATAACTGGAACATTACTTGAAATGTTTGATTCTCTAAAAATGCTCTATTTTGATTAAATATATAAATATATATTATAGATATTTATATGACAGATAAAATGTAGATATAACTTGAACTGTCTTGAAATAACCTGTGAAGTCCTCTTCATTCTGAAGGAATTTTGTATAATCTTGTATAACTGGTAAATATTAAGCGATAGACGAAAATATACGCACAGAAAATGTAGATCTCTTTAAGACACACAATGTATTTCAAATAGCCTTTTTGGGTATCAGCCATTTCCCAGGTATCCGTTATTAATGGTTCGAATTGTGCACTACTTTATCATTCTTTGAAAGTCGTGTCGATTTCCCAGGCGTAACCACTATCGTCCTGCGAATAGTATTAGGGGGGGGGACTTTTTAAGAAAGCAGGTATTGGCCTGAATGAAAGACCCTCGGGAGCGGCTGCGGCCTTCCCCTGGCATACTGAGGAGAGCTTCAGCTTCGGTTAGATCTCGATATGATCTTGTTCCCGTAGGAACAAGGGGTTCCGACCCCTTCAGCTGTCGTGGTGTGAGCGCTATGTAACCCTAGCACGCGTGGTACTTCTTACGTTAGTAGAAGTAGGCTGGACCGAACACTCGAGCCCATCCTAGAAATAAGTTGTTCGGATTGGGTTGGACTCGGCGGGGCAGTGGTTCCCGATACCCATGGGAACTTTGATACGCCTGGCTGCAATTTCCGCCCAGGCGGGGTTGTGAGACGTCCGGATGTTCTCTGACATCAACCATTATGAGAGCTTACGGTCTGCTAGATGACTGTTGCAGCGACCTAGGTTCTTAGGTAAGTAAGTAAGTAATTTTATTAACCCAATTAATTATACAAATTTACAACAACAATTTTACAAATTTATTCTTAACCTAGTTTCTAAAAATAAAATAAAATATAAAGAAAACTAACCTCATAACTACTGGTATCCAGCAGTATGGAATACTAGTAGCCAGCGTTCCTCCTAATCTAAAAGGACAATTATAAATTATTTAATCCCTAATCTAACTCTACCTTGAGTTACTTTCCTTGGACCACAACACACTCGAACCTTGAGGTTGTCGAGTTGTTGGGTCCTACTTACAAATATCAACTAAACACTATTGTAATTTAATTTAATACTCATTTGTCTCTTTCTTGCTAATTTTCCTCATCCATTTTGTTCTTACTCTGCCCAAAAAGTTCCCTACTTCTGTTATATTTTTCCTAGATTTTACATTTACTATCTTTTTATCTTGAATTTCTATTGGTAAATTTAACCATTCTCACTTCTCTATCCTCTTTCTAAGGAACTTCGTTTCTTCACACTCTAAAATTATATGCCACTCTTTAACGTTCCGGTGGCATAGTGGGCATTTCTCCAGATCAATCTCTTTCTCAAACCTTTCAAATTCACCACCACTGTCCTAGGCCATGCAAATCCTGCTCTTGCTGTTTTATCACATATATCAACATACTGTTCCCTACTCTATACTACTTTCATTTCTCTATATAATCTCAGTGAGATTAGGTAGTCATCCCGGATCATTACCATCCCTGAGAATAGTTGCGGGGGAGCCTTTTTAAGAAATCAGATATTGACCTGAATGAAAGACCCTCGGGAGACCCTGACATATTAAGGGGAGCTTCAGCTCCGGGTAGAGCTGCACACGATCTTATTTCTCGCTATGTCGTGGAAAGAGTATGGAATTTTAAGGCCAGCGCATAGCGTCCAGATCTAAATAATTTGACTATTGCTGCTCGCTTTTTATTTACATCGAAATGTATAACTCAACTATTTCTGAAAAGGTTTATCTCGATTAAAATGATATAAATAGTAAAATAAACTTCCGTAAAAGTAATTTGTTAAGCAACTAACAGACGATAGAGGTTAAAGAACACACATCAGAATGTTTATAACGGGTATACTTACAGGGCAAACAAAAACTTCCTAAACTAAAAATGTAGATCTAATTAAACGCACAATTTGTATCAAAATTGTGGCTTTAACCATTTCCCAGATATTCGTTGCTAATGGTTTCAATTTTCTAATCTTTTTAAATTGGTTTTATTTTTCCAAGACTTTTAGACGTTTTAAAGTTACAAGTCAACAGCGTTTATTCTACTGCTTAGTTTTAAGTAGAGGAATTTTATATTGTGTCATCTATATCGAGATTTTAGAAGCAATGCACGTTTTAAGGTCCCAAGAATAAAAAGCACTTTTTAAAAATGGCGCGTGCGTGTGTAAGCTAATTCAAAAGCGAAAAGTGGGATAAATACCAAACTTACTATTTAAGTTCTGCATCTGTTAAGGATGCTACAGAAGAGTTTCAGTAAAGTCTCCCACCCCAAATCATCGGTTTTACGGAAAAATACTAGTTTTTTACTTTCTCTACTACGTAGAGTAAGTGGGTGAAGTATTGTATTCCAACCAAAAATTCGATACCGAGATTTCACCGGAAATATATGTTTTGAGACCCCCTGAATCCAAATAAAGCATTTTTGGAAACATATCCGTGTGTGTGTCTGTATGTGTGCGTGTCTGTCTGTGTGTCTGTGAACAGCATAACTCAGAAACGAGCAGTCGGATAAACACCAAACTTGGTATTTAGGTTAAGTGTCTCTCAGAGATGAGACACGAAGGTTTTCAAGAAAATCCCCTCAACGCAGATTACCCTTTACATGGAACCTTTTTCGAAAATTTTAATTTTCTCAAAAATGGCTCTAACGATTTTGATTAAAATATCATATGTTTAAGATAATTTCATGACAAATAAAATGTATATCTTGAATTTTCTTGGAATGTCTCCAAAAGTATTCTTCATTATGAAAGACTTTTGCATAACTGGTAAACCATAAGAGATGGACAAAATTTTACTACACAAAAAATGTAGATCGCGTTAAAATACGCAATTTATGTCATATACATTTTTTTTTATTTAATGAACCATTTTCGAGATATTGCTTGTTATTCCCTTAAATTTTTCAATACTTATTTTCTCAAATGGGAATTCGTTATTCATTTTTTTGTCCTGGTAATGCAAAGAGAACCACATAGCAACCACCTCTTAAAATATTTGACTATAGCTTATAGCCTAGCAATTCCCCTTGCATCTACAAGAAAATTAGCAATTAGATTAACAATCTCGATATCTCGATTAACAAGAAGTAGTGGAGAATAAGCGTTTGTAAAAATAGTTTGTACAAAAGTAGAGAAAGTCATGTGAGTGTAACACATCAAATTTCTTTATTTCTCAAAAATGCCTGTAGCGATTTTCAGTAAACTACCATATGTTTAAAATAGCTGTAAGCAATAAAACGTACATTATCTTGAATTACCTGTAAGCAGTCTGTGAAGTCCTCTTCATTCTGAAATAATTTCGTATAATTATACCTGGTAAACTATCAGAAACAGTCTAACATTTATTACAAACATTTTTTAGCTCATTGAATTATAGATTAATGCCAAATAACTTTTTCTATAGCATTAGCCGCTTTTTAAATATTAAATTGATTCAAATTGATTTGTCATGCACTATCTATAAGCTGTTAAGCAATTCCTCCTTTTTCCTGGATGGTTTAATGAGTAATAAAAACTGACATAACATATGAAAATTTTTTTTGTTTTCCACGTTGTGCACTAATAAGTCCATTTTGCTTAGTATGAATCATATCATTACTACGGTAACTCGAATACAATAATAATTACTTTCTCTATTACATATAGTAAGTAGGGGAAGTATTGCATTCCAACCAAAAGTACGATACTAAGATTGCACCGGAAATACGCCTTTTGAGGCCCTGAATCCAAAAAACTCATTTTAGAAAAAGGTCCGTATATTTATCAATGTTAAATGTAAGTGAAGGCTTTTAATATCATTTCGACGCATTAATTTTATCAAGGTCCGTATGTGTTTGTGTGTCTGTGAACAGCATAACTCAAAAACCAAAAGTCGGATACTGAACCTAAACATGGTGTTTATGTTCAGTATCTTTCAAAGATAGATACTAAGATTTTCAAGAAAATCCTCCCACCCCAGATTACTCTTTACATGGAACATTTTTTTCAAAAATTACTATTTTCTCAAAAATGGCTATAACGATTGTGATTAAAATACCACGCGTTTAAAATACTTTCATGGCAAATGAAACGTATATCTTGAATTTTCTGGGAATGTCTCCGAAAGTCGTCATTATTCTGAATGAATTTTGCATAACTGCTAAACCGTAAGAGATAGAAAACATTTACTACACCAAAAATGTAGATCTCGTTAAAACACACAGTTTATGTCATTGGCAGTTTTTTTGTAGAGTGAAACATTTCCGAGATATTCCTTGTTATTTGTTTGAATTTTCCAATACTTATACTTTTTCTTAAGAATTCGTTATTCGTTTTCTTTTATGTCCTGTACATGCAAAGAGAACGGAATGCTCCACATAGAACCAGCTAAAAGGATTTGACTGTCGCGTAAAGCCTACCATATTCCCCTTGCACCTATAAGGAAAATTAAATTGAGTTTTTATTTATGAACACTCCTTAACAGCTGTGGTCCTTAGCGTCCCATTCTATATTGGGCGTGGAAGGACGGTCTTTGAGGTCTTTTACGTGTCGTAAATCTATGACACGGGACCACCGGCTTTACTTCCCTTTCGAAGGAAGCCTAGCTAAGGATTTTTACGCCCGAAAAGATCCATCGCCCTCCGCCGGGTTCGAACCCGCGACCTCGGGAACTAGAGGCTAGTATGGAACTACAACACGGAGGATGACACCTATAAAAAAATCTGATGTGTTACACTGACATGACTTTCTCTACTCTTGTACAAACTATTTTTACAAACGCTTATTCTCCATATGCTTCATGTTAATCGAGATGTTAATCTTATTGCTAATTTTCTTGTAGATGCAAGGGGAATTGCTAGGCTTTAAGCGATAGTCAAGTATTTTAAGAGCTGGTTGCTATGTGGAGCATTCCATTCTCTTTGCATTACCAGGACAAAAAAAAAAAGAGAATAACGAACTCCCATTTGAGAAAAAGTATAAGTATTGAAAAATTTAAGGGAATAACAAGCAATATCTCGAAAACGGTTCACTCAAAAAAAAAATGTAAGACATAAATTGTGTATTTTAACGCGATCTACATTTTTTGTGTAGTAAACTTTTGTCTATATCTTATGGTTTACCAGTTATGCAAAAGTCATTCACAATGAATACTTTTGGAGACATTACCAGAAAATTCGAGATATACATTTCATTTGTCATGAAAATATCTTAAACATATGATATTTTAATCAAAATCGTTAGAGCCGTTTTTGAGAAAATTAAAATTTTCGAAAAATGTTCCATGTAAAGGTTAATCTGGGGTGGAGGGATTTTCTTGAAAACCTTAGTGTAGCATCTCTGAAAGATACTGAACCTAAATACCAAGTTTGGTGTTTATCCGACTGTTTGTTTCTGAGTTATGCTGTTCACAGACACACACACACACGAACATGTTTCCAAAGATGCTTTTTTTTTGGATTCAGGGGATGTGAAAACATATATTTCCGGTGAAATCTTGGTATCGAATTTTTGGTTGGAATACAATACTTTCCCTACTTACTATACGTAGTAGAGAAAGTAATTAGCAATACGATAATTTCTACTAATTTTTATATCGACTAACATGAAGCAGATGGAGAATAAGCTTTTTCAAAATAGTTTGTACAAGAGTAGAAAAAGTCATGTGAGTGTAACATAACAGATTTATTTTTATATGAAACTACGCAAAAGTGTAAACTCTAAAGAAAATATTTTGGGTGTGAGACATCAGAGTTTTATATTTTGGGAAACGCAACCGCATTCTTCCATTGCAATGCACATGTATAAATGTATACTAATTATACCTGCTCATATCTTAATTATAAATATTCCAAAGGCATTAACTGCATTTGTTATCTATTAATTTTGAAATAAAGTTGCAAATTATGAATTTATAATTGTGGGTAAGTACCGCCATTTTCTTGAGTCTAACATGGGGCAACGTGGAGAAATAAAATTATTGTAAAGAAGTATGCCCTTACAGTTCGAACCAAAACTTCTTGTTTGAGGAAGCAACCTGTTCACCTGATAATAGTCTGACGTTACAAGTTCACCTGGCACGATGCCTGAACGGACTTGTTGTGCGTATAAAACACTTATCTTTATTAAGAGATATGAGTTTAGTATTGAACTCTACAAGGCTAAGGTAAAGCCAGACAGAAAAGAAAAAGCAGGTCCATGCATACGATACCCACGGATATACTGTACTTGCTTAGACTAGAAGTAAAGACTTCTCGAAAATATGTTATGCACCTACTAAGTACTCCCGTAAAGTTAGCTTAATTATTTTTTTAGACGGCCTGCTCTAAAAGTAAAACCAATCTTACGTGTGACCAACCTTGGTTTCAAGTTTAATCACACGGTAATTACCTTTTGTATTTGCACATGTTAAACTCGACTTGGTTTGATTAGGTTTTACTTTTCGATATGTATTTTTTACACTATTAATTTCCCATGGAGTTCGCATTATCTGTTAGCAATACAAATCTCGCACTTCAATTTATGCAATTCGTTGTTGAGGCAGTATTTTTAACACTTAAATGATTTCAGTCAAATTATGTAATTTAAAATATAATAACAGCCCGCCTTAAAGCAATATGTGTATGCAACAATATATAAAAAGTGTATATTACAGCCATTGTAAGTGTTTATATTATTGTATACATGTTCAATAATGTTATGTGAATGTATTACGTAATTTAATAATGTACGAGCTGTGAGAATAATAGGTTAAAAGTTGCTAACGATGAGGTAACCTTGAGGTACTAATGAGTAAGAAAGTGTAATAATGCTAGTCATTCTTGGAGCAACAATAATGTAATTTTTGTGACAGTTTATAGAATAGCCAATCAACAACCAGAAAAAAAGCTTAAGTTAAATAAAAGTATACTATTGGATTAGGAATAACCAATCAGAGACTTGAAATACAGAAATTTACAAATTTAGGCGGTTGAAATCAAGTCAGTTGCTTGTAGACAGCGCTCATAACGGGACGCGTTGGTTGTTGACAGTGTTCCTAATCGGACACGAGACACGTCCTCGAAAAATTTAATACGTATTCGTGTGAGACGAAAATAGTTTTACGTGCTAAAAAGTGCAAGTAATTAATTAATAAAAGAACCTCACAGCTCTCTATATCAGTGAAGTGTTATTTAAATTGTGTCAAGAATTAATAAAAGGAGTGAATTAAAAATTATAATCTGTGTAACCCTACATTCTTCAGCCGCACTACGCCCTGCTAAGACATCCATGTCTCTAACAAAAATACTGACGCAGCCAAGGCAAACATAAATATATAATATTTAAAGAAACAGTCAAATTACAAACTTAATATTTTTTAAGCATTTGGGGCAAAGACCACCGGAAAGTACATTTTGGGGCGAAGGCTACCGGAAACTTTTTAACATACGTGCGGTTGCAACTACTTCAAGTTCGGCTCCCCAACAGTTGAACTATAATACAACTCCTTCAATACAACCTACTTCAAATTGACGCCCAAAGCGTGCTGCAAATAATTTAAAAATAACAATACAACAAATCATCTACTTCATTGTAAAGCTAACCTATAAGTTATATTGGTAGCTATTTTAATCTAAAGCGTACTCATTTATCTAGCCTACATATAGATTAAATGGCGGAAATTATGAATTCAGAAGAAACTGAAATGGAAATGAAATTACAGAATCAATAGAAAGAATAACACTAGAAGTATTTACCCAAAATATCCAGAAAGCAATATGATACAGCATTTAGTCCCTTCATTGCCTGTTTAAGGCAAAACATGGTAAAAATAATTTCGGTGAATATGACTAATAACGAACCAAAAAAAAAACATCTGACATTTCGCTTTTTTACGTAATTTCTCTTGCTTCAAGACGCGTTCTAAACGTGATCTCTGTTTCAGGAATGAATGTAGTATTATTGATATATTACAAATTCGAACGCTGTCAAAAAATTTGATGTGTTACACTCACATGACTTCCTCTACTCTTGTAAAAACTATTTTTACAAACGCTTATTCTCCATATGCTTCATGTTAATCGAGATGTTAATCTTATTGCTAATTTTCTAGTAGATGCAAGGGGAATTGCTAGGCTTTAAGCGATAGTCAAATATTTTAAGAACTGGTTGCTATGTGGAGTATTCCATTCTTTTTGCATTACCAGGACAAAAAAATTTGATGTGTTACACTCACATGACTTTCTCTACTCTTGTAAAAACTATTCTTACAAACGCTTATTCTCCAGATGCTTCATGTTAATCGAGATGTTAATCTTATTGCTAATTTTCTTGTAGGTGCAAGGGGAATTGCTAGGCTTTAAGCGATAGTCAAATATTTTAAGAACTGGTTGCTATGTGGAGTATTCCATTCTTTTTGCATTATCAGGACAAAAAAAATTTGATGTGTTACACTCACATGACTTTCTCTACTCTTGTACAAACTATTTATACAAACGCTTATTCTCCATCTACTTCATGTTAATCGAGATAAACATTTGCAGATTCTTATCTTATTGCTAATTTTCTTGTAGATGTAAGGGGAATATATATTTACAAGGGCAATATAGAAATACAGTAGCCTTTAAGCACATACATATCTCTTAATAGCTGGTTGCTAGGTGCAGCACCATTCCCTTTCCCACAGATTAATACTCTTTGCATATCCAAGACAAAAAAAAAATGAATAACGAATTCCCATTTGAGAAAATAAGTATTGAAAAATTTAAGGGAATAACAAGCAATATCTCGAAAATGGTTCACTCAACAAAAAAAATGTAAATGACATAAATTGTGTATTTTAACGCGATCTACATTTTGTGTGTAGTAAAATTTTGTCTATCCCTCATGATTTACCAGTTATGCAAAAGTCGTTCACAATAAAGAATACTTTTGGAGACATTCCCAGGAAATTCAAGATATACATTTTATTTGTCATGAAAATATCTTAAACATATGATATTTTAATCAAAATCGTTAGAGCCATTTTTGAGAAAATTACAATTTTCGAAAAATGATCCATGTAAAGGGTAATCTGGGGTGGGGGGATTTTCTTGAAAACCTTCGTATCGCATCTCTGGAAGATACTGAACCTAAATACCAAGTTTGGTGTTTATCCGACTGTTCGTTTCTGAGTTATGCTGTTCACAGACACACACACACACACACACACACACACGTTTCCAAAAATGCTTTTTTGTATTCAGGGGGTCTCAAAACATATATTTCCGGTGAAATCTCGGTATCGAATTTTTGGATGCAATACAATACCACCCCTAATTACTATACGTAGTAGAGAAAGTAAAAACACTCACGTACTCTAATAGGTACATATAAACATAGCACATTCTTACATACACACATATATACACAGCTCATGCTTACGTACGCACACAGTTACTTATACGTTTGTACATACGTACACGCACACCAAACATACTCATATACACATATGTATACACAGGATGGACCATTTAAGTTGAGACTGCACAACATCTCCAAAACTCAGTGTTGTAGAAAGAAATGTCTTTAATAAAAGTTGCTTGACATTATGGGGGAAAGTAAATGCCATTAGTCGTGTTTCATTTGGAGGACGTTATGATGTTAATTTTAGGGTCAATTTAATTTCCTTAAATGGGAACCTACCTTTTTTATTTTTTTTTTCTCACTCCTCATAAAAAAAATAAATAACATTTGTATAACTTTGCAATTGTTCTTACACCAATGTAAATAACAATGAAAACTCTGAATGGCTGTATACAAACAGCGCAATGAATGGCTGGACCATCCATGGATGGTCATTTCAAGGTCAAGTTACCCTTCGTAATGGGAACCAACGTTTTTTATTTTGTTTCCTTATTCCTCATCACAAAATAAACAGCGTTTTGTAAAGCATTTTCTAATGTGAAAACAAGACACAAAATATAGGTTCCCATTTAAAAAAATCTTATGTGTTACACTCACATGACTTTCTCTACTCTTGTACAAACTATTTTTACAAACCTTATTCTCCATAAGCTTCATGTTAACCGAGATATCTAGGTGTTTAATCTTATTGCTAATTTTCTTGTAGATGCAAGGGGAATTGGTAGGCTTTAAGCAATAGTCAAATATTTTAAGAGCTGGTTGCTATGTGGAGTATTCCATTCTCTTTGCATTACCAGGACAAAAATAAAATGAATAACGAATTCCCATTTGAGAAAAAGCATAAGTATTGGAAAATTTAAGAGAATAACAAGCTATATCTCGAAAATGGTTCACTCAACAACAAAAAATGTATGTGACAAATTATGTATTTTAACGCGATCTACATTTTTTGTGTAGTAAAATTTTGTCTATCTCTTATGGATTACCAGTTATGTATAAGTCGTTCACAATGAAGAATACTTTTGGAGACATTCCCAGAAAATTCAAGATATACATTTTATTTGTCATGAAAATATCTTAAACATATATTTTAATCAAAATGGTTAGAGCCATTTTTGAGAAAATTAAAATTTTCGAAAAATGTTCCATGTAAAGGGTATTCTGTAGTGGGGGGATTTTCTTGAAAACCTTCGTGTCGCGTTTCTAAGTTTGGTGTTTATCCGACTGTTCGTTTCTGAGTTATGCTGTTCACAGACACAGACACACGCACACGACATGTTTTCCAAAAATGCTTTTTTTTTTATTCAGGGGGTCTAAAAACATGTATCTCCGGTGAAATATCGGTATGGAATTTTTGGGTGGAATACAATACTTCCTCTACTTATTATACGTAGTAGAGAAAGTAAAAATTAAATTGACCCTAAAGTGAACCATCACAACGTCCTACAAATATAACACGACTAATGGCATTTACTTTCCTCCATAATATTAAGCAACTTTTATTTAAGGCATTTCTTTCTACATTACTTAGTTTAGGAGATATTGTACCGTCTCGACTTAAATGGCCCACCCTGTATGTATATATATATATATATATATATATATATATATATATACACACACACACATACTCATTTACTCCTATGTAGTCACATACACACACATGTACTATAAGTACACACAATACTCTTCTTGCATTCGCTGTTGTACCAACCGCCGTGGGTAGAACGTGATTCTCCCAGGTTTATTTTATCATTTTCAGCCTCCCATATCCCAGATATTAGTCGGTGTAGAGTGGCATCTCCAGGGTTACCTAGAATCTCTCTCAGCTTTTCCTGATATGCCTCCCCCTCATCCCTCTCGCTGCTGTTATCGTATTATTAGTTGCCTCGTGTCTTCAGTGTTAGCAACCCCCGGAACGTCCCCCTTTCCTTCACTGCTGCGAAGCATAAACCTAGAGTAGAATTTCCGCAGTTCACGCAATAACGCGAGCAGAGCTGCGGGATCTGTTAGTGTAATAAAGCTGCACGTAAAGATTAGCCTTGGGATTTAAAAGCAGTGTGGGGGATTTCCAGCTCCAAACTAAGGCATTGAGACACCAAAAAACTAATATATTAAAAAAAATCTGATGTGTTACACTCACATGACTTTCTCTACTCTTGTACAATCTATTTTTACAAACGCCTATTCTCCATATGCTTTATGTTAATCGAGATATCGAGATGTCAATCTTATTGCTAATTTTCTTGTAGATGCAAGGGAATATGGTAGCTTTTAAGCGATGGTCAAATATTTTAACGCTGGTTGCTATGCGGCGCATTCCATTCTCTTTGCAAGTCCAGGACATAAAAAAAATGAACAACGAATTTGAGAAAAAGTAAAATTTCGATACCGAGATTTCACCGGAAATACATGTTTTGAGACCTCCTGAATCCAAAAAAAGGATTTTTGGAAACATGTCAGTGTGTGTGTCTGTGTTTGTGTGTCTGTGTGTCTGTGAACAGCATAACTCAAAAACGAACAGTCGGATAAGCACCAAATTTGGTATTTAGGTTAAGTATCTTCCAGAGATGCGACACGGAGGTTTTCAAGAAAATCCCCCCACCCCAGACTACCCTTTACATGGAAGATTTTTCGAAAATTTTAATTTACTCAAAAATGGCTCTAACGATTTTGATGAAAATATCATATGTTTAAGATATTCTCATGAGAAATGAAATGTATATCTCGAATTTTCTGGGAATATCTCCAAAAGTATTCTTCATTGTGAACGACTTTTGTATAACTGGTAAACCATAAGAGATACACAAAATGTTACTACACAAAAAATGTAGATCGCGTTAAAATACACAACTTATGTCATATACATTTCTTTTGTTGAGTGAACCGTTTTCGAGATATTGCTTGTTATTTCCTTAAATTTTCCAATACTTATACTTTTTCTCAAATGCGTTATTCATTTTTTTGTCCTGGACATGCAAAGAGAATGGAATGCGCCACATAGCAACCAGCGTTAAAATATTTGACTATCGCTTAAAAGCTACCATATTTCCCTTGCATCTGCAAGAAAATTACCAATAAAATTGACATCTCGATATCTCGATTAACATGAAGCATATGGAGAATAGGCGTTTGTAAAATTAGATTGCACAAGAGTAGAGAAAGTCATGTGAGTGTAACACATCAGATTTGTTTTCTTGAATTATTAGTTTTAATAATAGTTTTAATTGATTTTAAAGTTAATGTTGGATTTGTATTTTCATCAATTAAATATAAAATCCGGAAGGTTGCATCAAACGAATTATGTGAATACTGAAAGATATTAACGTGATCTCTTCTCTGCCCTTGAATGAAAGACCATTACGTGAACCCTTCGTTAAAGTGCTAACTGATCCGTTGAACGAACTTTGCCAACACGGAACTACCATCACGTGACCCTCACATCGGTTATCATTACTATCTTTGGTACCCTATTCCAAATTATATAATTAAAACCTCCACTACAATTGTGTCTGTCTTAAACAGATTCCCTTCAAGAGATGTAATGAACAATGGCTTTATACTTGTAACATCCATGATAGGCTGTGGCAAGGAGCTCGGTCTTGCTGATACCCACACAAATACCGATTCCACTTTGGAATCAGCGCTGCTGGTGTTGACCACACGCTTTTCTTCATATATGTCAGGTCATTACCACACAGCGGATCATTTAAGTTGAGACTGTACAGTATCTCCAAAACTAAGCGTTGTAGAAAGAAATATCTTGAATAAAAGTTGCTTGATATTTGGGGAAAGTACATGCCATTAGTCGTGTTTTATTTGGAGGGCGTTGTGATGGTCATTTTAGGGCCAATTTAATTTTTTTCAATGGGAAGCTACCTTTTTTGACTTTCTCTACTACGTAGGGGAACTTTTGTATTCCACCCAAAAATTGGATACCGAGATTTCACCGGAAATACAATTACAAAGTGCTTTATACAAATGTTGTTTAGTTTTTATGAGTGAGAAAACAATATAAAAAATGTGTACTCTTGTGCGAACTATTTTTACAAACGCCTATTCTCCATATACTTCATGTTAATCGAGATATCGATATGTCAATCTTATTGCTAATTTTCTTGTAGCTGCAAGGGGAATATGGCAGGTTTTAAGCGATAGTCAAATATTTTAAGAACTGGTTGCTATGTAGCGCATTCCATTCTCTTTGCATGTACAGCACATAAAAAAATATGATGTGTTACACTCACATGACTTTCTCTACTCTTGTACAAACTATTTTTACAAACGCTTATTCTCCATCTACTTCATATTAATCGAGATAAACATTTGCAGACTATGTTATTGCGAAGTTTCTTGTAGATGTAAGGGGAATATATATTTACAAGGGCAATATAAAAATACAGTAGCCTTTAAGCACATACATATCTCTTAATAGCTGGTTGCTAGGTGCAGCACCATTCCCTTTCCTACAGATTAATACTCTTTGCATATCCAAGACAAAAAAATGAATAACGAATTCCCATTTGAGAAAATAAGTATTGAAAAATTTAAGGGAATAACAAGCAACACCTCGAAAATGGTTCACTCAACAAAAAAAATGTATATGATATAAATTGTGTATTTTAACGCGATCTACATTTTTGTGTAGTAACATTTTGTCTATCTCTTATAGTTTACCAGTTATGCAAAAGTCGTTCACAATGAAGAATACTTTTGGAGACATTCCCAGAAAATTCAAGATATACATTTTATTTGTCATGAAAATATCGTAAACATATGATATTTTAATCAAGATCGTTAGAGCCATTGTTGAGAAAATTAAAATTTTCGAAAAATCTTCCATGTAAAGGGTAATCTGGTGTGGGGGGATTTTCTTGAAAACCTTCGTGTCGCATCTCTGGAAAATACTGAAGCTAAATACCAAGTTTGGTGTTTATCCGACTGTTCGTTTCTGAGTTATGCTGTTCACAGACAGACACACAGACACACACACGGACATGTTTTCAAAAATGCTTTTTTTTTGGATTCAGGGGTCTCAAAACATATATTTCCGGTGAAATCTCGGTATCGAATTTTTGGGTGAATACAATACTTCCCCTACTTACTATACGTAGTAGAGAAAGTAAAAATGAATAACGAATTTGAGAAAAAGTATAAGTATTGGAAAATTTAAGGAATAACAAGCAATATCTCGAAAATGGTTTACTCAACAACAAAAATGTATATGACTTAAATTGTGTATTTTAACGCGGTCTACATTTTGTGTGTAGTAGCATTTTGTCTATCTCTTATGGTTTACCAATTATGCAAAAGAAGAATACTTTAAGAAGCATAATTTACTTATACCACCTAAATTTGCATATGTAGCCATTAAACTTCTAAAAAAAGTTTATCTTTAATTCGTTAAAAAGATTTCTAAATATTGAAATTGAAATATTTTTATGTATATTTTATATTTTTTTTCTAAGTTATTCATTGTTAGATTTTTTACTATCAAATGAGTATTTGATTTTTGTTTTTCGTCAATGGAGACATTCCCAGAAAATTCGAGATATACATTTCGTTTCTCATGAAAATATTTTAAACATAAGATATTTTAATAAAAATCGTTAGAGCCATTTTTGAGAAAATTAAAATTTTCAAAAAATGTTTCTAGTAAAGAGTAATCTGGGGTGGGGGATTTTCTTGAAAACCTTCGTGTCGCGTCTCTGGAAGATACTGAACATAAATACCGAGTTTGGTGTTTATCCAACTGTTAGTTTCTGAGTTATGCTGTTCACAGACACACACACGGACATGTTTCCAAAAATGTTTTTTTTGGATTTAGTGGGTCTGAAAACATATATTTCCGTTGAAATCTCGGTATTGAATTTTTGGGCGGAATACAATACTTCCCCTACTTACTATACGTAGTAGAGAAAGTAACAAGTGCATAACCATGAAATACTGCCAGTGTAGTACGACTTTGAGTGGTTAACTGACTGGCATACTCTTATCTCTGATTGGCTAATGGCATACTGAGTGCGATTATCAAATATAATTGTGCTCATGTCTACAGCAATAAATATACCTGTACAATCATTAGTTGGAGGATAGAAATGACAATTTCCCAAGTATACATGAGCGGTACCGTATAAAAAGACACTATGGTCCAGAAAAGCTTTTCTTGTGGTTACCGATCGTGCATTAATGTTCTTTAAATTTGCTTTCCTGTGAGAAAGTGAAGGCACGTTTCCAGGTTTAGGAAGCAAACCTTTCGGTCTTGTACAAATACGGTCAAACACGGAGAGTTGATTAATGACATTCAAACAATCAATATTTCGGGTAACAATGTTAATTACGTCCCTTAAGTAGATCTGAAAGTTTTTAAGTGTTATTACTGATTCTTTGTGTTTAATGCCAATGTTTACGAGACGAGCCGTTTTGTTAGGTTAGTGGCAATGTACTTATTTTCAGTGCTATCAACAAGAAGGAAGTGAAGGTACATATTTAATAAATGCAGTTAACTTTTGAAACAATTGCTATCCTAGTCATTGCAAATGTTCATTCTTTATTACTTTCTCTACCACGTGCATAGCAAGTAGAGAAAAAAATTCGATGCCGAGATTTCACCGGAAATACATGTATTGAAGCCCCCTGAATCTAAAAAGAAGCATTTTTAGAAACAGGTCCGTGTGTGTGTGTGTGTCTGAACAGAGTAACTCAATAACAAAAAGGCGAATAAATTCCAAACTTAAGTGTTTAACTTCAGTATCTCCCAAGGATGCGACGATTTTCAAAATAATCCCCTCCAACTACCCTTACATGAAACATTTTTCGAATGTTCTAATTTTCTAAAAAGTGACTAACGATTTTGATTAAAACACTTTATGTTAAACAGATTTACATGACAAACAAAATGTATATCTTGAATTTTCTGGGAATAGCCTTTGAAGTCCTTTTCATTCGGAAGGAATTTTGTATAATCTTGTATAACTAGTAAACGTTAAGCCATAGACGAAAACCTACTACACAAAAAATGTAGATCTTCTTAAAACTCACAATTTATTTCAAATAAGTTGTTTTGTGGCATAAGCTATTTCTGAGATATCCGTTATTAATGGTTCGAATGGTTCATTATAGTCCTTTCAACATTTAGCTGTTTCTCGCGATTGTTTAAAAACAGTAGGGAACTTTAAGGCTAGCATACAGCGTCCATCTCTTAAACATTTGACTTATGTATCTATAACGAAGTCTAATGTGGCTATTTCTGCAGAGGTATAAGCTTTAGTAAGAATAACGTGTGTATTCACTAATAAACGATCGAGGGTAGAGCAGGTCATGTAAATGTTATCACATCGATTTTTGTCTGGCTCTCACGGTGATATGGTTTGAACATTTTCTGTAGATAGATATATCAAAGCTCTAATAAAAGCCGTTCTGGTCATTTTTTTATTTCGGAGGAAGAATTGATGCTTAAGTGTATAATGGGCTACCTCGAAGTAAAAAATTACGTTTTAAAAATGTGTTAGTTTGTGTGTATGCAAGAATTGATAAATCGATTGTTATAAAACTTTTTATGCAACACACCTTGGAATCATTTTAGAAAATAGGCTATACGGTATTTTAATTATCATCCCTAAATAGTTGCTATTGGATGAAACGCAAAAAGGTCGTAATATCTCGCTTATTATTCATTTTTTAAATAAAATACACAACGAAAGCTTATAAGCAAGATATATGTATACATTAGATCAATTTAAAACTAGCCAGCGTCTGGGAGCTCAAATCGGGTACTTCCGTGAGCGCTCAGCACAGCCAGGCTTTGTTCACAAGACTGCGTATATTCTTGTAGTAGTTATAATGGGGAACATAACACTTAATCAGGAAAGTCTTCAGAGAAAATAATTCATATACGAGACATCCAAAAGACAGATGATTCAGTGTGTTTCAACACTGAATATTTGTAACCAAACCACACTTTATTGATTTATGGATTTCAAGAGGAGTATGACTAAAGCTCGTTACAATGCCACACTTACTGCAGTGGTAGAGGCCAGAATGGGGTATGCATGGGCGAGGACAGGTGTAATGAATTTAAGTGGTCTAACAGGGAGAGGAAGGGGGGGGAGATGTACTAAATATAGCGGATTACATGATAATTGTCATTCTATTTTGGAATGCAAGGACACGGATAAAGGAAGAGAGTGTTGAAAACTAGGGAAATGGAAAATTTACCAATAGAGCTAAACGTTAGGAAGATTTTTTGATACAAGATTAAATGACCATATGGAGAAAGCAGGAAAATATTTAGGAAAAATTAGGTTAAAGTGGTTAAAAGGGATGTGAAGCAATTTGGAGAAAATACGGAAAAAGGGTAACAAGGCAAAAATGCAAATAGTGGAAAATTACACTTCCCCATTATATATACAACACAATGTTAAATACAGGATGATTTATGAAGAACTGACACACTTCTTTCTTTAATTATTCTGTTCGAAATTCACTCAATACCCCAATTTTAGCACCAAATTAAGCAGACTGTTCTGGAGTTTCGATTGCCTGTCACTAGATGCGCAGCTGTTCATGTTTTATTCGTATTTGTTAGTTTCATTGTCGGCAACTGTTTTTGAAATTATGTTCTAGTCAACGTGAAAATGAGCAGGTACACATTAAATGAACGACTCTTTCATGTAAAGCAATACTGGATTACGAATTCAATTACAGCTACTCAAAGGGCATACCAGAGAGAATTTGGTGTTCGGAATCCTCCCCAAAGGGACAACATACTGGGACCGATAAACAAATCGGAAACAACTGGATATCTGGTGAGTGAAAAAGGCAAAACTCGTTCATCTAGGCTTCCCACGGTTGTTTTTGACGTAAGAGCACGACTGGATCAGTCACCCAAAAAATCATTAAGACGTTTGTCAAAGAAGACAGGGTACCTCAATGTATCAGAGAGCTGTGAAAAGTGCAGGCCTAAAGCCGTATAGAATTACGGTTGTTCATCAGTTACAGTAGTCAGATAAGGATATACGACTGAATTATTGTCGTTGGTTTCAGGCTTTGATTGTGCAGAATCCTACCACATTGTTCATCACATGGTTCATAGATGAAGCCTGGTTCCTTTTATCCTGCTGTGTGAACTCAAATATCTCACGCTATTGGGCCAGTGAAAATCCACAGGTTATTCATGAAGCACCTATACACGTAGTTAAAATCGGAGTTTCGTGCGCAATGTCCGCACAGAGAATAGTGGAACCAATTTTTACTTTCTCTACTACGTATAGTAAGTAGGGGAAGTATTGTATTCCACCCAAAAATTCCATATCGAGATTTCACCGGAAATACATGTTTTGAGACCCCCTGAATCCAAAAAAAAGCATTTTTGGAAACATTTCCGTGTGTGTTTGTGTGTCTGTGTGTCTGTCTGTGAACAGCATAACTCAGAAACGAACAGTCGGATAAACACCAAAATTAGTATGTAGGTTCAGTATCTTCCAAGGATGCGACACGAAGGTTTTCAAAAAAATCCCCCCACCCCAGATTACCCTTTACATGGAAGATTTTTCGAAAATTTCAATTTTCTCAAAAATGGCTCTAACGATTTTGATTAAAACATCATATGTTTAAGATATTTTTATGATAAATAAAATGTATATCTTGAATTTCCTGTGAATGTCTCCAAAAGTATTCTTCATTGTGAACGACTTTTGCATAACTGGTAAACCATAAGAGATAGACAAACTTTTACTACACAAAAAATGTAGATCGCGTTAAAATACACAATTTATGTCATATACATTTTTTTTGTTGAGTGAACCATTTTCGAGATATTACTTGTTATTCCCTTAAATTTTTCAATACTTATTTTCTAAAATGGGAATTCGTTATTCATTTTTTTGTCTTGGATATGCAAAGAGTATTAATCTGTGGGAAAGGGAATGGTTCTGCACCTAGCAACCAACTATTAAGAGATATGTATGTGCTTAAAGGCTACTGTATTTCCAAATTGCCCTTGTAAATATATATTCCCCTTACATATACAAGAAAATTAGCAATAAGATAGAGTCTCCAAATGTTTATCTCGATTAACATGAAGTAGATGGAGAATAAGCGTTTGTATAAATAGTTGGTACAAGAGTAGAGAAAGTCATGTAAGTGTAACACATCAGAATTTTTTTAAAACAATGAACACTGCGGAGTCCCGACGGATTTCCATGGAGTTTGCTGAGCAACAAGACGATGTAGAGCTGAGCCAAGGCTATTTTCAGCAGGACGACGCTACATGCCATACATCAAATGAGTTGCACTAATTGATAATTTCCAAGAACCTGTGGCCACCCAGATTACCGGATTTGACATCGTCGGACTTCTTTCTATGGGGTTACTTGAAATACAGGATTTATGCCACACGTCCCTAGACATTGGGCGATCTGAAGCACAACATTACAGAGGTGATTCAAGTTATTGACAACAGAGTCCTCCAACGAGTGGCCAGTAAAATGGAACGACGCGTTGTGTTGTGTCTTATGCAGGATGGAGGACATTTTCAACATTTACTATAGAGGTAAATAATCTCCCAAAATTCCTCTTCACTTTAGGTATAAATAAGTTGTCGCTAGCCTAACTCGTTTTGAAACAAGTGTGTGAGTTCTTCATAAAGCACCCTGTATAAGGGGAAGAGAAGTAATATGCAACTCCATTGTGTTGTATACAATGTATAAATTGCACGTAAGTACGAGGGCTGATCAATAAAGACTGAGACTGATTTTTTCCTGTAGCTTTCTTGGGAGTTTCCTTTCTCTACCATGAATATTTGAAAAGAGCAGGGTTTCATGTATAATGTCCATAGACGGCAGCACTCTCGTAACGGTAGGTTGGTAATAATGCTGTATATTGTTGACCCTACTTGAATTTCGCATACCACTCGACACGAGAGGAGCAATACAATTTTGTTTTCGTTTAAATCATACAGCCTCTGAAACTTTGGAAAAGCTGAAGCAAGCATACGGTGAAGATGCACTATCTCGTGCAACAGTGTTTAGGTGGTTCAAGGACTTCAAACAAGGGCGAGTCCTCTGTGCTAAGCAAGCTGGGCCTGGTGCTTCGGCTTCTGCTATGACTGAAGTCAACATCAACACAACTGCTGTGATTGTTGTTCTTCCTCACACTACTGCTACAGCAGCGTACTACACGCCAGTATTGGCTACACTCAGGGAGCACATTGCAAGGAAACATCCAGAACTTCATCAGAATGGGTGGCGACTTCATCACAACAACGCATGGCCTCACGTCGCAAATCAAGTCAAGGAATTCAACATCACCTGCGTACTGAATCCGCCTTATAACCCCAATCTTGCCCCTGTGATTTCTTTTTTTATTCCCATCACTAAAGGCAAAGCTCCGGGGCATTCGATTTGAGAGCACTGAAGCGTGCTGAGGAAAAGTGAGGCGATTCTCAAAGACCTGACAAAGAATGGCCTGTATCATGTGTTCGAGGACTGGCAGAGGCGGTATAAAAAGTGCATTCAAGTAGGAGGGGGCTACTTTGAAAAATATCATGTCAACATTGAAACGGAGTAATAAATACTGTGAAAAAAATCAGTCTCAGTCTTTATTGATCAGCCCTCGTACAACGTAGACAATAAATCGTTCATTCATACTGCAGTGGTAGAGAATTATTTTACTGTTCCTGAAGTTGCAAATTCAAATCTCCGCGGAGCTACTCAACTGTTTATTTTAAATACATGAGTAAAAGTGTAGCAAGTTTTCTTCATTTGTTTTAATGGTGTTTATTGAATATTCAATCATACCGTAGATGGCAATTATGACCTTAATTTATCGTAGGAAGGAGGTTTCATAGTCAGATAAATTTATAACCACAAATTTCACCATTATATCAATTATATTTGTAAGTGCAATGAAGTAATACAAGCAATATGATTTCATTATATTACAGCAAAATGAGTTGTAAAAAATGAAAGACATCAATCCACTATGGAGAATCGATCTCCATCTGCAAGTAGCTTAATCACTGCCCCACGTCAAGCACGATGTAGAGGTAACTCTTATCAGTTCCTTTTGGCTTGTATTATACAGGTTGTATCTTGATTGGTGTCACACATTTGAGGTACGTGTTTCTGACATCCAAACAGTAAAAAAGGTCCATATGAACATGGGTCTGAAAATCATTTATTTCAGAGTTACAATACAAAATCGAAAGTTACAAAAATTGCCCGAAGGGCTTCATCTTGCTTCGATGTATGCAGTAAGGTTGCGTTCCATGCTCTGGCATACTCTGTTGGAAATTCCTGGTGTGTTTCGTATTTGGAAAAATCCAGTTTGGATACGAACTCTCAAAATGCCAACATGGGTACAGGGGTCGCATAAACCAAGGACTTCAAATATCCCCAGACGAAGAAATCCATTGGATTCAAATCAGGCGATCGAGTAGGCCATGCAATGGGTCCCCTCGACCAATCCATCTTTGCGGAAATCGATCATTCAAAAACTTACGAACTATCATACTGAAATGAATTGGAGCACCATCGTGTAATAACCACATTCGTTGGATGATGTCCAGAGGCACATTATCAGTTAAATGATGCAACTCATATCTGATAAACTAGAGATAGGTTTGTCCATTCAGACGTGGAGATATGAAGTAGGGACCAATAAGGTGTTCATGAATGATTCCACCCCAAACGTTGAGAGAGAACCTCTGTTGATGGTTGTCCTTTCGTACTTCATTAGGATTTTCAAAAGCCCAGTTATGAGTGTTATGAGAATTGAAGATGCCGTCGCGAGTAAAACCAGCCTCATCCGTGAATGAGATACAGGCTAGGAAATTGATGAACACAGCGCACTGCTGTAACATGCGTTGACAGAAACGTCTTCTTGGCTTAAAGTCCGCCTCATTTAATCGTTGCACACGTTGAAGGTGATACGGGTACAGAAGATTTTCATGCAGAATTCTCCAGATAGTCATATGACTAACTCTTTCCCTTACAGTCATATGTCTTGTGCGTTGTGATGGGTCTGCATCCACAGCACGAAGAACTCGTTCTTCAAGCTCAATGCCTCGTACCGCTCTTGGTCTCCTAACATCCCTAGTACTCCTCTCAAAGGTGCCATTCTTTCTCAAGCGTTGGTGAATTCGTGAGAATGTTCTTGCACACTGTAACGGCCTGTCAGTGTAGCTTCTGCATAAAGTTCACGTGCTCGTGCTGCGTTGCCGGCCATACGTGTAGTGCATATCCGTCTGTTCACTCATGGAATACATCTTCTTTGATCTATAACAACGGAACGGTTGATTTTCAGACCCACGTACATATGAGCTTTTTTTACTGTTTTGATGTCAGGAACACGTCCCCCAAATATATGGCACAAATAAAGATACAGCCTGTAGAGTTAGCCAAAGCAGCGCACAGAAGACGGTTGTGAACCGCGGTCTCACTCGAAGTGACTTTGAAAATATTTAACTGCTCAAGAACCGGTCAGTTTTAGTTTGAACGTACATCTGAAAACTTTTGTTAATTACAAATTTTTTATAGTATGAACATTCCAGAAGTCATACGACATTATCGTTATTTTTATTCGTGTATATAAAAGAATTACCACTAGAAACAGCATGGTTCCGATCATATTGCAACATTAGGAAAAGGCTCGCATTTGTGTATTGTGAAATCTTTTTCTTTTCTTTTAATTTATACTTGTCCTCCAGAAAAAGATGTTTTACTGCGTTTTTAAAAAAAACACATGACATATACATTGCACAAAGAGAGGGAGAGAGTAATAAAATAGGGAAGACGGAGGAAATGCAGTAAGTTGGAAAAAGGGAGAGTAAAAGAGGGAGAAGCAAAGGAAAACAGGGAGAGGAAGACAATATGGAGGTGCAGAATGAAAAAGGAGGAGAGGGAGAGAAAGACAATTGAAAAGCGAGAGGGGCAAGAGAAAGGGGGAAGAATGTGTTTTATATACGAGTTTTCTTACATTGCTGTGCCTCCTCAGAATAAAAATGACCAAATACATGAATCCAGACTTAAGTTAGCAAAAATCATATGCTTGGCAAACCGTTTCTGGCTAAATTATTCATCCTCTAGTATGGGTACAACAGGTGTAAAGGTTTCCACATCACTGCCGAAATAGAAAGCGTGGGCTTCTGTATTTACTAATGTAGCTAAACGAGTTTTCTGGATGGATGGGGAGGGAGAGAGAGAGAGAGGCATGGAGATGTCGGATCTTGTCATTGCTCTCCCTCTAATTGGTGCCGAATGTTCGCCTGTCAAAATATTTTTCAGATCGACAGTCGTAACTTCTTACTTCCAAAGTAGATTACTATAAAAATTCCGACATTTCAGATGACGTGTTTTTTTCTAATACGAAAGGACTGAGTGAAAAGAAACATAAAATGAAACTACAATTATAAAACATTTAGCTTGCTCTTAAACCAAAATAAAATGCATAGAATTTTGAAAACACACAACTCCTTAATTTCGCGTGCGTTAATTTAAATTGCCTTTACAGAGAGGTAACATGTCCGGGCTCGCATTCGGGAAGTGCCGGTTTCGATTCCCGTCGATCGCCCACTCTGGCCTTGGGTTCTTCGTGGTTTTCCCTGGTCCCTTGGCGAATGTTGTGATGGTTTCTCATCTACCGCGATTTTATTTCCATCATTTCTCTTTCATTCAGTTTCCTTCTATCTTTTAAGCGTGCTTCTAGGTCCAGTATAGTCGTACCGGACAGACAGCGCGGATGCTTGCTCCAAGGAAACAGCATTCCCGTGGACATTAGAGGGCTGCCTGGTTGTACGGGTCGTTCTTCGCCTTCGAGCCAGGAGCTATTGGGACTTCCGCGCGTTTCTGTAGTCTGTCTGTCTACGACCTGTAGCCTCCTGTGGTTCCTTCACTTCATCCCTTCCTCCTGGGTTTGGGAACCGCAATAGTTCTCACG
The DNA here is from genome assembly GCA_030765065.1 of Deroplatys truncata. Lineage (NCBI taxonomy): Eukaryota > Metazoa > Arthropoda > Insecta > Mantodea > Mantidae > Deroplatys > Deroplatys truncata. The sequence goes on along the minus strand of CM060987.1, from coordinate 62,461,308 downwards.
TAGGGCGCAATGCACCACCGTTGTATACCCTATACCAGTGGTGGCGAAAACGGGACTCGTGAGGCAGTGTGACTCGCAGGCGCCACTCCTTTTCTAGCCGTCTATTCATTTCTTTTCCATGTGCTGCTGAGTGGTGTAGTGCGTGCTGCATATTTGATGACTCGAGAGAGAAAGGCATTTTCGCCACCCTTGCCCTATACCATATAATTGCCCTTCCTAAAAGCCATACTCATAAAACCTGAAAAAAAGTTTTATGTTTTTAGGACAGTGGCTCAAAATATGACACTATCGTTCCAATGGCCTAACGATGCTAAAAGTTTGGCAGTTTGTAAACATGAACAATAACAGTTTAGAATTTGCTCATGTAGTGTAGATACGCTGTTTTTAATGTTTTATGATTACATATTTTGTTTAACTTTACAAAAATATCTACACTATGTGATCAAAAGTATCCGGACACCCCACAAACATACGTTTTTCATCTTAGGTGCATTGTGCTGCCACCTACTGCCTGGTACTCATCCGTGATTTCAGTAGTCATTAGCCATCGTGAAACAGCAGAATGGGACGCTCCGTGGAACTCATAGACTTTGAACGTGGTCAGGTGATTGGGTGTCACTTGTGTCAGAAGTTTGTACGCGAGATTTCCACATCCCTATGTCCACTGTTTCTGATGTGATAGTGAAGTGGAAACGTGAAGGGACGTGTACAGCACAAAAGAGACTGACAGAGACCGCCGACATTTGAAGAGGGTCGTAAAGAGTAATAGGCAGACATCTATCCAGACCATCACACAGGAATTCCAAACTACATCGAGGTGAGAAACCTTGGATTCCATGGTCGAGCGGCTGCTCATAATCACACATCACGCAGGAAAATGCCAAACGACGCCTCGCTTGGAGTAAGGAGCGCCAACATTACACGATTGAACAGCGACAAAACGTTGAGTGGAGTGGCGAATCACGTTACACACTGTGGCGATCCGATGGTAGGGTGTGGGTATGGCGAATGCCCGGTGAACGTCATCTGACAACTGTGCAGTGCCAACAGTGAAATTCGGAGGTGGTGGTGTTACGGTGTGGTCGTGTTTTTCCTGGAGGGGGCTTGTAACCCTTGTTGTTTTGCGTGGCACGATCACAGCGCAGACCTACATTGATATTTTAAGCACCTTCTTGCTTCCCACTGTTGAAGAGCAATTCGGGGATGACGATTGCATTTTTCAACACAATCGAGCACCTGTTCATACTGCACGGGCTGTGGCGGAGTGGTTACACGACAATAACATCCCTGTAATAGACTGGCCTGCACACAGTCCTGACTTGAATCCTATAGAACACCTTTGGGATGTTTTGGAACGCCGACTTCGTGCCAGGCCTCACCGACCTACATCGATACCTCTCCTCAGTTCCGCACTCCGTGAAGAATGGGCTGCCATTCCCCAAGAAACCTTCCAGCACCTGATTGAAAGTATGCCTGCGAGAGTGAACGCTGTCATCAAGGCTAAGGGTGGGCCAACACCATATTGGCTTCCAGCATTACCGATGGAGGGCGCTACGAACTTGTATGTCATTTTCAGGCAGGTGACTGGATACTTTTGATCACGTAGTGTATATATAAATTAGGCATGGTAGAGAAATGTATTGAATTTATACATCATATTTTATTATTTACACTTCACGTGGCAAAAGTTTTATACGCAAGACCCACACTATTTCATATATGGGGTATTTACTGCTTAAGATACGAATTGAGTAGCGATGTATTACGATAAATATAGATCATAGCCGTATACCTTTAAGATAAGTTCTAAATAACTTAATACCTCCGACAACCACAAACGTTTTATAGTCCCAGCTACATGCTCTATGCCTATTCAGCTCAATTGTCTTAATTTTCTCGTAATCTAAATAAATAAATAAAAATTCTGATGTGTTACACTCACATGACTTTCTCTACTCTTGTACAAACTATTTTTACAACGCTTATTCTCCATATGCTTCATGCTAATCGAGATATCGAGATGTCAATCTTATTGCTAATTTTCTTGTAGATGCAAGGGGAATATGGTAGGTTTTAAGCGATAGTCAAATATTTTAACGCTAGTTGCTATGTGGCGCATTTCATTCTCTTTGCATGTCCAGGACATAACAAAAATGAATAACGAATTTGAGAAAAAGTATAAGTATTGGAAAATTTAAGGGAATAACAAGCAATATCTCGAAAACGGTTCACTCAACAAAAGAAATGTATATGACATAATTTGTATATTTTAACGCGACCTACATTTTTTATGTAGTAAGATTTTGTCTATCTCTTATGGTTTACCAGTTATGCAAAAGTCGTTCACAATGAAGAATACTTTTGAAGATATTCCCAGAAAATTCAAGATATACATTTTATTTGTCATGAAAATATCTTAAACATATGATATTTTAATCAAAATCGTTAGAGCCATTTTTGAGAAAATTAAAATTTTCGAAAAATGTTCCATGTAAAGGGTAATCTGGGGTGGGGGGATTTTCTTGAAAACCTTCGTGTCGCATCTCTGGAAGATACTGAACCTAAATACCAAGTTTGGTGTTTATCCGACTGTTCGTTTCTGAGTTATGCTGTTCACAGACAGACACACAGACACACACATGGACATGTTTCCAAAAATGCTTTTTTTGGATTTAGGGGATCTCAAAACATGTATTTCCGGTGAAATCTCGGTATCGAATTTTTGGGTGGAATACAATACTTCCCCTACTTACTATACCTAGTAGAGAAAGTAAAAAAGGAACAGAAAAAAGAATGCAAGCTTTGGAGCATGTTCATTATATGACATACGCACTCTTGGTAAATACGTAAGCTTGTAATATGGAATATTTCGGAAACGGTTAATGCTATGAAAAATTATTTGGCACAAATTGTGTATTTTAGCTAGTTCTATATTTTTCTACAGCAGGTTTTTGTGCATTTCTTATGTCTTCCTTGAATTATGTAAAATGGAATCAAATAAAGGGGATTTGACAGACTATTCATGAAACCTGAAGTTAAATTTTATTAATGGGACAAACAGAATCGTTATGACCATTTTTAGGAAATAAAAATTAACGAAAACGCTACTCTCTATATGGAACATATTTCAAATTTGTTATTTTGTCATAGATGGTTCTAACGATTTAATTAAAACATTCAGCGGGGTAGTATTCTCAGAGAGAGAGAGAGAGAGAGAGAGAGAGAGAGAAATATCTAATTTTGAAGCTCTGATATGTTTCATCCGCATGACTCTTTCCGCGTTCTTCAGAGAACTATTATTACAAAAACTTATTTTTGTCTGCATGTTAGTGGAGAAAAACTTTTGCAAAAATGGTTTTAATTGCATTAAAAATTATATCGATTTTCCAGTTGAGAAAAGTATTTGAAAATTAAAACCTATAATACATAGAATACCTCAGAAATGGTGAATGCCGCCCCCCCCCAAATGCTTGGAATAAATTGTGTGTTTTAAGGAAATTGCATTTTGTGTGTAGTAAGATTTTGCCTTATCTCTTACGCTTTACCATTTATACCAATGTCATTCAGAATGAAGTGGACTTCACAGGCTATTCTTAGAAAATTCAAGATATACATTTTATTTATCATGAAAATATCTTAAACCTGTGATATTTTAATCAAAATTGTTACAGCCATTTTTGAGAAAAATAAACATTTTCGAAATATATTCCATGAGGATGGTTTGGGATGAGGGGAGTTTGTTGAAAATCTTTGCATGCATCCTTGAAAGACGAACTTAAATACTAAGTTTGGTATTTAATCGACTTTTCGCTTTTGAGTTATGTTGTTTACAGACACACGGACAAACACAAACAAACATACGGACATTTTCATAAAATGCTTTTTCTCATTCCGGTACCTCAAAACTTATTTACGTTGAAATCAAGGTATCGAATTTTTTTGGGTGAAATACAATACTTCCTATATCTACTACTAAGTATGTAGCAGAGAAAGGAATAACGCCAACGCATTTCGGTTTTATTATGTGTAGAATATAAGGTTCATAAGATCGAATCATAACTGAATTAAAATGCCACGTTTTCATATACATTCTAAAACATTAGCAACGTTAACTATGAGAACCTATTTCCCTAGACATTTGTTTCCTTTTGAGTCTTATTCAAAATACATAAATTTTAATGAGTAGGTACACCCGTGGACAAAAACAAAAAGCTATCCGCAGATTCCATGGAGGGCTTCGTGTACCTTTGTAACATCTGTTCAATGCACATGCAGGAACTGTAGAATTGTCTCTGCTCTGTGAACGCAATGCTTACCTTAAGAAACACCATGATGCAATTGTGAAGCCACGTATTGTGCATTATAGTAACTATTCAATTATGCACTTCAACAAATGCCGTGTATGAAATGGTTTATATCGAAAATAAGTAGTCACTCTGTTTTGATTAAGCATTATTAACAGAAGGAAAAAGTGTTTGCTACGTGCGAGAAGCGAATCTGCCGTACAACTTACTGCAACGGCTACACAACTGTATTGCGTATGGCGTAAATAAGGCGCTGTGCCGTGTAGAACTTAGAAAAATTTGGCATTCAAGAAATGACTCATTTTTCTGTCCACGGGTGTACCTATGCCCTTCGATGGGGCGCCACCAGGAGGGATGGATGAGGTGCGAGAAGACATCGGGCGGCTGGAACAATCAGGGACGGCACAGCAATGACAGGGTCTCTACGACTTGAGAGGCGCCGGCAGACGAACAGGCAGACTGGGGACCCCGCCTCACACAGAGGAACCAACCCGACTTCAAGGGGCGGTTCTACCCGGCACCCAACCGAAGACCGAGAAACGGAGACATTCACAAAGAGCGTCCTGTTTCCTTGCCACGCCGTACCGCACCAGAACATCCTCGCCGACACTTCCAACCCTGAAACAGACTTAACGGGGTGAAGGATGAGTGAAATGATAAATGGAACAAAATGGAGGGACAGGAAATTCGGTGGATGACAGGCACCACTCCAGAATTCGCTCAATCACCCGGGAAGATCCAAAAAAAAAGATGAAAGTGGGCGGTCGCCGGGAATCGAACATGAGACCTCCCAAATGCGAGTCACACATCTTATCGCGACGCCACCTCGCACCACCTCGGCAAGTACAAGTATGCATTCCACCAAAAATACGATACGGAAATTTCAGTGGACATGCGGGTTTTGAAGTCCCCTAAATAAATAAATGAAGCTTTTTTAGACCAATTTCCATGTGTGTGTGTTTGTCCGTGAACAACGTAACTCAAAAACGAAAAGTCGGTTAAATACGAAACTTGGTATTTAAATTCAGTTTCCTTTAAGGATACGGCACGAGGATTTTCAAGAAAACCATCCTCATCCCAAACTATCCTTTACATGGAAATATTTTTGTCATTTTTTTATTTTCTTTAGGGTAGACGCAGGTGAAATTGCTAATTTTCATAATTATGTACATATTTGCTTCAAATTTAGTATTATATATGCAAGGAATAGTGTGCATACCAAACTTCATTGCAACATCTTTATTAGTTTTGAAGTTATTAATTGTTTAAACAATTATTTAATTATAAACAAGAAACGCTCCACACGATATATAATTAAGCATTTTATTAATTTTGATATGTATTCTAAAACGGGTGAACAGTTTAGATAAATTTGGAAACATATGTTTGTTATCCTTTTAGTTAATTGTTAACTTTGTAAAAGGTAATTTTTGGTAATTGTATGATGCTAATCGAGTGTAATAATTAATACACCCAGAAGTATCAAAAATGTAAAAACATCACTTCCAGAATTCTTTTATTTGTACCGTTTAGATTTTAACCTAAAATTTTGAAGTACGTTGAACAAAAATTACATAATGTGCAACATTTTGAATCTCAGAAATGTAGAAAAAACAAAAAGTGAGAAAATCTGCTTTGAAGTTTGAAAACGGTTGCTTGTCCACGTACAGAGACCTTTAAAACGTCATGTGATGCCATTTCTACAAATCACTGATATGCTATCAATACAGATTACGAAAGTAGAAGGTTCAAAAATAATTATAAGCACAAAATTAAAAAGTGGATTTTTAATGTATTTTGGACAATTTTTACTTTCTCTACTACGTATAGTAAGTAGGGGAAGTATTGTATTCCACCCAAAAATTCGATACCGAGATTTCACCGGAAATACATGTTTTGAGACCCCCTGAATCCAAAAAAAGCATTTTTGGAAACATGTCCGTGTGTGTGCCTGTGTGTGTGTCTTTGAACAGCATAACTCAGAAACGAACAATCGGATAAACACCAAACTTGGTATTTAGGTTCAGTATTTTCCAAGGATGCGACAGGAAGATTTTCAAGAAAATCCCCCCCCATTTCAGATTACCCTTTACATGGAAGATTTTTCGAAAATTTTAATTTTCTCAAAAATGGCTCTAACGATTTTGATTAAAATATCATATGTTTAAGATATTTTTATGACAAATAAAATGTATATCTTGAATTTCCTGGTAATGTCTCCAAAAGTATTCTTCATTGTGAACGACTTTTGCATAACTGGTAAACCATAAGAGATAGACAAAATTTTACTACACAAACAATGTAGATCGCGTTAAAATACACAATTTATGTCATATACATTTTTGTTGTTGAGTGAACCATTTTCGAGGTATTGCTTGTTATTCCCTTAAATTTTTCAATACTTATTTTCTCAAATGGTAATTCGTTATTCATTTTTTGTCTTGGATATGCAAAGAGTATTAATCTGTGGCAAAGGGAATGGTGCTGCACCTAGCAACCAGCTATTAAGAGAGATGTATGTGCTTAAAGGCTACTGTATTTCTATTTTACCCTTGTAAATATATATTCCCCTTACATCTACAAGAAAATTAGCAATAAGATAGAGTCTGCAAATGTTTATCTCGATTAACATGAAGTAGATGGAGAATAAGCGTTTGTATAAATAGTTTGTACAAGAGTAGAGAAAGTCATGTGAGTGTAACACATTAGATTTTTATATATGTGTACCAATAAATCTGGATATAACGATTCTGATTAAAAACCACATGTTTAATGTGTTTTCATTAAACGTATTCCTTGATATTTCTGAGAATAGCCTGTGAAGTCGACTTCATTCTGAATTAAGTTTTTATAAATTGTGAACTGTAAGAGAGAAAGAAACCTATTTAGCAAGATATGTAGATCTCGTTAAATCACACAATTTATACCAAATATATCTTTTGTGGGGTTAACCATTTCTAAGTTATTCTTTATTATAGGTTTGAATCGTCAAATATTTGTGATTTTTTTCGTGATTAAGTAAACAGAACGGAATTTCAAAATCATCATCGGTTTTGAAATTTGGCGACCCACTCTTAAAAGATTTGATTATCGCTTAAGCCTACTGTATTCCCCTGTAACTACAAGGAAATATGTAATAAAAGCATTTCTGCAAATATTTAACTCGATTAGCATTAAGTAGACAGAAGAACGTGTTTTCGTAGGAAGAATTTATTGAAGAATGGGTAGATAAAATAATGCGAATGTAACACATCAGAATTTTTATTATGTTTCAGGAAAATATCTTTTGCTAAAGAGGGAGGGTTAAAGCGATCTCAAAAATGTATTTCTGAGAAGTCTTACATCTCATTTTGGGGTCAAATGCTACATTTCGTCTACATTAGATGGCGGTTAGAGAAAGCAAAGCGTGCATGGTTTTAAAAAACGTGTATGACGAGGCCAGTTTCAGTGAAGTTGACAAAAGTTCGGCTTAGGAACAAGATGAAGAAGGAGAGGCAGCACTAATGGCAAGAAAATGAACGGAGGGAGAAGCGAGTAGGCAGGTCGTGTTGCGATTCACGCATTTCTGCCCACTTGTTATACATTGAGGGGGGGTAGAGTACTTGACGTACTGCATGTTGCCAAGAGGCGACACTCGAGCCATGGAGAAGGGTAAAAGCAAAAAAAGAAAGAGGGAGAGATCTTCACAAGTTGTCCCTCGTTCGAATGACTGACTGCATGCCGTACCATGTTGATATTGAAAAGCTTTCCTTTATTTGAACCCTCCCCACCCACGTTTTTTATTGATTTAGAGCTTAGCAGTAACGTCACATACGCGCATATGTGCGTACGAAAGCTGCACTTCAGTTACTTCAATGTCCCTGCAGCTCAAAGCGGCAGCCATGACAGGCCGTTCAGTTCACCAGTTCTCCACTAAGCGCTATTCTTCAGGGAGACTCTCTCGTACTGTTAGCTTTCATTTGTCTCTACATGCAATACATCCGTAACCAACACTATAACTTTATTTTGGGTAAATAATTGTTATAAACTTGCATAATGGGTTATTATGAAGCTAAAATATCATTTTTGGGGAGAGGGAACCTGTGACAATGCGTATAGAGAGCCCAAAACCGTGTGCACATTTGAAAACATCTGCTACACAGTTGTACTAACTGGCTGCCGGAAGTTGGACTAGTATCTTTTTGAACTAAAATGACGTTTTACTTAATTGTATTTACCTCCCTGATTTTCACCCTATCTACCACATAGGTACAAACAGCGGCAAAGAAAATCTCACGGCACTTCTCTTCTATGTCACATTATTTATCGTTGTACGTAGCCTTGCGAAGCCATGGCCATTTCATTAGTTGTTTTAGGCCACGGTGCAAGGATGCGCCAGTCCTGCTAAATAGTTGCGCCAACAACCACAACAAAGGTTACAAAATGGCGTAGAAACGAAATATATGTTTACGCTCTTGATCGTATTGGCTAAAAGAGAAAGAGGTAGAGTGAGTGCATTCATACAGATCTACTTAACGTAATTCGTAGCTCATATCTTATCGGCTAGTGCAAGACACGCCTTTGAAAGGGTTAAAAGTTAAGGGGAAAACTTGATGAGCGCCCAGGTTAGTGAAATATAGAATGTGTAGTGGACAAGATTTTCAAATTAAAGCTTGAATGGTATTCATTAAATATATCGCAATACTTTATAACAAAAAATAAACAGAACTGTATTCTCACAGTGGTATCAATGCTTGTAGCTGCATAGAAGCAAACATATCTAAATAATAAATAAAGCAGCATGTTTTCCCTCTAATTCAAACTACAATTGGTTAATATACCTTTACTAACACGTTGGTGATATAGGAAAACATCAGGGTTACAGACAAAATATAACCCAATTTTGTTTCCATAATATGTATATCATATTCGGTAAACCATATACATATACACATTTTCTCTAGTTTCTAAACATGATCAGTCAATTATAACAAAAGAGTAATATGCATTTAGTAAACGAATATCATTTGCAGATGTGCGACCAGCCTCCCACATACCCACGATATGTCCACGAGTAATTTCGCTAGTATACGGCATGGCTGTTTCTGAGACAATAAACATGTGGTTTCAGTAACACCAGAAAAAGCAAGAGCATCAACCTCCTCTTCCCCCCCTTATTGTGTGTTATCAAGCCACCACGCTCTGCGATAGGTATGGTGAAGGACACGCCTCAAAAGACCCCAGAAAACGATACAAAATCCGCCGAAGATTTTCTTTGGGCTGTTTGTACATGGTAGAGAAAACATTCCATTTCACCCAAAAATTTGATACCGAGATTTCATAGGAAAGACATGCTTTGAGGATCCAGAATCCAAAAAAGGCATTTTCAGAAAACGGTCTGCACGCGCCCGTATGTTTGAACAGCATAACTAAAAAACAAAAGTCATATAGACACCGAACTTAGTATTTCGGTTCATTACCTTCCAAAGATGCGACACAAAGCTTTTCAAGAGAATCCCCTACTCCAAACTACCCTTTACATGGAAAATTTTTCGAATTTTTTTATTTTCTAAAAAATAGCTCTAATGATTTGATTTAAAATACCATATATTAAAGACACTTACATGACAAATAAAATGTACACTACTGCTCATTAATTTCAAAAGATGTATTATAATCACAATTAAAGGGAAGGTGAATAAAACTAGTCTTATTTCACATAAAAACGTTTATTATTACCTAATAAGTACAACTGAAAGCAAGAAACTTGCAACGTAGGATAATACTCTAAACTTTTATCTCATCAGAATACCCTTCCTGAGCTTTGATAACAGCAGTACATATTCTAGGCATTCTATTTATCAAGTTATCTAGAATATATTCATTGATTTGATTTGATTTTTCTGGTAAATCTCACAGATGAGATTTACTTGTAATTGGCAGTTGAACTGTACGGTATAGATGATTCTTAACAACTCAATGGGGTTTACAGTCTGGACTTTGAGTTGGCCAAATGTGTTTTTCAAGAATTTCGCTGCACCTTACATTCGACATACCTTTGCAATACAGTGATGTGTGTTTGAGGTCGTTGTTTTGCTGTAAGACAAAACCACTGCCTATTAAACGGATCTCACTTGGTATGACATTAGTTTTAGAGGATTCCACTGCTTTTGTTCCAATTTTTCTTCAATATTTACAAGATCTGCGACGAAGCCACCACCGAACCCCGCCCCCGACCCCAAACCATCAAGGTATCTCCTCCTTGCTAACAGTTGACTTGATGCACTAGGAAATCATACGCTCCGCTGCACAGCAACGAACAAATGTCCAAAGCTTTGGATGAAACAGCTGGAACTGACTTTCAACTATAAACATGACCGTTTTCCACTCTTCAGATGTCCAATTCCTGTGTTGTTTTGTACAGGCTAGACATTTCTTTTTGTTAATAGGTCGTGGTAGTGGTTTGTTAGATGTTACATGTCCATTTAGACCCTCACTGCAGAGTCCTCGCTTAATCCTACCCACAGAGCAGCACGTCAACATGGCGCAGTACGCTGATGACGTGCTCCTGTATTGCACAAATAAAAAACCCACGCAGAGCCTTCTACCCCATTCAGACACACCTCCGCCTCCTCCAAGAGTGGTGCAGGCGTTGATGTACCAGTTCGTGAATTTTCAAAAAAAAAAAAAAAAATTAATTCATTCAAAAAAAAGTATATTTTTTTTGAAACGGTTTTCTCCCTAGGGGTAGGAATTAAATGCCCAGATTATCCATTAATCCGGCAAAAAACCACGCTATCCTCTTCACCAAGCGGCGCTTTCCCGCAATCCTCCCCACATTCAACTACCTCAGGGGAAGGATAGAATGGACAAATGTCATTACCTACTTGGGAGTTAAGTTAGATAAGGGTCTAACTTTTGAGGGACACATCAGGGACCTCGCGCGTCGGGAGCATGGGGCTGCGGCTTCAGTGTAACCGATGCTGAAGTCGGAGATGCCTGTCCCTCTTAAGTTACACCTTTTTCGAGCGCTCATAATCCTCTTCCTGCTTTACGCCTGCGTGGTCCGGGGCATGGCCGCAGACTCTAGTCTGCTACTTCTGCAATGGGTGCAGAATAGGGGCCTTCGGGCTATCTATTCTGTAGATCGCTCTTTTCCCGTGAGACTGCTTCACGAAGCCTCATCTCTTCCCTAAGTGGAGGATGAAATTAGGCGCCGGGCCGCAAAATTTTACGACCAGTTGCCATACCATCAGAGCGCCCTCGTTCGGTCTCTTGGGGATTATAACCACAGAACACGCCACTTTAGGCGGCACCGGCTTCCCCGAATGGCATGTGGGCATATCCGGTAACAAAGGAGTACCTCCAACAGCAACTAAGGCTGAACTCCTATACAATCCATTCAAGAGTAGCTAGGACATCAAAATTACTACCCCTGCATTTTTAAATTAACAAATCACAAACACCAGCGGTGCAAAAGGGCCGTTGCACCATGACCGGCTACGGTTGAGGAACAAACTTTGTTATCACCTTTCTCTCCCCTACCTAAACAACAACCGACATCCTGTAACCCCCATATTCCGTCACTACGTGGTTTAGCCCTAATTAGGGCAGGTACACGCCTAACGCACCATCGGGTTACCCTCAACCTGCCAATACGACGCACGCACCTCGCTTAATGGTTGAAACTGTTATTTGTATATCGCTTGTTTCCATTAACTCAGACCGAATTTCAGACGCTGTTTTTAATCTATCTCGTTTACGTATGATTGTGATGTACTTATCTGTTAGAACTGAGGTCTTTCTGGGCTGCCCAGGCCTTGAATGATCCTTCAAAAGACCAATATTTGCATATCTGGAAACTGCATCACCAAGAGATACCTAAAATTCTGCAGTAGAGCTATTTCAGTCATGCTGTGCCGCATGTGGTAGTGCTATAAGTATAGAACGTTTTTCTCCTGTTATCTATTTCCTTGGAGTCATTCTACCGTGGTTGTTACTCACTGTTTGCACTGTGCCTCAGGCAATCTCTGTGCCTGTTGTGACCTGGAACAGTCCTCAAATGATTGTGTGCACAGGCAGTTAACTTCAGCTCACACCTAATGCCATCTAGATGATCACACATCTATTAATTAGTGCACTGATTGAAAGCGAATCTCTTGCTTGTTTTGCTTTTTGGTTTCTAATTTCGAAAATATGCGGGATTTTGTTTGGACTTGTTTTTATTTTGTAATAATAAACATGTTTATGTAAAATAAAGCAACTTATTTCATTCACCTTTCCTTTAATTTGTCGCAGTAATCTCTCGTATTATCTTAATTGCTGAGCGGCTGTTATTGTTTTATTATTTTAAGATTTGAGTTCTTTGTCCTCCGGCTAGCTATTATTACTCAGTCGAGCAAATATCTCTGAGCAGGACGTGTAAACGGAAAGGAGTTGTTACTAAAAGATAACACTGATAAAAGAATTTGTTTTTACACTTTTATTGCCGTCACACCTAATTAATTTCACATCTTTAATCTTGATACACGCCTGACTGAAACTGTTATATTTCCGAATGTAATTACTGTCGTATTAGTTGCTGCGTACTTCACATTTTGTAACTAACTTTATGACGCGAGAGATTCTTCCAAACTGTATGACGTGTAACTCGTGAAGTATTCTTTAGAACTGGGCGACGTGTATCTCGTGAATGATTCTGTAGAACTGCGTAATGCGTACCTCGTGAATGATTCTGTAGAACTGCGTGAAACATGCTTATGGCTCGAGAATATATACTCCTTCTCCCCGAAATGCCTAAACATTATAATAGAGCTGCTATTGGTTACTAAATCGCGCCAACATTAGCGTCTGTTTTGTGAGTCAATCATAATTACTAATACATATGCTTTAGGGAAGATATTCCCTCCATTTCTAAAGGAAGGCACGCTACCCTGACGTCATTTGTTTGTCTCATCTTAGTGATAAACAACTCACCCCCTCGCTTCATTATTGTTACCCACTCTATTGTCAGTTTCAGTGAGGCCGTGTAAACTTATTTCCTAACAATGCTTATGTCTAACAAACATCTAAAATCATTGTCATACAATAATGTTAGTTTACACTACAATCACTCTGGCATTCACAGTGTTGTGATATAAAATACTGCCTCAAATTGCAATTATTATGCAATTATTCAAATTAATGAGCGGTAGTGTATAACTTGAATTATCTGGAAAAAGGCCTGCAGCGTTCTCTTCATTCGGAAGGAATTTTGAATAAAGTTGTATAACTTCTAAACCTCAAGTAATGGATGAAAACGTACTACACAAAAATGTAGATCTCTTTAAAACACAAAATTTATTTAAAACAAGTTTTTTTTGTGGCATCAGATATTTACGATGTATTTGTTATTAGTGGTTCAAATTGTTCAACACTTTGACATTCTTTTAGTCCGGTCGAGTTTTAGATGTTTTTTGCAATGTCATGGAAACAGTATGGAGTTTTAAGGCAGCGTATAGCGTCCAGTTCTTAAACATTTGACTATCGCTGTTCCTTTTGTATCTATAACGAAATGTGTAATGTAGCTATTTCCGCAAGGGTTTGTCTCGATTAAAATGAAGTAGGAAATATACTTCTGTAAGAATAATTTCGCACGCAAATTTTCTGCCTTTTAACATTAATACGGATTACTATAATTATACGAAGACATCTATTACTTACCGCTACTAAGTAGAGAAAGTAGTGTTGCATTCCACCCAAAATTTTGACACGTAGATTTCACTGTAAATACACGTTTTGAGGTAGCATGAAGAAATAAAAACATAAGCAATTTTTACTTTCTCTACTATGTATAGTAAGTAGGGGAAGTATTGTATTCCACCCAAAAATTCGATACCGAGATCTCACCGGAAATATATGTTTTGAGACCCCCTGAATCCAAAACAAGCCTTTTTGGAAACATGTCCGTGTGAGTGTGTGTGTGTGTGTGTGTGAACAGCGTAACTCATAAACGAACAGTCGGATAAACACCAAACTTGGTATTTAGGTTCAGTATCTTCCAGAGATGCGACACGAAGGTTTCCAAGAAAATCCCCCCACCCAAGATTACCCTTTACATGGAACATTTTTCGAAAATTTGGAATTTCTCAAAAAAGGCTCTAAGGATTTTAATTAAAATATCATATGTTTAAGATATTTTTATGACAAATAAAATGTATATCTTGAATTTCCTGGGAATGTCTCCAAAAGTATTCTTCATTGTGAACGACTTTTGCATAACTGGTAAGCCATAACAGATAGACAAAATTTTACTGCACAAAAAATGTATATCGCGTTAAAGTACACAATTTATGCCATGTACATTTTTTTTTGAATGAACCATTTTCGAGATATTGCTTGTTATTCCCTTAAATTTTTCGATACTTATTTTCTCAAATGGAAATTCGTTATTAATTTTTTTGTCTTGGATATGCAAAGAGTATTAATCTGTGGCAAAGAGAATGGTGCTGCACCTAGCAACCAGCTATTAAGAGATATGCGTATGCTTAAAGGCTACTGTATTTCTATACTGCCCTTGTAAATATACATTCCCCTTACATCTACAAGAAAATTAGCAATAAGATAGAGTCTGCAAATGTTTATCTCGATTAACATGAAGTAGATGGAGAATAAGCGTTTGTAAAAATAGTTTGTACAACAGCAGAGAAAGTCATGTGAGTGTAACACATCAGATTTTTATAAAAGGGCCAGTGTGTGTGTGTCTGTGAACAGTATGGCTCAAAACCAAACTGCTGGCTAAACACCATACTTAGCATTTATCTTCAGCATCTCCCAAAGATGCGATATGTTCCAAAAAAATTCCCCACCCCAAACTACCCTTTATATAGGAAATGTTTCGTTATTTTTGATTTTCTCAAAAATAGCTCTAAGAATTTCGTTTAAAGTGCCATAGGTTTAAGATATTTGTATGGAAACCAAATGTATATCCTTAATTTTCTGCGAATAGTCTCTTAAAGCCCTCTTTATCTGAGTAACTTTTGTATAACTTGTAAACGTATGAAATACATACAAATAGACAAAATTTACTACCTACACAACAAATGTAAATCTCATCAAAGGACACAATTAATTAAAACACATTTTTGTGGTGTTAACGATTTTCGATATATTCTTTATTATTGGTGTGAATTATCAGATACGTTATGCTCGTACCTTTTTTCAACTGCTAAGCCGCCCGTGGCCATGTAAAGAGAACGAGGTTTCAAAGCCGTCGCTTAGCGACCAGCTTTTTAAAGATTTGACTATCATTTAAGCCTAGTGTATCCCCCTTATAGCTACAACGAAACGTGTAATAAAACAATTTTTGCAAATATTTATCTGCTTTTATATGAAGTAGATACAAGAAGAAGCTCTTATAAGAATAGTTTATAAAAGGGAATTAAAACTAAACGATAATAGGTAGAGAAAGTAATGAGAATGTAACATCCTATTTTTCCTTGCATGACAGAATGTTTAAGAATTTCTTAATATTATTTTATAGGATTAAAAACTGGTTTCTGATCATTGAAAATTAAAATAATAAAAAAAATCTTGATATTGAATTCTTGGGTGGAATGTAATAACATCTCTAACTACTAGTAGTGGTGGCTAAAGCATGGATGCAGTGATAGTGCCAGGAAACTCTCCCCGAAATTCTTATTTGATGGAATAAATATACCACCACCACGCCATTTTTATATGGTTGCTTCAAGTTAGCACCCTAACCACTACCTGAAGTGGCGGTTAGTTCCTTGCTAAGAATAACTCCCTGTTAGCTGTTAACCGAAGGTCTTAATACAAAAATGTACCCTGACTCCCAGTTAATATCTAATAATAACCTTAACCCGGAGAGGTCTTAATACAGGCCCTTAATGTGAGGCAGTATTTTATATCACAACACTGTGAATGCTAGAGTGTTTGTAGTGTAAATTAACATTATTGTATGACAATGATTTTGTATGTTTGTTAGCTATAAGCATTGTTAGGAAATAAGTTTACACGGCCTCACTGAAACTGACAATAGGAGTGGGTAACAATGAAGCGAGGGGGTGAGTTGTTTATCAATTAGAAGAGACAAACAAATTACGTCAGAGTAGCGTGCCTTTCTTTAGAAATGGAGGGAATATCCTCCCTAGAGCATATGTGTTTGTAATTTTGATTGGCTTATAAAACAGACGCTAATGTTGGCGCGCTTTAGTAACCAATAGCAGCTCTATTATAATGTTTAGGCATATCGGGGTGAAGAAGTATAAATTCTTGAGCCAGAGGCAAGTATCGCGCAGTTTACAGAATCATTCACAATGTAAACGTCGCGCAGTTCTAAGAAATCTCTCTCGCGAGTTACACCTCAGGCGGTTCTAAGGAAGCATTCACGAAGTACACATTACGCAATTCTACAGAATCTCTCGTGTCGTAAAGTTAGTTACAAAATGTGAAATACCCGAATTAATAGTGCGCGGCAAATAAGTGATTGTAGTTACATTCGAAAATATATCAGTTTCAGTCAGGCGTGTATCAAGATTAAATATGTGAAATTAATTAAGTGTGACGGCAATAAAAATGTAAAAACAAATTCTTTTATCAGTGTTATGTTTCAGTAACAACTCCTTTCCGTTTACATGCCCTGCTCAAGAGATATTTGCTCGACTGAGTAATAATAGCTAGCCGGAGGACAAAGAACCCAAAATTCAAGATAGTAAAACAATAACAGGCGCTCAGAGAAAAAGATAACACAAACAGATTACTGCGACAAATGGTAGGGGCACTATTTTACAGTGCAAGTTCACACACGAATGAAACTAAGCCGAACACCACGGTTCCCGTCCAAATCGCGCGCGTACACTCATAGCACGCCGGGTGCAGGAGTTGTCTGTAGAGTTTTACTTCTCTTTCAATCATCCACTGGGCTGCTGGAAACGCAGGCATCATTATAAAAATGATTAATTTAATTTTAAGTATAAGAAATGGGAAATTAATGACCAATATGATATAACAAAGGACGATTTTCTGCTAACTTTTACACTACAAGTGATTGGTACCTTCTTACTTCTCAGTATAGCACACTTTGTCGTAGGTGTATAAGTTTGTACTTATGATTCGCATGTGCTGCCAAGATAAACCGTGGCAGGTACCAGCTGGCACGAGTATGGGCTATCCTCTTGCCCCTCCAATCCCCGCTAGAGTCTAGACACACCAGTGCTATGAATCCGTGCCAGGACAGAAGTGGCACGGATCCATAGAATAGTACTATAATATGGTTGCAAACTTGCAATTAGCAATTCCTTCCTTCAGCTTCTATGGTTTTTATTGCCGGACCAGTCATTTCATTTTTCATTTAAGATTAATAAGCATGACTATTCTTGATGTAGTTGTGGACTATACATAATTTCAAATATGCATTTCTTCACTTTATTAAGGTAGTGCCATGTCCCTGCCTACTAGGTGCACTGGCGTGCATAAAACGTGGCTCTTAATGGAATGCAGCTGTTTATGTTGGTCTGACAAAATGTAGCCTCATCACTACCAGCGTGACCACCTTTGTTTTTCGAGCATAATTCTAACCACTGAATTGGCAGCGTACTTTACCTCCCCCAAAGTATGAATGGACTACCGGGGGTAACATTACAACTTAATTGCATGCTACACTACCGTTTTCTTAATGCCGGTTCCCTTACTGAGACAACTTTACCCTCATCATGTCGCTGATGAAAGCTCCCATACATGTAAATGTCATTGCTGTCGTTTAGTTTAACCTCGCATGCAAATAATTCTTCACTGCTTCCTTAGAAGGCAGAATTATTTTTAATTAGTTGTCTTTCCTTGTGTTTCATAAAGGTGGTATCCGAACCACGCCTTCATTACACATACATTATAAACATCGCTCATTGGAGTTTGTATTCTCCTGTATTTTTTCAGGCCAGTCACATATAGAACTGATACCAGCTAGGTGGAGTCAAAAGCTGGTTACGTAAAAGTGGAAACCTTACGGAAGGAAAAGTGGTGTTGCGATCTAGGCGAGTGGGCCACATTTTTTTGCACGTCAGTGTACGTAATGCACAGATACAGAGATTATACTCTTCTAATATTGTTATACACGGGGTGAGGCCAAAAGATTTCGCAGCTAAAATATTACATTAAGTTACCATGGCATAAACATTGGGGAGCGTAGCTGCAGAGGCATCGAAAGGATCAGGAACTTAGCTGCACAAATTTAAAGTAGCCGTGGGATATTCATAACAAAATACACATTTGACACATTACCTGTGGTTCATTAAAACTGATATGGTGCCACTACATCGTTCACAACAGATGACAGGTAAACATTGGAGGCAGATGCTCCACGCACACACGGCAACACGCATTCCTACACACACATCCACAAGACTGACACTACTAGTGACGCCACCAGACTGAGAAGGTGGCGAGGGAAGTGCCACGTAGGACGTAAATTCAAACTCTCAATCAAAATGATTATACACGACAATGTCATGATACACAGCATTAATGTGTCCGACGCGACAATTCACACACATACACCACATCTTCACCCACTCACTATAATGAGGCGTCCCCGCCGAAAAGAGAGAGAGAGAATAAAAGGGAATATAAAGAAAATATAAAAATACAAAATTTAATACACAAAGATTACAAATATAAAATTCCTGATGAATCCCCACAGGAATAATGATGCTGTTTTAACAATGAAGTAGTCCCACAGAGACCCCCCAGCTCGTAACTCCTCTTCTGCACAAATACAGTATATTACAACATGCCACTTGAGAATGGAGCAAAAAAAATCTGCTTTGTCCGGAATTTCCCACCACTGAACCACACCCGCCGAAGAAAAGATGGAAGAAACTTATCACATAGATAACTGTACCACTCGATCACCACGGCGACACAGTGAAATAGCTGGAGCTCTGTAGAATAGGTCAATGACCAACGGGCTCTGCCCAAAAGGTTTTGCAGCTAAAATATTAAATTTAGTTACCCCGGCAGAAACATTGGGGAGCGTGGCTTCAGAGGCAACGAAAGGACCAAGAACTTAGCTGCACAAATTTAAAGCAGGGGTAGGATATTCATAACAAAATACACATTTAACACATTACTTGTGGTTTATTAAAATTGATATGGTGCCACTACATCGTTGACTACAGATTACAGGCAAACATTGGAGGGAGATGCTCCACGCACACACACGGCAACACACATTCCTACACACACATCCACTCGCCCTGAAAACACACACAAGACTGACGCTACTAGTGACGCCACCAGAATCAGGAAGTGGGGAGGGAAATGCCACGTTGGACGTAAATTCAAACTCCCAATCAAAATGATTATACACGACAATGTCATGCTACACAGCATTAATGTGTCCGATGCGACAATGCACACACATGCGCTAGAATATTGGTTAGCTATCAGTCGAAATATTACAGTTGAGTATATATTTACTGTTCATGGTCATAACTGCTAACAATCCAACTTCGTCTTGTATGAAAATCAACTTAAATATCATGTCATCTCGAAAGAAGAATATAGCAAGTGGCCCATCCGCACCGTATTTCACGTGTGGAAATATCCCTTCGTGCGTTAAAAGAGTTGCAGAACTCAACGGTGTAATTCTAAATAAACACAGGTCAGTGGAGTACTGGCGCAGTAGTGTGAGTGACCTTCGTTCTGCTCTTCGTGCCTAACATCGAAGACGGTGAGCGGTTCGCTTCCTAGGCTTGTACTGTGGAGTCCGTGATGCTAGACAAGCACATGGTAATGTTTAAAAACCAGCAGCCAGTCCAACCGGAGGTCCCAAGCAACCGCCGAAGGCCTCTGAGCAGCGCAACTTACTCACAAGACTTCATCAACCGGACACTACATCTTTATCAGAAGTAAGTTCTACAGCAACCTGTCTCTTCCATACAATCACTATTCCAAATCTTTCCTAATCCTCGCTATTTACACTAGTGTTGCAGTCAGGTTTCATGGCTACAACCTAGTAGCTACCTTTACCCGCTCCCGCCCATAGGGCGGCAGCTTCCATCTTTCACGTACTAACGCGGGTGCTATGCGGGACCGCACAAAGCCACGCCATTCCACTTTTCCTTCTTCCTTTTCCCATCCGGTGGAGGAGTTTTTAGTGGGTATGCCGACTATTGGCGAGCCCCACACTCTCAGTCCCGACTCCCATCGGGGCTGAGGTCAGTGATTAAATCATTTTCTCCTCCACTTGAGAAAAAAAAGGTCTTAGAATTTTTTCCACTTCAGTTACAGAGACTTTATTTTGTGAAAATAAATTCATTTTTTAGATTGACAAATAATTAAAATGTCGCTATTTGACCTATTAGTATGCACCCACAGCCCTTTCTACTTTCTCTACTATGTATAGTAAGAGAGGAAGTTTCATTCCACCCTAAAACTGATACCGATATTTCACCGGAAATACATGTCTTGAGGGCCCTGAATTCAAATAAAGCACTTTTGGAAACAGGTCCGTGTGTGTGTCTGAATAGCATAATTCAAAAACGAAAAGTCGGATAAATATCAAACTTGGTATTTGAGTTTAGTACCTTCTAAGGATGCGACACAAGATCTTTGAGAAAATACCCCTACCCCGGGCTACCCTTTACATTGAACATTTTTCGAAAATTTTGATTTTATCAAAAATGGCTCTAACGATTTTGATTAAAATATCATGTGTTTAAGGTATTTTCAAGGAAAATGAAGTGTATATACTGAATATTCTGGGGATGTCCCCAAAAGTCTTGCTCATTCTGAATGACTTTCGAATAGTTGATCATTTTAATACACAAAAATGTAGATCTCGTTAAAACACACAATTTATGTCGCCTACATTTTTTTGTCGAGTGAACCATTTCCGAGATATTCCTTGTTATTTGTTTGAGATTTCCAATACTTATACTCTTTCTCAAATGAGAATTCGTTATTCGTTATTTTTAATGTCCTGGACATGTAAAGAGAATGTAATGCTCCACATAGCAACCACCTCTTAAAACATGTGACTATCTCTTAAAGCCTGCCACATTGCCCTGGCAACCTCAAGAAAATTAGCAATAAGATAGTTTCTGGAAAGCTTATCTCCATTAATATGAAGTATATGCAGAATAAGCGTTTGTATAAATAGTTTGTATAAAAGTAGATCAAGTCAGTGTAGTGCATCAAATGTTTTGTCTTTGTGCTGTTAAGTTCTGTAATTCTTTTAACGCACGAAGGGATGGCTGCACACGTAAAATACATCGAGGTTGGGTCACCTGGTACAGATGTTTTAAGAAATATAGCGGAAGTCCCGAGTCGTTCCAAGTCATTTATGGAAGTAGTGATAAAGACTAGAAGTACCTGCCCTTAACTTTCTTTTGTCAAAAATCTAAAGAGCTGAAACAAATGGAAACAAAAACATATGGAAAGGTGTCAAAGAATACTAATAGACATCATTCGACAGGAAATAGAATCGGATTGTAAAATTAAACCTACCGTAAGTCTAGCAAATAAAATAAAATTGATCGGGGTAAAGAGGCATATATACGAGGGCTGATCAACAAAGACTGAGACTGATTTTTTCCTGTAGCTTCCGTGATAGTTTCGTATCTGTAACATAAATATTTGAAAAGAGCGGGTTTTTATTATAATGTTGGTAGGCGGCAGCACTCTCGTATTGGTAGGTTGGTAGTAATGCTCTATTTTGTAGACCCTACGTGCATTTCGTATACCAGACAATGGAGGTGATGCATTTTTTAAATCGATTATCACCGGTGATGAGTCATGGCTGCATCATTATGGTCCTGAAGGAAAACAAGCCAGCACAGTGTGGAAATCGCCAGGTTCTCCAACACTAAAAAAGGCAAAAGTTGTTCCATCTAAAGGGAAAGTGATTGTGATTACATTTTTTGACTGTAATGGAATGATTTACCAGCATGCAGTCCCCCCTCACACTACTGTTACAGCAGCATACTACACGTCAGTATTGGCTTCACTGAGGAAACACATTGCAAAGAAACGACCAGAGCTTTCTCGGACTGGGTGGCGACTCCATCATGACAATTCACGGCCTCACGTCGCAAATCAAGTCATGCAGTTTCTGGCTCGATTCAACATTACCTGTGTACCACATCCACCTTATAGCCCCGATCTTGCACCCTGTGACTTGTTTTTATTCCCATCACTAAAGGCAAAGCTTAGGGGTATTCTATTTGAGAACTCTGAAGCAGTGTTCAAGAAAAGTGAGGCGATTCTCAAGGACCTGACAAAGAGTGGTCTGCAGCACATGTTTAAGGACTGGCAGAGACGCTATAAAAAGTGCATTGAAGTAGGAGGGGACTACTTTGAAAAAGATCATGTAAACATTGAATTGGAGTAATAAACATCTGTGAAAAAAAATCAGTCTCAGTCTTGGTTGATTAGCCCTCGTACTTAACTTAGAAAGAAAGGAAAGCTTAGGAATGGCATGGTTTAGACTGGGAGGCTGAGGGCACAGAAAATGATTCTGGCAGGGGAATCTGCCAATTCTGTGGTTTGGTTGAAGACTGTGTAGATATTTTGGCGGAATGCGCATGGTGGGAGAACCAGTCAACAAGTAAACTCAAAGAAAAATTCTTAAGTCGTGCTAGAAGGAGATTGGCGTGTTGGGATCTACCGGTTGGCCAGAGCAACTGACAAAACATGGGCAATTTCTTGTCTAAAGTGCGTGAAGCTTTCAGATTTGTTCAGTTAGTCAGAGGCAATTTATCCATTTTTTCCTTTTGTTTTCTTTTTGTTTCTTTTTCTGTTGTTTCTTTTGTCACTTTACTTTGTATATTAAAATATACATGTACAGTCAATGACCCATGTACTAAGTATTTGTGTAATAACTTTAATAATTTTAAACCAATAAAGATACCTCATCCGTCCATCCACCCTGTCGTCTTCCGTGGTGTAGTGGTTACCATGCTAGCCTCTAGTTCCCGAGGTCGCGAGTTCAAACCCGGCGGAGGACGATGGATTTTTTTCGGCCGTAAACATCCTTAGCATAGCTTCCTTCGGAAGGAAAGTAAAGCCGGTTTTCCCGTGTCATAGATTTACGACACGTAAAAAAACCTCAAGCCTGATAAAGAGACCGCTGAGCAAAATTACCGGACTTTCACGCCCAGGATAGAACAGGACGCTAAGGACCACAGTAGAGCGTCCATAAATAAAACTTAATTTAATTTATCCACCCATCCATCATCAAAAATATAAAAGTTCAGTAATATGTACTTATGGTACAGTTCTTGCATCAAAAACATATTTGGCATGTGTACACCTTTCAAGCATATCAAGAAGTCTTCTCTTTGAAGATGTTTATTCCAGTGGAGAAAACCAAGCTTGGCGACAGCCAAGTTATCTCATGTCACAACTCTCTGTAGATTTGTGCCAGAGCCAGCAGGAGGATAGTATCAGAAAATTCTATATCAGCATGCCCAACACAACCAAGAAGAGCATGCTGAATGAGATGAATTTGATTTTCATGCGACGTTGAAATCCATTAAACAAATAGTGACAAATATTCAATAAACATATGTTTGAGTGTAAAGTATCAGTGGCAGTAATAATGTGATTGAGAAAATTACAGGTATACCCAATCGACTAAGAAGACTGTGTCATGGTTTTTCAAGTGGAAGTGAAACAGCTTAAAGAAAAACTTGAAGTGAGAAGGAAATATAAATTACTACACTTATTGTTTTTATATAATTAATGCTTGATTTTGAAATTCAGTACAAACATATTTTAATAGTTTATTAATTATTTGAAAGAAATTAGCCTCTAATACTGCAGCTTTGTTACAAATTTATAATATAAAAAGAAAATCGCAGGTCTGAAGCACATATTTCTTGAAAATTAAAAGAATAAAATCATCGTTTAAATTTTATTTTATAACAAAATCATCTTAATGTTAAATTTTATGCTATTTCGAAAACCATCAAACTCCTGAATTGTATTTTATTGGAAATATTACGTCTGATTGCACGCAATCTGTTATGGGTTCAATTAGTTTCTGAATAACATCAAGCAGGAATGCTTGTAACCTAAGTCACTAAAATTTATTAAATCACTACTAAATAATAATAATAATAATAATAATAATAATAATAATAATAATAATAATAATAATAATAATACTAATAGTAATAATAATAATAATAATAATAATAATCACTTTATTGGTTCCTGTTACATACATTACAGCCTTATATTTCAATTAGAGCATATATAAGCTATCTGAGACGAGTTGGAGACCAAAATTTAGCTAAAACACATAGTTTGTTGTATTCGCTTCAATGTAACATATGCCACAGTGCTTAAAAGTTCAAAATAAATTATTATGTAATATTTTGTACGTTGTTTTTTCATTAGAAAATTCTTCATAAAGCTGTTTATTTTATTATGAGGAATAAGGAAAGAAAATAAAGAATCTGATGTGTTACATTCACAAGACTTTTTCTACTCTGGTACAAACCATTTTTACAAACGCTTATTCTACATCTACTTCATGTTAATCGAGATAAACATTAGCAGACTCTATCTTATTGCTAATTTTCTTGTAGATGTAAAGGGAAAATATATTTACAAGGGCAATATAGAAATACAGTAGCCTTTTAAGCACATACATATCTCTTAATAGCTGGTTGCTAGGTGCAGCACCATTCCCTTTGCCACAGATTAATACTCTTTGCATATCCAAGACAAAAAAAATGAATAACGAATTCCCATTTGAGAAAATAAGTATTGAAAAATTTAAGGAAATAACAAGCAATATCTCGAAAATGGTTCACTCAACAAAAAAAATGTATATGACATAAATTGTGTATTTTAACGCGATCTACATTTTTTGTGCAGTAAAATTTTGTCTATCTCTTATGGTTTACCAGTTATGCAAAAGTCGTTCACAATGAAGAATACTTTTGGAGACATTCCCAGAAAATTCGAGATATACATTTAATTTGTTATGAAAATATCTTAAACATATGATATTTTAATCAAATCGTTAGAGCCATTTTTGAGAAAATTAAAATTTTCGACAAATGTTCCATGTAAAGGGTAACCTAGAGTGAGGGGATTTTGTTGAAAACCTTCGTGTCGCATCTCTGGAAGATACTGAACCTAAATACCAAGTTTGGTGTTTATCCGACTGTTCGTTTCTGAGTTATGGATTCAGGGGGTCTCAAAACATGTATTTCCGATGAAATCTCGGTATCGAATTTTTGGGTGGAATGCAATACTTCCCCTACTTACTATACGTAGTAGAGAAAGTAAAAATACCTTTTCATAGCAGTTGATTGAGGTGTAGACATTTCAAGTTCAACAAAATATCTCCAACTGTAACACTGGAATGACCCTAAAATTACTTCCATCAAAACGTTTTCGCAATGTATCGCACATTACTACAACACCATTAAGCAGAAAGCAAAGGTGCTTTCTAACACAATTTAGCATAACATGTTTTGCTCGTTGTGTTGCCAGACCATTGGTTACGGTCTAATAAGTTTCCCATTTATTACTGTTTTGTTAAAGGTGTCAAATAACACAATCTTATAAGCATAACTTCAGACAAACTTTGTTAGTTACGCAGTTTTGATAGAGTGAACATTTATTATTAAAGTAAACGTGCTTTGGAGCAGAATTTAGCACGTATCAAAGTTCCGTTGCATACAGTAAGTATTTGTATTTTCACCCAAAGTTCGATACTGGGATTTAATCATAAATACATGTTTTGAGGCCCCTGAGTAAAAAAACAGCATTTTATAAATAGGTTGTGTATGTGTGTGGTGTGAACAAAATAAATCAAAAACGAAAATTCAAATAAATATCATCAATCTCCTGCAATCAAATCGCTCCCCAAACTTCCCTCTCCATTGTAAATGATCTCAAAATTTGTTCTAGCGATTTTGAATAAAATACCGTATGTATAGGATGTGTGTTATAAATAAAACCTATATCTTGAACTTTTTGTTAATAGCCTCTGAAGTCCTTTTTATTCTGAATAAATGTATAATTTTGTATAATTGGTTACGGAAGAGGCTAGCAAAACTTATTAGGCAAAATGTAGATTAGATGATTAGATTGGATTGCATCCTGTGAGTTCACTAGCAGCCATAGAGGCTTGTGAACATAGAACATGTCAAGGAAATGTACACAAATTACATATAAACATAAATATTACACAGAATATAGAACATTTAAAATAAAATAAAGACATACTGTATGCGTGTCAAGGAAATGTATAATATAGCTACATATATACAAAATATTACATAGAATACAGAACAATTAAAATAAAATAAAGAGATATTATATACAAAATGAAACAAAGCAGGTGTAATTTTGTGCAAAATCGAATGCCTCCCTACCTTATAAGGCTAACATTATATTTATAGACCAGAACAGTTATTTTAACTTTCGCTAGGTTTATACATTTTGTTCGTCTCATTATTTTGTTCTATTTGATTTGTTATGCACAGTATTTACTGTCAGTTCTTAATATACATACATATAAATAGCTTCATTAATGCTAGAGCAGGCAATTGTTATTAATATTTACTAATACTACTTACAGAGCTATATATGTATTACCATCAGGATAATTTGTCATTCAGATAATCTTGTACAGAATAATGTGCTTCTGATCTCCTTAAAATACGTAATTTATGTCAACTGAACCTTTTCAGACAGCACGCCCTGAAAGTAGAACTTCTAACACAGTGCACATGAGCTAAAATCTTTAGATTATCGCACTAATGTGACCACTTTGGTTTCAAGTCCAATTAAATGTTAAACTTGACTTGGTTTAATTAGGTTTTACTTTTCATTATGTCTTTTTACACGATTAATTTCTCAACGCGCTCGCACTATATGTTCACAAGAAAAATCGTCATACTTCAATTTATCGCAATTCGTTGTAGAATTAACCTATACGTTATATTGGCAGTCTTGTGCTTTCTTTTATCAAGTATAACCGACATAAATATTAAATGGCGGAAATTATGAATTAAAGAAAACTGAAATGGAGGAGCCAGGCGGAATTACGGAAGCAGCAGAAAGAATAACACTATAAGCACTTACCTAAAAAAAATCTTATGTGTTACACTCACATGACTTTCTCTACTCTTGTACAAACTATTTTTACAAACGCTTATTCTCCATATGCTTCATGTTAATCGAGATGTTAATCTTATTTCTAATTTTCTTGTAGATGCAAGGGTAATTGGTAGGCTTTAGCGATAGTCAAATATTTTAAGAGCTGGTTGGTATGTGGAGCATTCCATTCTCTTTGCATTACCAGGACAAAAAAAATGAATACTGAATTTGAGAAAAAGTATAAGTATTGGAAAATTTAAGGGAATGACAAGCAATATCTCGAAAAAGTTTCACTGAACAAAAAAAATGTATATGGCATAAATTGTGTATTTTAGCGCGATCTACATTGTTTGTGTAGTAAAATTTTGTCTATCTCTTACGGTTTACCAGTTATGCAAAAGTCGTTCACAATGAAGAATACTTTTGGAGACATTCCCAGAAAATTCGAGATATACATTTAATTTGTCATGAAAATATCTTAAACATATGATATTTTAATCAAAATCGTTAGAGCCATTTTTGAAAAAATTAAAATTTTCGAAAAATGTTCCATGTAAATGGTAACCTAGGGTGGGGGGATTTTGTTGAAAACCTTCGTGTCGCATCTCTGGAAGATACTGAACCTAAATACCAAGTTTGGTGTTTATCCGACTGTTCGTTTCTGAGTTATGGATTCAGGGGATCTCAAAACATGTGTTTCCGGTGAAATCTCGGTATCGAATTTTTGGGTGGAATACAATACTTCCCCTACTTACTATACGTAGTAGAGAAAGTAAAAATCCAGAAAGCAATATGATATAGCATTTAATCGCTTCATTGGCTGGTGTAAGGCAAAACGTGTAAAATAATTTCATTGAAAATGACTGCTAGCGAATCAACAAAACATCAAAACATCTGACATCTCGCTTTTTAACATCCTTCTCTTGTTTCAATATCCGCGTTCTAATCGTGATCTCTGTTAGTTTCAGGAATCAATATAATATTATTGATATTTTGCAAATTCGAGCGCTGTCTAAAAATAGTATATGCCACACGTGTAAAATGTTAAAAGTGGTTTTAACCCTTGTATTATAACCTACCATTATGTAGTATTAACCATTTACGAAATATGCTTTCTTAGTGATTTGCTTTTTCAAATAATACTTTCTTCAGCTGCTAAGTCGCTATAATATTTGTTTTCCCGTGGTCATGCTAAAAATGCAATTTCGAAGCCATCACATAGCCAGGTTTTTTACTTTCTCTACTACGTACAGTAAGTAGGGGAAGTATTGTATTCCACCCAAAAATTCGATACCGAGATTTCACCGGAAATACTTGTTTTGAGACCCCCTGAATCCAAAATAAAGCATTTTTGGAAACATGTCCGTGTGTGTGTGTCTGTCTGTCTGTCTGTTTGTGAACAGCATAACTCAGAAACGAACAGTCGGATAAACACCAAACTTGGTATTTAGGTTCAGTATCTTCCATAAATGCGACACGAAGGTTTTCAACAAAATCCCCCCACCCCAGATTACCCTTTACTTGGAACATTTTTCGAAAATTTTAATTTTCTCAAAATAGCTCTAACGATTTTGATTAAAATATCATATGTTTAAGATATTTTCATGACAAATAAAATGTATATCTTGAATTTCCTGGGAATGTCTCCAAAAGTATTCTTCATTGTGAACGACTTTTGCATAACTGGTAAACCGTAAGAGATAGACAAAATTTTACTACACAAAAAATGTAGATCGCGTTAAAATACACAATTTATGTCATATACATTTTACTTATTTTCTCAAATGGGAATTCGTTATTCATTTTTTTGTCTTGGATATGCAAAGAGTATTACTCTGTGGCAAAGGGAATGGTGCTGCACCTAGCAACCAGCTATTAAGAGATATGTATGTGCTTAAAGGCTACTGTATTTCTATATTGCCCTTGTAAATATATATTCCCCTTACATCTACAAGAAACTTAGCAATAAGATAAGAGTCTGCAAATGTTTATCTCGATTAACATGAAGTAGATGGAGAATAAGCGTTTGTAAAAATAGTTTGTACAAGAGTAGAGAAAGTCATGTGAGTGTAACACATCAGATTTTTTTAAATATTTAACTGTCGCTTCAGTCTATTGTATCCCCCTTGTTCCTGCAACGAATTGTATAATAAAATAATTTCTGCAAGCACGTATGTCGATTAAAAAGACGTATATAAAAGAATAAATATATATAAAAATAAATTGTATACGAAAGGGTAGAGAAATTAATGTAAATGTAACACGTAATTTCTTTTCATCTCCTCCTTCATCCCTGAAAAATAAGGAACTTGCTGGATATCACGTACTTGAAAACTTCTGGTTAAGGGTATAGGGAGGGCACCTCGCGAACTACGCCTACGGTAGATCTATTGCGGCTACCACCCACGAGGAGGAAGGGATGAAGTGAAGGAATCACAGGAGGCTACAGACCGTTCGAAGATCCATCCCATTACTAGAGCTGCCTAGACAGGGCGAAGAACGACCCATTCAACCAGGCAGCATTCTAGTGTCCACGGTGAGTACACTTTCCTTTAAGCGCGTCGCCACACACCACGAAACCTAGAAGCACACCTGAAAGCTGAGAGGGAAATGAGGGAAAGGAACTCTTGTTGGATGAGAGACGACGCCAGCGTTCGCTTCCCGACTCAGAAGTACCCGACCTAACAAAGAAAACAAGAAAGTTTTGGGAAAAAACATCTTTATTTCTCTACATAGTCTCCTTTTAGCTCGACACACATTTTGCAGCGGTGTTCAATAGCTTCGATACTCTGTTTATAGTGAGAACCATCGACTTCTGCAAAATAGCCATCAACTGCAGACTACAGCTCTTCACTGTTGGCAAATCCTTTAGCACCAAGCTATTTCTTCAACCTTGGAAATAGAAAATAATCAGAGGGGGCTAAATCTGAAGAATAGGGTGCATGAGGAAGCAATTCGAACTTTAACTCATTGATTTTGTTTATGGCGATAATGGATGTGTGAACGGGTGCATTGTCTTGATGAAACAAACGCGGCCGTTTTTGTTTGATTTCATCATCCAAATCTGCAATAAGTTTGCATAATACTCGCCATTGATTGCTTTTCTTTTTTTGAAGATAATTGATGAAAATTATTCCACATACATTACAAAAACCTACACCATGACCTTGCCTGCAAATGGAACTGTGTCACCTTTTTGGAGCCGATTCTCCCCTTTCAATCCACTGTTTTGACTGTTCCTTCGTCTCAGGTGTGAAGTGATGGACCCATATTTCATCCATGGTTGTGAATCGACACATAAACTGGGCTTTATTGCAGCGAAACATCGCCAAACACTCGACTGATACATTTTCACGATGCTGCTTTTGTTCCATTGTGAGTAAACGCGGCACCCATCTTGCGCATAGCTTTCTCAAGTCTAAATTTTCAGTTAGTATGCAATGTACCTCACGTTTTGAAATGTCTGCGATGTCTGCTAGCTCGCGCACTCAGTCGACGGTCATCCAATACCATTTTGTGGATTTTCTTCACAATTTCTGGCGTGGTCACCTCATTTGGTCATATTCGTCTTGGCACCTCCTACGGCCTCGCTTAAACTCTGCCCCCAATATTTTGCTGTTGTCAACGAAGGAGCAGGCTCCCCCAGAGTAGAATTTAGCTCAGATTTAATATTAGTTGGACTAACACCTTTCAAATGAAAGTATTGTATCACATAACGATGACCAGTTTTATCCATGTTTACACATTTGCTGAGAGCGTTTACTATTGATGGCTGCCAAACAATTACTAAACGACGTAGCAATCATCAAACTTCAGACTTAAGCGTTATAAGGTTGGTACATTCTACTACAGTCATTTGTTTGAAATAATAACCACTATCTATACATCAGGTCGGGTACTTCTGGGACTGCCCTCGTATCACGAAAATCTCCAGGTCAGCGTGTGCGGTCGACGGAAATCGAAACCGGACCTCCGAATGTGAGCCTCACACGTTATCGCGGATCTAACTCACTCATTGATACTTCTTGCACTCATTTAAACAACATTTTTGACTACCGCTATTGAGTAGACTTAGTACCGACTAAATTAATCCTCCGCAGACATAACTAAATCGTTAAAAATCTTTTATGTGTGAATACTGTACTGCTCTTTATGTAATAAACAGAATATGTAAAAGGTTTTAGGTACTTCCTGATACAATTGAGCTTCTGTCAATTATTATTGATGTCTTAACTCCCAAAGATCGCAAAGTTCAGACATGATACAGCAATCATGATCAAAGCAATGAGCCTACATTGGCCATTTCGCCAGTTTATGCAAGTTCTGCAAGCCTGGTCCTCTACCATTTCCCCTAGCTCCGTTACAAATAACAGCCGATCTATGGAACTACCATTAATTCATTCCTCTTCCGTTTCGTGATCGAAATTGCCGTATAATAACACAGCATGATGCATTTCGTTTCGTTACATTCATTGCTCACTTATCGTTTACATTGCCTAGACTTTGACGCAACAACAAATGGCAGCATTATTCAAATTAAGGTACGTTGCCCCTAACTTTAGTTACAAACATGGGTGATCTCCAAAATCCCTATAAATTACTGTACTCTTTAGAAATTCATAATGACGATACACAAATTGCAGGGAAGTAGTGAGCGACACGGTGGCCTGCCCACACAAACACGAACACGATGCATTAATCTGCCGTCTAGCTCTTCTGTTAACATGTAAATGATTTAACAGCTGTGCGAACAACCGTGTAAACCAAACAACTTGGAACTATGATTAAGTATCGATAAGTGATTGTAATTATGTTACAATTTGTCATAGATATTGATTATGGAACAAAAAAGCTCGCATTCCAAATTGAAGCAGCAATGTCCCGAAACTGTGTCCATACGTTATTATTAAAGAGGCACGAAATAAGCGTAGATTCGACAGCGAGGGACATTAAAAACTATATGGTGGGCTTAAAATTCCATATTCATTACAATACATCGCATGAAACAATTGAAAATCTACAGGACTTCAAAAGAATGGCTGTTGAACAATTGAACCAAAAAATACGGATATCTCGGAAATAGCTGATGCCACAAAAAAGTTATTTCAAATTAAGTCCGTGCTTTAAAGAGATCTACAGTTTGTGTGTAGTACGTTTTCGTCTATGGCTTAACGTTTACCAGTTATGCAAGATTATACAATATTCCTTCCTAATGAAGCAGGCTTTACAGGATATTACCAGAAAATTCAGGATAAACATTTTATTTGTCTTGTAAATATCTTTAATATATGGTATTTTAATAAAAATCATTAGGGCCATTTTTTAGAAAATCAACATTTTCGAAAAATGTTCCATGTAAAGGGTAGTTGGAGATGGGGATTTTCTTGAAAATTTTCGTGTCGCATCTTTGAAAGATATTAAACTTGAGTACCAAGCTTGGTATTCATCCGACTTTTCCTTCTTTAGTTATTCTGTTCACACACACACACACACACACACACACACACACACACACACAAGAACCTTTTTCTAAAAATCTGACCTGTTGCACTCACATGACTTTCTCTACTCTTGTGTAAACTATTTTTACAAACGCTTATTCTCCATCTACTTCATGTTAATCGAGATAAACATTTGCAGAAACTATCTTATTGCTAATTTTCTTATAGGTGCAAGGGGAATATGGTAGGCTTTAAGAGATAGTCAAATATTTTAAGAGCTGGTTGCTATGTGGAGCATTCCATTCTTTTTGCATGTCCAGAACATAAAAACACGAATAACGAATTTGAGAAAAAGTATAAGTATTGGAAAATTTAAAAAAATAACAAGAAATATATCGGAAATGATTTAATCCACAAAGAAAGAAAAAAATTATAAGACAAATTGTGTGTTTTATCGAGATCTACATTTTTTGTGTAATAAAATGTTGTCTATCTCTTACCTGTTACTAGTTATGCAAAAGTCATTCAGAATGAAGAGGACTTTCGGAAACATTCCCAGAAAATTCAAGACATACATTTCAATTGCCATGAAAATAACTTAAACATATGATATTTTAACCAAAATCGTTACAGCCATTTTTGAGAAAATCAAAGTTTTCGAAAACATTTTCCGGGTAAAAGGTAGTCTGTGGTAGGTGGATGTTCTTGAAAATCTTCGTATCGCATCCTTGAAAGTACTAAACTCATTTTTTCAAAAATAGCTCAAAATATTTTCATTAAAATATATGTTTAAGATATTTCCATGGCAAATCAAAATATATATCTTGAATTTTCTGGGAATGTCCCCAAAAGTCCTCTTCGTTCTGAATGACTTTCCCATAACTGCTAAACCCTAAGAGATAAACAAAATGTTGGTACACAAAAAATATAGATTCTCGTTTAAACACACAGTTTATGTCATATACATTTTTTGTTGAGTGACGCATTTTCGAGATATCCTTTGTTATTTGCTTGAATTTTTCAATACTTTATCTCAAATGGAAATTCGTTATTCGCTTTTTTATGTCCTGGGCATGCAGATAGCGAACAGCTCTTAAAAGATTCGACTATCGCTTAAAACTCACCATATTTTCCTTGGACTTCCAAGAAAATTAGCAGTAATATAGTTTCTGCAAATGTGTATCTCGATAATACGAAGTAGATGGAAAATAAGCGTTTGTAAAAATAGTTTGTACAAGAGTAGAGATAGTCATGCGAGTGTAACACATCAGATTTTTACTTTCTCTACTACGTATAGTAAGTAGGGGAAATATTGCATTTTATCCAAAAATTCGATATCGAGATTTTACCGTAAATACCCGTTTTGAGGCCCCCTAATCCAAAAAAAGCATGTTTAGAAAAAGGTCCGTGTGTGTGTCTGTGAACAGCACAACTCAAAAACGAAAAGTCTGTTAAATACAAACTTTGTATTTAGGTTCGGTCCTTCAAAGATGCAACACGAAGATTTCAAGAAAATATCCCACCCCAGACTACCCTTTACATGGAACATTTTTCTAAAATGTTTATTTTTACAAAAATGGCTCTAACGATTTTGATTATAATATAATGTACTTAAGATGTTTTAATGACAAATAAAATGTATAAATTGAATTTTCTGGGAATTTCCCCAAAAGTCCTCTTCTTTCAGAATGATTTTTGCATTTCTGGTAATCCGTAAGAGATAGAGAAAATTTTTG
The DNA here is from genome assembly GCA_030765065.1 of Deroplatys truncata. Lineage (NCBI taxonomy): Eukaryota > Metazoa > Arthropoda > Insecta > Mantodea > Mantidae > Deroplatys > Deroplatys truncata. Next base: position 62,426,724 of record CM060987.1, on the reverse strand, counting down.
TACACTAAAAATGTAGAGCTGAATAAAACACGCAAGTTGTGTCATATACATTTTTTGTGGAGTGACCCATTTCCGAGATATTCCTTGTTAGTTGTTTGAATTTTCCAAGATTTTTCTCAAATGGGAATTCGTTATTCGTTTTTATATGGTCTGGACATGCAAAGAGAATGAAATGCTCCACATAGCAACCAGCTCTTAAAAGATTTGATTATCGTTTAAAGCCTACCATATTCCTCTTGCCACTAAAAGAAAATAGCAATAGATAATTAATATGATGTAGATGGAGAATAAGCGTTTGTAAAAATAGTTTGTACAAGAGTAGAGAAAGTCATGCGAGGGCAACACATCGGATTTTTGTTAAACTGGCCAAAAATACACAGACGCATGTACCTACATATCATTTTTTCTTTTTGTTTTTTTGTGCAGATCTATTTCTGGTTAAATACCTATATCGAGCTTTTGGGTGGAATATTTATCATTGGTAAATGCTGAGTAAATAGTTCTGTCCTATTATGGAGGTGGAAAAAATGCTCCCTAGCATCTGTATGATACCTCATAGAAATGTCATGTCTTTGGGTTACGAACTGTAATTCCTAGGGATCACCGTTGCTCCACTGCCTTAATTTTGTTCTAGAGTAACCTCTTACTGTATTCGTTCCTGTAGACTACGCAGAGGATTCAAAATCGTTCTCGAGGTTGCGATCTACATCTCCTGCTTAAATAATGTCTCAAGTTTCTGCCGTGGTCAAAGCAGAAAATTCTTGCACTACTAAAAGGTCCTTACTGAATTAGTCACTTCTAAATTCCTTCACGGAAGAACTTTCTTTCTTACATTCAAAGCTGTACGTTTAGGCCCTAAGGATGTTAGCAAATGAGCTCTGACAAGCAAATACACAAAACTAAAATTCAGGGAGGGACGAAACGATTATTAGAAATACCATAGGGTTAGGGCTATACAAAGGAGTGGGACACCTTGCATACTTACACCTATTTAGAATCATTTGACTACTATCCCTCAGGAGGAAGGGATAAAGTGAAGCAACCACAGGAAGGTACAGACCGCAGGCAGTGAGGGTACAGTGGCCCGTGAATGTCCTCATCAGTTCCAAGCTAGAAGATCCGTTCCACTGCTGGAGCTGCCTAGAGAGGGCGGTAAACGACCCGTCGACCAAGCAGCCCTCTAGTGTCCACAAGACACGTTCCCTTGAGCAAGCATCAGTCCGCACAGCCATACGCCACAAAACCTAGAATACACATCGAAACGGGACGAAAGATAAATCATGGAACGGGAATCGTGGCAGATGAACAAACACCCCAACATTCACCTGCCAACCACAAAGAACCCTAGGTCAAAGTGGACGGGAATAGAACCCGGAGCCTCCCAAATGCGAAGCTTACAATTTACCGTGGATCCATCTCGTTCAGTTGCAAATGCCACAGCTCGACGTATCTTGTACAAAATTTATCCTTTAATAGGCGCTAAACGATACGCACCTAGCTTCATTTCATGTTCCATCCGAAATTTGAGTCCCCACAAGCAAAATTTGGTCAAATATTGGAAAACGTATTTTTACTTTCTCTACTACGTACAGTAAGTAGGGGAAGTATTGTATTCCACGCAAAAATTCGATACCGAGATTTCACCGGAAATACATGTTTTGAGACCCCCTGAATAAAAAAAAGCATTTCTGGAAACATGTCCGCGCGCGACACGAAGGTTTTCAAGAAAATCTCCCCACCCCAGAGTACCCTTTACATGGAACATTTTTCGAAAATTTCAATTTTCTCAAAAATGGGTCTAACGATTTTGATTAAAATATCACATGTTTAAGTTATTTTTATGACAAATAAAATGTATATCTTGAATTTCCTGGCAATGTCTCCAAAAGTATTCTTCATTGTAAACGACTTTTGCATAACTGGTAAACCATAAGAGATAGACAAAAGTTTACTACACAAAAAATGTAGATCGTGTTAAATACACAATTTATGTCATATACATTTTTTTGTTGAGTGAACCATTTTCGAGATATTACTTGTTATTCTCTTAAATTTTTCAATACTTATTTTCTAAATGGGAATTCGTTATTCATTTTTTGTCTTGGATATGCAAACAGTATTAACTTGTGGCAAACAGAATGGTGCTGCACATAACAACCCGCTATTAAGAGATATGTATGTGCTTATATTGCCCTTGCAAATACAAAACAAGGGGAACATATTAGGCCTTAAGCGATGGTTAAATATTTTTAGAACCGGTCACTATGTGTGAAATATAATTCTCTTTGCATGTCAAAAGATCGTTTCTGCAAATGTTTATCGATTAATATGAAATAGATGGACAATAAGAGTTTGTAAAAAAGTTTGTACAAGAGTAGGGAAAGTGATGAGAGTGTAACACATCAGATTTTTTTTAGTTTTTCTTGTGTAAACAGAACCAATTGAACTTATAGCTTCAACTACCTGTTACGTTTTTGTCGTTGTAGCCTTTGAAACTCCATCATATGATCATGTCCATGAGCACATGGTCCAAAGTCCTGTAATTCCTTAAAATGCGTTTTTTCCCGACTTAGATTGTTTAGACGTTTGCAAATTAAAAGTATTTCATACGATGCAGTTTGTAATTAACCTTGTTTAAATTATTCATAGAGAATGAATTTAAATCCTGGTATATGATTTTACTACACTTTTAAATTGCTTAAATTGTAACGTAATTAATTTGACTACGAAGTAAAAGTTGTGAAAAATAGTTATTTAGATGACTAGTTACTAAAGTTAATTTGTAACCTGTTGTATTTTACCTGCGTTCAGAGTAATTTAGTATATGTTGTATATTTAATGAAATTTATCTATTGCGGAAACGATATTTTTAGAGAAAGAGTAGTATGGTCTTTGGGGGAGGGACGCGATAAAGCTACAAACTTTGTTGTTATATTCTGCAATTTTGGATGCTAGTTTGATATGCGAATTCAAAGTAAAAATGAGCAAAGATGGTGATTTTCACGGTTGATCACGAAAAATGTTAAATGCGGTCCAAGATGAAACTATTAATATACTTCAAGAAAAATTAAGGAAAGTTTACAGTATGTGATCAAAAGTATCCGGACACCCCCACAAACATATGCTTTTCATCTTAGGTGCATTGTGCTGCCACCTACTGCCTGATACTCATTATCCGCGACCTCAGTAGTCATTAGACATCGTGAAACAGCAGAATGGGACGCTTCGTGGAACTCATGGACTTCGATTGTGTCAGGTGATTGGGTGTCACTTGTGTCAGAAGTCTGTACGCGAGATTTCCACACTCCTAAACATCCCTAAGTCCACTGTTTCTGATTTGATAGTGAAGTGGAAACGTGAAGGGACATGTACAGCACAAAAGCGTACAGGCCGACCTCGTCTGTTGACTGATAGAGACCACCGATATTTGAAGACGGTCGTAAAGAGTAATAGGCAGACATCTATCCAGAGCATCACACAGGAATTACAAACTGCATCAGGACCCACTCCAAGTACTATGACAGGTGTGATGTGAGAAACCTTGGATTCCATGGTCGAGCGGCTGCTCATTAGCCACGCATCACGCAGGAAAATGACAAACGACGCCTCGCTTGGTGTAAGGAGCGTCAACATTACACGATTGAACAGTGGCAAAACGTTGTGTGGAGTGACGAATCACGGTACACAATGTGGCGATCCGATGCCAGGGTGTGGGTATGGCTAATGCCCAGTGAACGCCAGCATGTGCAGTACCAAGAGTGAAATTCGGAGGTGGTGGTGTTATGATGTGGTCGTATTTTTCCTGGAGGGGGCTTGCACTCCCTGTTGTTTTGCGTGGCACGATCATAGCGCAGAGCTACATTAATATTTTAAGCACCTTCTTGCTTCCCACTGTTGAAGAACAATTCGGGTATGGCGATTGCATCTTTCAACACGAACGAGCACCTGTTCATACTGCACGGGCTGTGGCGGAGTGGTTACACGACAATAACATCCCTGTAATGGACTGGCCTACACAGAGTCCTGACTTTAATCCTATATAACACTTTTCGGATGTTTTGGAACGCCGACTTCGTGCCAGGCCTCACCAACCTACATCGATACCTCTCCTCAGTTCCGCACTCCGTGAAGAATGGTCTGCCATTCCCCAAGAAACCTTCCAGCACCTGATTGAAAGAATGCCTGCGAGAGTGAACGCTGTCATCAAGGCTAAGGGTGAGCCAACACCATATTGACTTCCAGCATTACCGATGGAGGGCGCCACGAACTTGTACGTCATTTTCAGCCAGGTGTCCGGATACTTTTGATCACGTAGTGTATTTATGTAGTTATACGAAATTCAAGGACTGGTATAAAGGTAATGAAGCACGTAAATGAAGATTCTTTAAACAATACTTCTGATAATAGAGAAAATGTGCCTCCAATAAGTATTACAAATTGTAATGGTTGTAATATTACAATAACTATCAATTAAGGGAAAAAGTTTTTGTTTTAATGCATATTATTATCATCAAGGAAAATAAGATATAGGTGACCATCATGCAGGTGTTGCTGCCCCACGTATGATAGCCAAACTTGAAGTAGTTTAATTGTTGTTGCACCAGTGTTGCGGGAGATATGTTTCTTGGAGTGTTCGCCCCACTTACGATACAACTTTCCGGTGGGCTTCGCCCCACGTGCACTTTTCCGGTGGCCTTTGCCACACGTTTAAAAATCAACTTTGTATTTTAATGTTTATTTAATTACTATATATGTATGTATATGTATGTATACCACGGCTGCGTCAGTAGTAATGTATCTCTTAACAAGGCTGGTGTGGCTAAAGAATGAAGGCTCATACAAATTATAATTGTATTGTACTTTGTTGTATTAATCCTTCACACGATTAAATATAACTTCACTGATATATCATACTGTAGAGCTATGAGATTATTTGCGCTTTTAAACATGTAAACTTTATATTATTCTCTCCGCAAGGAATTCTTATGTCTCACATTGAACACGTACATGCCTATGGGGATATGCAATCTAAACTGGACTGTTTGGGAACGCTGTCTTGTAGCGTCTCCCGCCTGAATTTGTACTTTTTCTCTATTTCAAGTCTCTGATTGGCTAAGTCTACTCCAGTAGAATACTTCTATTTAACTTACGTTTTTCTACTCTTTGATTGACTATTTATAAACTGTGTTAGATGTTACATTATTGTTCCAAGATTTATTAGTAGCATTATTAAACTTTCTAATTTATTGTTGCCTCAAGGTTACCTCATTATTAGCAACTTTCGGCTTCTACTTTATAATTCCGGTTGGTACGAAAAGCAGCTTCCTTCTATTCTCACAGCTTCTACATTGTTAAACTACGTAATACATTCACATAACATTATTATACATGTACATAATAATATAAACACAATACAATGACTGTTAAATTTTATATATGATTACATACACATATTGCTTTAAGGCGGCTGTTATTATATTGTTTATTATATAATTAGATGATATTTATATAAGTGTTGAAAATACTGCCTCAATCATTAAGGAGTATTTTATGTTTTGTTGAACCTGTATTTTATGTTCTGATAGAGTGTATTGTTAGAATATAAAATTATAGGTTTTGTTGGTTAGTAACTACGAACTAAAGCATCACTGATTATTATAGTATAGATAAATGATATTTAGAGCGCAACATTGTTTCTGAATGACCAAACTTCTATACCCAATCACCTTTATTAAAGATGCGACACAGAGCTCAGATATTTAGAGCTTAACATTGTTTCTGAATGAGCAAACTTCTATACCCAATCATCTTTATTAAAGATGCGACACAGAGCTCAGATATTTAGAGCTTAACATTGTTTCTGAATGACCAAACTTCTATATTCAATCACATTTATTAAAGATGCCACACAAATACTTTCAAGAAAGTCCTCGCCCCAACTACACTTTAATTGGAACATTTTTCGAAATTTTCAATTTTCTCAAAAATGACAAACTATTTTCATTAAAATATAATATATTAAAGATTTTTGCATGACAAATAAAACGTATTTCTTAAATTTTCTGGATATAACCTGTGAAGTTCTTTCCATTCGAAAGGAACTTTTTTGGAGTCTTGTTAAACGTCAAACGACAGCCGAAAACGTTTTACACAACAAATGTTGGTCTCTTTAAAACACACAATTTATTTCAATTAACTCTCTTTAGTGGCATTATCAATTTTCGAGATATCTGTAATTAATAATTCGATTGTTCAATACCTTGTCATTCTTTTAAAGTACTGTCGACATTCAGTTGTTTCTCACGAAAGAGTATATAAGGCCAGTAATATAGTATCCAGTTCTGAGCCATTTGACTATAGCTATTCCCTTTGCATTTATAATGTGTAATGCAGCTATATACAACAGTTTATCTCTATCAAAATAAAGCACACACAAAAATAAGTTTCCAGGTAGAGAAAGTCATGTGAATGTAACACATTACAATTTTATATATGTTTCAAAATAGAATTTTTGCATCGCGTGAAACTTCTAATTAATTAGCATAATGAAAGTAATGAAATTCTCTTCCTTTACTCAGAAACTATATCACATGACATCCTGGATTAATATTTGATGAGCTTTTGAAAATATTTGATTAAACATACATGTAAAAATATGATGTGCTGCACTGCACGACTTTCTCTACTCTTGTACAAACTATTTTTACAAACGCTTATTCTCCATCTACTTCGTTTAATCAAGATAAACATTTGCAGACTCTATCTTATTGCTAATTTCCTTGTAGATACAAGGGGGATATGGTAGACTTTAAGTGAAAGTTAAATCTTTTAAGAGCTGGTTGCTATGTCGAGCATTCCATTCTCTTTGCATGTCCAGGACATTAAAAAGCGAATAACGAATTCCCATTTAAGAAACAGTGTAAGTATTGAAAAAATCAAACAAATAACAAGAATATCTCGGAAATGGTTCACCCAACAAAAACAACGTATATGACAATCTATGTATTTAAACGATATCTACATTTTTTGTGTAGTAAAATTTTGTCTATCTCTTACGGTTTACCAGTTATGCAAAAGTCATTCAGAATGAAGAGGACTTTTGGGGACATTCTCAGAAAATTCATCATATACATTTTACTTGCCACAAAAATCCTTAAACATATATTTTAATCAAAATCGTTGGAGCCATTTTTGAGAAGGTAAATATTTTGGAAAAAGTTCCATGTAAGGGGTAGGCTGGGGTGGGGGGATTATCTGAAAAATATTGGTACCGCATCTTTGAAAGATTCTCAACCTAAACAACAAGTTTGGTATTTATCCGACTTTTCGTTTTTGAATTATGGTGTTCTAAACTTTCTTAAAAGCTTTTTATGGATTCAGGGCATCTCAAAACATGTATTTCCGGTGAAATCTCGTTATTGCAGTTTTGGGTGGAATGCAATATTTCCGCTACTTACTAAACGTAGTAGAGAGAGTAAAAATTTAACCGTTGATACACTTTTAGAAATTTGGAAATAATAAGCTTAAAAAAATTAAACTATCCTTATTGGAATAAGAAACCGAACATTATTAATTTAAGTTACAATAAGCTTCTTTTGGCGCAATTGTTGCATAGACCAGGGCTTGATTATAAACTTACATTTCCGGAATTAAACAAAGTTGCATATTGTGATGAGGTTAAATGGATTTGTAATAAAATCAATGAATGATTTAAGTGCATTAACCCTCAGAGTCGCTCCTAACAGAAATAATCGGAGATGCTGGTGTTCCACATGCCAGTCAAGTATGTATAACAAGTTCTTCCTGTTTTCCACTTTATTGCTTCTGGAAATATTCCACCCTTTAAATTTTATACACTTGTTCCTAGGATTAAACCGGTCCTCAAACGATTGCTTGCACTCTATAAAAGAGTTCAAGTATCTGCTCATCAAGGACCTCGAGGCGTTGCTTATTTCTCTGTCTTCTACCATTTAATCTAAATAAGCCTTTGCAGAAACAGTTACATTACGCATTTCGTTATACAGACAAAGGGAACAGCGATAGTCAAAAGAACTGGACGCTATACGCTGGCCTTAAAATTCCACACTGTTTTCGTGTAATCTCGAGAAACAACTGAATGTTGAAAAGACTTAAAAGAATGACAAAGAAATGAAAATTTTGAATCTTTAATAACGGATATCTTAGAAGTGGCTTATGCCACAAAAAACTTATTTGAAATAAATTGTGTTTCAAAGAGATTTACATTTTTATGTAGTACGTTTTCGACTTTCGCTTAACGCTTACCAGTTATACAAGATTATACAACATTTCTTCCAAATCAAGTGGACTTCACAGGCTATTCCCAGTAAATTCAAGATAGATATACATTTTGTTTGTAATGTAAATAAAAATCATTAGAACTTTTTTTTAGAAAATCAAAAACTTCGAAAAATCTTCCATGTTAACCGTAGTCTCGGGTGTGGGAATTTTCTTGAATATCTTTGTCACAACTTTCTAAGATACTGAATCTAAATATCAAGTTAGGTATTTATCCGACTCACTATTTTTGAGCTGTGCTGTTCACACACACAGAATTTTTTAGTCGAATACAATACTTCCCGTACTTAGTATACGGGGTAGTCAAAGTAAAAAATCTACGTAACATACATTCACATGACTCTCTCTACCCTTTTTGTTTATTAGTGAGCATAGAACTATCCTCACTAAAGCTTATTTTTATATCTAATACGTTTTAAACCAAATAAACCTTTGCAGAAGTAGTTATATTACACATTTCGTTATAGATACAAAGGGAACAGCGATAGTCAAATGTTTAAGAACAGGGAGCTATATGCTGGGCTTAAAATTCTATACTGTTTAAATGCAATCGCGAGAAATGGCCAAGAAATGAACATTTCGAGCTATTAATAACGGATATTTCAGAAATGGCTTATGCTATGAAAAAACTTATTCGAAATTAATTCTGTGCTTTAAAGAGATCTACGTTTTTTGTATAGTACGTTTTCGTCTATCGCTTAACGTTTATCAGTTACACAAGATTATACAAAATTTCTTCCAAATAAAGTGGACTTCACAGGCTATGCCCAGAAAATTCGAGATATACATTTTGTTTTTTATTTTCAGAAAATAAAAAATTTCGAAAAATCTTCCATGTAAAGCGTAATCTGGGGTGAAGAATTTCCTTGAACTTCTTGGTGTCGCATCTATCCAAGATATTGAACCTTAATACCAAGTTATTTATTTATCCCGGTTTTCGTTTTTGAGTTATGCTGTTCACAGACATACAGACAGACGCACACACAGACTTTTTTTCTAAAAATGCCTTTTATGGATTCAGGGGCCTCAAAACATGTATTTTGGTGAAATCTCGATGTCGACTTCTTGGGTGGATTACAATAATTCCCCTATACATAGTAGAGAAAGTAAAAAAGTCTTATGTACTGCATTCACATAACTTGCACCACTCACACTCCTACAAAATCTTATTACAAAATCTTAGTCTTGTCTACTTCTTTTTTATCAACTTAAAATACTTACACATTTACGCATTCTTCGTAGGTATAAGAAAGATACATTAGACTAAAGAGATCGTCAGATTTTTTAAAATGCAGATCGCAATGTGATGGCTTTGAAATTCTATGCTCCTTGTACGACGACGGAAAAACGAAATGCAACTTACCATTAGAAAAAAATCTGATCTGTTACACTCACATGACTTTCTCTACTCTTGTACAAACTATTTTTACAAACGCTTATTCTCCATCTACTTCATGTTAATCGAGATAAAAATTTGCAGACTACATTATTGCTAATTTTCTTGTAGATGTAAGGGGAATATATATATATATATATATACATATATTTACAAGGACAATATAGAAATACAGAAGCCTTTAAGCACATACATATCTCTTAATAGCTGGTTGCTAGGTGCAGCACCATTCCCTTTGCCACAGATTAATACTCTTTTAATATCCAAGACAAAAAAATGAATAGCGAATTCCCATTGGAGAAAATAAGTATTGAAAAATTTAAGGGAATAACAAGCAATATCTCGAAAATGGTTCACTCAACAACAACAAATGTATATGACATCAATTGTGTATTTTAACGCGATCTACATCTTTTGTGTAGTAAAATTTTGTCTATCTCTTATGGTTTGCCAGTTATGAAAAACTCGTTCACAATGAAGAATACTTTTGGAGACATTCCCAGAAAATTCAAGATATACATTTTATTTGTCATGAAAATACCTTAAACATATGATATTTTAATCAAAATCGTTAGAGCTATTTTTGAGAAAATTAAAATTTTCGAAACATTTTCCACGTAAAAGGTAATCTGTGTTGGGGGGATTTTCTTGAAAACCTTCGTGTCGCATCTCTGGAAGGTACTGAACCTAAATACCAAGTTTAGTGTTTATCCGACTGTTCGTTTCTGAGTTATGCTGTTCAGACACACACACGGACATGTTTCCAAAAATGCTTTTTTGGATTCAGGGGGTCTCAAAACATGTATTTCCGGTGAAATCTCGGTATCGTATTTTTGGGTGGAATACAATACTTCCCCTACTTACTACACGTAGTAGAGAAAGTAAAAATCTGATGTTATGCATTCAATGTCTTTCTCTACCCCTCTCTCTTTATTAGTGTATATCTATTCTTACAAAAGCTTATTTCTCTATCTAAATCTTTACAAAAATATCTAGTTAGCTACATTACACATTTCGTTATAGGTAAATACAAAGAGAACAGCGATAGTCAAATGTTAAGAACTGGACCACTACACAGGATGTAACAAAAATGTACGGCACAAATTACAGGACACATTCCTCACACTTAGACGAAGAAATTATGTTATATGAACATGGGTCTGGAAACGCTTTGTTACCATGTTATAACTCATCTTCTCTACTCATTAATCATGAGAAACAAGCATAGAACGTACCAGTATACCACATGCAACTCTTTTTCACAGGAGATATTCAATATGCCCTCCGTGAGCATTGATACATGCATCAGCCCGCCCTCGTAGTAAATCCCGGATGCGCTGATGTATCCCTGTAGTATTATACGTATGGTTACGCAGCCTTCCATAATACGGGAACGGAGACTCTGAACATCTGGCATTGGGGTTCGATACACAACAGCTTTCAAATGCCCCCACAAATAAAAGTCCAGTGGGTTTAGGTCCGGGGTGCGTGGAGGCCAGGCAATTGATCCACGTCTACCTATCCATCTGTCACCAAATCTGTTATTTAGAAGCCGACGGACATTAACCACTAAAACGAGGAGGTGCTCCATCGAGCATGAAGTACATGTTTTGTCGCACAGCCAAAGGAACATCTGCTAACAGATCAGGTAGAACATTCTCTTCGAAATTATGGTAACTTTGTACGTTGAACCTGAGTGGAAGAACGTGAGACCCTACCAAACAGCCACCACAATGCCGGCCCAAATATTGACAGAAAATCTTTGTTGATGACTTGCTTCAACAGTTGCGTGAGGATTCACGTCAGCACAAACGTGCCGATTGTGATAATTTACAATTTGATCTCGTTGAAACAACGCCTCATCGGTGAACAGCACCGTTGCACTAAAATTAGGGTTGACACTTTGTTGCATAAACCATTCGCAGAAGCGTGCCCGTGCAGGAAAATCATCTGTCGATAGTGCCTGCACACGCTGTAGATGGTATGGATACAACCGGATCTCATATAACACTCGCCAGTAGTCATGTGGTCAACATTCATTGTGGCAGCTACTTGTCTTGTACTAACACTAGGGTCGTCGTCAACTGCCTTAAGAATTGCCGCCTCCCGTTGCTGTATGCTCGCCCTTCTAGGCCTCCCCCAGGTCGCGAGATCAGGCTGAAATGTCCCATGCTTCCTAAGACGACGATCAATGGCTTCAAATGTTTTACTGTCGGGGCACCTTCGTCCTGGAAATCTCTCCCGGTACAAACGTTGAGCGTAAGTGCCATTGCCCTCTGCTAATCCATACATCAAATGGGCATCTGCCATCTCGGCATTTGTGCACACTGCCATTGCACGAGCCAAGTCTGATCAACACTTCTAGTACGTAGTAACCCGTGTGCTTGCCAAGGTTGTACTGCTCGCTGGAACAGTTGATGTTACCTGTAAACAAGAAATGACGTAAAACGAAGCACTGGCGGTGCACCTACGATAATGACAACGTAACCAGACGTAACCAAGAGTGCATATTCACCATGATTCTAACGTTCTGTTCGTGTGTGTTTCCCATGATTAATGAGTTGGACAAAATGAGTTGTAACATGGAAACAAAGCGTTTCCAACCCATATTCATATAACATAATTTCTTTGTCTACGTGTGAGGAATATATCCTACAATTTGTGCTGTACATATTTCTTACATTTTTTATATGCTGCCTTAAAGTATTTTAATCCAAATTGTTAGCTATTTTTTAGAAAATCACAATTTTCGAAACGTGTTCCATGTAAAGGGTAGATGGGGTGGGGATTTTCGTGAAAATCTTCATGTCACAACCTTAGAAGATACTAAACTCTAATATCAAGTTTGGTATTTATCCGATTTTTCGTTTTTGAGTTACACTTTCAGATACAGTCACACGGAAAGATGCTTTTTTTTGGATACAGGGCACCTGAAAACATGTGTTTCCGGTGAAATCTTGACAATGAATTACTATTCACGGTAGAGAAAGTAAAATTATAAGTTATATTCACATGACTTTTTCTAAACCCTCTTTTACAAATTGATTTTAAATACTATTATTCTTCTATCATCTCCAGGACTAGCTTTATCACACTTTCGTTGAAATTGTATTTTCTTTGCATGACTACGAGCGACTTAGTACTTTAAAGAAATTACGAAGTATTTCACAATTCAAATTAATAACAAAGAATATCTCGGAAACGGTTAACGCTACGCAAACGTTGTTTGATATAAATTGCGTGCTTTAAGGATATCTGCATTATTTGTTTAACAAGAATTTGTCCATTTCTTATGGATTACCAATTGTGCAAAACTCTTTCAGAATGAAGAGGACTTCCCAGAAATTCAGGATATACATTTTCTTGTCATCCAAATATCTTAAAGGCATGGTGTTCTAATCAAAAGCGTTATAGCCATTTCTGAGAAAACAAAAAAAATAACAAAACCCTTTGCATGCAAAGGAAGTTTAGGGCGAGCAGATCCGGCAGACAAAGTGCGCAAGCATGAACGGGGTACCTAACACTAGCAGATCGAACTCATTCGAGGCGCTCTAGCCCACCCTAATGCCCCTAAACCCCGGGGAGCCTGCTCCGAGAGCAACCGGAGGCGGGTCGTGAGTAGTACTACGGAAGAGCCAGGAAGAAACGCTCACAAGTCGCACCTCTACCGCCCAGCCGCAACACGCCGAAAACCGTCGTCTGATCCTTCAATACTGAACCAGATGATGATGAAGCAAAGGATGGATACAGGAAATGAGGGACAGGAAAGTCGTGTAGAAAAGCAACATTCGACTACCGATCCGGGATACCGCAAAAAAAAAAACATGATCAGAGTCAGCGGCCGCTGGGAATCGAATCTGGGATTTACGATTGCGAGCTTCACACATAACCATCTCGCTCGGTTAAGTTTAGGATACTTCCCCCACATTTGCCAGTTGTGAGGACTGAGAAAAATCTCTAAAAGAACCTGTCATGTAAGACGGTCCTGGAGGGATTTGAAATGTGGACCTCCCGTTCAAGACCTCATAATGACCTCCACCACCGGTATGTTGAAGAGTCCTATTAGTTTTCTGGAATCACTATCATATTTTTACTTTCTCTACTACGTATAGTAAGTAGGGGAAGTATTGTATTCCACCCAAAAATTCGATACAGAGATTTCTCCGGAAGTATATGTTTTGAGATCCCCTGAATCCAAAAAAAGCATTTTTGGAAACATGTCCGTGTGTGTGTCTGTGTGTGTGTGAACAGCATAACTCAGAAGCGAAGAGTCGGATAAACACCAAACTTGGTATTTAGGTTGAGGCAGTATTTTATATCAACACTGTGAATGCCAGAGTGATTGTAGTGTAAATTAACATTATTGAATGACAATGATTTTAGATGTTTGTTAGCTATAAGTATTGTTAGAAAATAAGTTTACACGGCCTCACTGAAACTGACAATAGGAGCGGGTAACAATGAAGCGAGGGGGTGAGTTGTTTATCAATTAGAAGAGACAAACAAATGACGTCAGGGTAGGGCGCCTTTCTTTAGAAATGGAAGGAATATCTTCCCTAGAGCATATGTTTTAGTAATTATGAATGGCTGACGAAACAGACGCTAATGTTGGCGCGATTTAGTAACCAATATCAGCTCTATTATAATGTTTAGGCATATCGGGGTGAGGAAGTATAAATTCTTGAGCCAAAGGCAAGTATCGTGTAGTTCTACAGAATCATTCACAAGGTAAACGTCGCGCAGTTCTAAGAAATCTCTCTCGCGAGTTACACGTCAGGCAGTTCTAAGGAAGCATTCATGAGGTACACGTTACGCAATTCTACAGAATCTCTTGCGTCGTAAAGTTAGTTACAAAATGTGAAATACGCGAATTAATAGTGCGCGGCAAATAAGTGATTGTAGTTACATTCGAAAATATAACAGTTTTTCAGTCAGGCGTGTATCAAGATTAAATATATGAAATTAATTAAGTGTGACGGCAATAAAAGTGTAAAAACAAATTCTTTTATCAGTGTTATCTTTTAGTAACAACTCCTTTCTGTTTACACACCCTGTTCAAGAGATTTGCTCGACTGAGTAATAATGGCTAGCCAGAGGACAAAGAACCCAAAATTCAAAATAGTAAAACAATAACAGGCGCCAAGTAAAAAAAAAAAGATAACACGACAGATAACTGCGACAAGCTTCAGTATCTTCAAGAGATGCGACACAAAGGTTTTCTGGAAAAACTCCCTACCTCAGATTACCCTTTACATGGAACTTCTTCGAAAATTTTAATTTTCTCAAAAATTGCTCTAACGATTTTGATTAAAATATCATATGTTTAAGATATTTTCATGACAAATGAAATGTATATCTCGAATTTTCTGGGAATGTCTCCAAAAGTATTGTTCACAGTGAACGACTTTTGCATAACTGGTAAACCATAAGAGATAGACAAAAGTTTACTACACAAAAAATGTATATCGCGTTAAAATACACAATTTATGTCGTATACATTTTTTTTTGTTCAGTGAACCATTTTCGAGATATTGCTTGTTATTCCCTCAAATTTTCCAATACTTTTTCTCAAATTCGTTATTCATTTTTTTTGTCCTGGACATACAAAGAGGATGAAATACTCCACATAGCAATCAGCGCTTAAAATATTTGACTATCGCTTAAAGCCTACCAATTCCCCTTGCATCTACAAGAAAATTAGCAATAAGATTAACATCTCGATTAACATGAAGCATATGGAGAATAAGCGTTTGTAAAAATAGTTTGTACAAGAGTAGAGAAAGCCATGTGAGTGTAACACATCAGATTTTTTTATTCATATCTAAAGCATATATATCCAGTGAAATTCTGATATCGAATTTTTGGGTGGTATGCAATACCTTCTCTACATACTGTGTACCTATGTGGAAGAGAAATTAATAGGATTTCGTAAGAATAATTTATGGGAGCTATGTATAAAAGTATCTGATGTGATACATTCACATGACTTTCTCTACCCTGTATCTTTACTAGTGGATATGCAAACTATTTTTACTAAAGCTTATTTTTTTATCTACTACATTTTAATTGAAATAAACCTTTGTAAAAATAGTTGCACTACGCATTTCGTTATGGATACAAAGAGAACAGCGATAGTCAAATGTTTAACAACTGAACGCTATATGCTGGCTTAATATTCCAAACTCTTTCCATGCAATCGCGAGAAACAACTGAAAATGAATGAGACTTTAAAACAATGACACGCATTGAACAATTCGTACCTTTAATAACGGATATCTCAAACGGCTTATGCAACAGAAAAATTTATAAAAAGAAAATTGAGTGTTTTGAAGAGATCCACATGTTTTGTGTACTACGTTTACGTTCTATTGCTTAACATTTAACAGTTTTAGAGGATTATACAAAATTCTTTCCAAATGGGGAGGACTTTACAGGCTATTCTCAGAAAATTCAAGATATACATTTTATTTGTCATGTAAATATCTTTAATATATGATATTTTAAACAAAATCGTTAGAGGCATTTTTAAAATGGAGCGTATTGAACCCAAATACCAAGTGTAGTATTTATCTGAATGTTCATTTTTGAGTTATGCTGTTCACAAACACGCACACACGGACCTTTTTCTAAAAATGCTTTTTACTTTCTCTACTACGTATAGTAAGTAGAGGAAGTATTGTATTCCAGCCAAAGATTCGATACCGAGATTTCACCGGAAATACATGTTTTGAGACTCCCTGAATCCAAAAAAAGCATTTTTGGAAACATGTCCGTGTGTGTGCCTGTGTGTCTGTCTGTGAACAGCATAACTCCAAAACGAACAGTCGGATAAACACCAAACTTGGTATTTAGGTTCAGTATCTTCCAGAGATGCGACACGAAGGTTTTCAAGAAAATCCCCCCACATCAGATTACCCTTCACATGGAACATTTTTCGAAAATTTTAATTTTCTCAAAAAAGGCTCTAACGATTTTGATTAAAATATCATATGTTTAAGATATTTTCATGAAAAATAAAATGTATATCTTGAATTTTCCGGGAATGTCTCCAAAAGTATTCTTCATTGTGAACGACTTTTGCATAACTGGTGAACCATAAGAGACAGACAAAAGTTTACAACATACAAAATGTAGATCGCGTTAAAATACACAATTTGTGCCATTTACATTGTTTTTGTTGAGTGAACCGTTTTCGAGATATTGCTTGTTATTCCCTTAAATTTTTCAATAATTTTCTCAAATGGGAATTCGTTATTCATTTTTTGTCTTGGATATGCAAAGAGTATTAATCTGTGGCAAAGGGAATGGTGCTGCACCTAGCAAGCAGCTATTAAGAGATATGTATGTGCTTAAAGGCTACTGTATTTCTATATTACCCTTACATCTACAAGAAAATTAGCAATAAGATAAAGTCTGCAAATGTTTATCTGGAATAACATGACGTAGATGGAGAATCAGCGTTTGTAAAAATAGTTTATACAAGAGTAGAGAAAGTCATGTGAGTGTAACGCATCAGATTTTTCTTTTAGTTTTCTTCGTATGCACCATACAGCATAACCTTGGACTTTTTAATTTCCTCGGTAGTTTGCACCAGTCACGTCTATTTGACGCATTTGATGCTTTCGTGAAGAAGATCGCGAGTGGCAGAGTTGTAATGACTGCCTTTAAGAAATTGAATGAGGACGTTATTACTGTTGACATGTTGAAGATAGGCTTTCCAAACTGCCTTAAAGAGACTGAGATGTTTTCCTTTGGGATATGAATAGAAAATTTGAGACGGCGTGTCACAATCGCACTCAATATGCCATTAGCCAATGAGAGGTACAGTATGCTAGTCAGTGACCAATCAAAGCCGTATTACACTGATAGTATTTCATGGTGGTGCACTTGTCTTTAATAGATGGATGGAGGTATCTGTATTGGTTTCAAATTATTGAAGTTTTTACACAAGTATTTAGTGCATGGGTTATTGAAATACAAGGTATGGTGATAAAATAAACAACAGAAAAAGAAAACAGAACAAAAAGGAACAAGAAAAAGGAGAATGAAGGTCAATTACCTTTGACTAACTGAACAAATTTGACCTAGCTTCGCGCACCTTAGCCAATAAATTGCCCATGTTTCGCCAGTAGCTCCCAACATGCCAATCTCTTTCTTGACGGACTTAGAATTTTTCTTTGAGTTTAATTGTTCGCTGGTTCTCCTACTGTGCACATTCCGCCAAAATATGTACCTAATCCTCATCCAAATCACAGTATGGGCGGATTCTCCTGCTAGAATCATCAGTCATTTTCTGTGCCCTCCAGCCCCCCAGTCTAAACCATGCCCTTCCTGATCTTTACACTCTTCCTAAGCTAAGTATATATGCCTCTTTACCCCAACTCAGTTTTATTTCATTTGCTAGACTTAGAGAAGATTTAATTTTACAATCCGATTCAATTTTCTCTTAGTCTTCTTTTGGCTCATAAAATATGTTTTTGTCATTTGTTTCAACTCTTTGCCATGCTGACCCCATTCCTATTCTCCTCAAACCTCTTTCCAAATCTTAGGACCAAAACTTAGGAGACAGGTTTTCTCGCTGGTATTTATAGCATTTGGAGCGTAGTGTGGAGTTATCCCCCTGCATCAGCCACAGCCAGTACTTCACTGCTCTTTTTACTTTCTCTACTACGTATAGTAAGTAGGGGAAGTATTGTATTCCACCCAAAATTTCGATACCGAGATTTCACCGGAAATACATGTTTTGAGACCCCCTGAATCCAAAAAAAGCATTTTTGGAAACATGTCCGTTTGTGTGTGTCTGTGTGTCTGCGTGTGTGTGTGTGTGTGTCTGTGAACAGCATAACTCAGAAACGAACAGTCGGATAAACACCAAACTTGGTATTTAGCTTCAGTATCTTCCAGAGATGCGACACGAAGGTTTTCAAGAAAATCCACCCACCCCAGATTACCCTTTACATGGAAGATTTTTCAAAAATTTTAATTTTCTCAAAAATGGCTCTAACGATTTTGATTAAAATATCATATGTTTAAGATATTTTCATGACAAATAAAATGTATATCTTGAATTTTCCAGGAATGTCTCCAAAAGTCGCCGTGGCCGAGTGCCTAGACCGCTCGCCTCCCACCGAGGCGGACCGAGTTCAATCCCAGGGACCGCATGTGGGATTTGTGGTGGACGAAGCGGCGTCTGGGCGGGTTTTCTCCGGGTTCTCCGGTTTCCCCCGCCATTCATTCCACCAACTGCTCCATCATCACCTTTCCTTTCATCCATTTCACCAACATTTCGCTTCATCTACTTCCTTCATCCCATACCAGGCATCGTGCTGATCACCCATCCTGGAGGTTCTGTCTGATCCATGAGTGTCTGCTCCTCGACGGGCCTCTCACCCCAGGCACACGCTTGTACGTCCTGGGGGTGTAAGTCCTACATGAGAGGAGGGTAAACAGATAATGAATGAATGAATGTCTCCAAAAGTATTCTTCATTGTGAACGACTTTTGCATAACTGGTAAACCATAAGAGATAGACAAAAGTTTACTACATACAAAATGTAGATCGCGTTAAAATACACAATTTATGCCGTTTACATTTTTCTTGTTGACTGAACCATTTTCGAGATACTGCTTGTTATTTCCTTAAATTTTTCAATACTTATTTTCTCAAATGGGAATTCGTTATTCATTTTTTTGTCTTGGATATGCAAAGAGTATTAATCTGTTGCATAGGGAATGGTGCTTCTCCTAGCAACCAGCTATTAAGAAATATGTATGTGCTTAAGGGCTACTGTATTTCTATATTGCCCTTGTAAATATATATTCCCCTTACATCTACAAGAAAATTAGCAATAAGATAGAGTCTGCAAATGTTTATCTCGATTAACATGAAGTAGATGGAGAATAATTGTTTGTAAAAATAGTTTGTACAAGAGTAAAGAAAGTCATGTGAGTGTAACACATCAGATTTTTAGAATTATGTACTGAGAGAAATAATAAAATTGACGTCTCAGTTAGCGACAGATTGCTTCCATTCTTTAGGACTAACAAACATGGTTGGCGCTAAGCTAGGTAAGTTCATAATAAGTCTTTCGTAAGATTATCTAGCAGAGTTTCACTTGTGCTAGTAGTTTTACATGACAATTTAATTTCGGTTTCAAACTCGTCCACCTTCGGTCTCGAAATAATTATCATGAAAACAAGCATTCGTTAATCTCAATTAAATTGTCGTAAAACTATCACAACTAATGCTAATACTGTTGATAATAATTTTTACACATTCTTTAGGGACCTTCTGATGAACCTTATTCAACGCTGCCTCCTAAAAAGCATACGTTAAAGAGAGATATATGGAACCGTTTAGAGTCAACAATTTTACTCTATTTTAATAGAAGAAATGATGGGAACAGATGGGGGCTTTTATGTAATTTATGAACCACATGTGAGGCAGTATTTTTAACACTTGAATTATATAATATGTAAATTGAATAACAGCCCCCCTTAAAGCAATATGCATGTAATAATTTGTAAAAAAATATATGTAACAGTCATTGCATATGCTTATATTATTGTAAACATGTTTAATAATGTTATATGAATGCATTATGTAGTCTAATAGTGTAAGGGCTGTGAGAATAATAAGTTTAAAGTTGCTAACAATGCGGTAACAATGAGGTAACCTTGAGGCAATAACGATTTTGAAAGTTTGAATGCTACTAGTCATTATTAGAGCAACTATAATGTAAATTTTGTGAAGTTTAAAAATAGCCAATCAGCAGCTAGAAAAAGCTTTAGTAAAATGCAGGTATTCTATTGGACCAGGATTAGCCAATCAGAGACTTGAAACACAGAAGTTTACGGGTTTGGACGGTTGAAATATGTTTAGTTGCCTGCAGACCTTGGTAGTAACCGGATGGAAGATGTTTTCTCTAAAGAAATATTACGTATTCGTGTGAATCGTAAAATATGTATATGCATTAACTAAGTGCAAGTATTAAATTGAGGAATCTCACAGCTCTTAATATCAGTGTTGTGCTATTTAATTTGCGCCAAAGATTAATAAAAAGAGGTGAATTTAAAACTTAAAATCTGTGTAAACCTACGTTCTTGTCGCACCACGCCCTATTAAGAGATACGTGACTCTAAAAACAATACTGAAGCAGCCGAGGCAAAAACAAACATAAATAATATCTATAGAACCAGTTTAATAACAAAGTTAAAATATATGTTTTAAACTTGGAGCGTAACAACAAAAATACATCTTCAAAAGCTGCTTTTTCATACGTAGTAGCATATTACGTAACAAACAATCTTCTTCAAAATTGACGTTCATACGTGAAGCTAAATAAATAAACAAACTCCAAGACAACATCTACTTCAAGTTGGCTCCCATACGTGGAACAACATCTACTTCAAGTTGGCTTCCCTAGCGTGAGGATAATAATTTATGTAAATAGAATACGTAAACAATATAACTACTTCACATGGCTTGAGAGTGCTATTTTATTTTAGTCTGCAAGTCCAAGAGAAACTAAGAGAGCTTTTAAATCGCTTTAATTTTATCAATATTAAATAATAAGTAATTAAACTATTTTGAATGCCTGTATATTGAATATTTAGATGTTCTAGTGCATTTATTGGAATTACTTCACTGTGTACAAGTTTAAAATGTTATTTGAAGTTTGTATAATGTGTCAATGCTGTTAAATAAGCTTAAGAAGCTTATACTGCGCATAGAACGCATGTTTTAGGTTTACGTGCACTCGGAAGGTAATGCTTATGATTAGGGACAGGAATTTTATGCTGTAATAATTTATGCATTGGAAACTTCCATAATATGTCCATATAAGAAGTATTAAGACATCGTACTGACATAAAATAAAAACTTAGGGGAATTTTATGTAATTTCTCTATGAATAAAACTATGGTGCACACATATGAATTATTACTTAACTCATCAACTTTTATCTTTAATACCGAAGACTTAATTATATATCTAAATAACCTAGCTTTGTCGCTCCCTTTTACTTTTGGCTTAATCAGGCAAAAACAAGTTTTCACTATAAACAGCACCACATCACTAAATTGAATGACACAAGTTACATCTGGAGAACGATTACGAACCTGCAGGAATAATTTCAGAATTGAATTTCTAAAACTATTAATGACTGAATACTTTTAACTTCTTTCCGGTATGTAAATTATAAGTTTTAAGAAATACTAAACAATAAAGCTTAAATTGAATTTAATATTACATTTAAGTATAACCTCCACACTTAAGCTCAATTCGAGAATTCAATCCGTAAGGGAACGGCTACGACCAGATAAGATTGTAATTCACAGGAGCAAGAACAGGTCGCCGCGGTACGCATCTGTTTATATACGGATTTATCCGTGCGATATAATAGTCTACTTGCAAGATTTTATGTCTTGTGTAACCGATGAGGACAATAATGTGACACGAGCTATTTATTGATTTGCGTGGGAGCTACTATCAGTGTTGCTAAGTTTTCAACACTGACTCAGTGGCACATAGTTGGAAATATCGTATTTGTAAATCAAATAAGTAAAACAAAAATATAGTTATAAAATATACACGTAGGTTGAGGCAGTATTTTTTAACACTTAAATGATATCAGTCTAATTATATAACATAAAATTTAATGACAGCCCGCCTTAAAGCAATATGTGTATAATAATACTTAAAGTGTATTTAACAAGCATTGTATTATGTTTAAGTACATGTATAATAATGTTATGTAAATGTATTACGTAGTTTAACAATGTAGGAGCTGTGAGAATAGAAGCCAGCTGCTTTCCGTAGCAAACAGAATTGCAAAGTAGAAGCCGAAAGTTGCTAACAATGAGGTAACCTTGAGACAACAATAAATTATAAAGTTTAATAAAGGCTATTAATAATTCTTGGAACAACAATAATGTAATATTTAAAACAGTTTATAGATTGCAAATCAAAAACTAGAAAAAGCTTAAGTTAAGTACAAGTATTCTATTGGAGTAGGATTAGCCAATCAGAGACTTGAAATAGAGAAAATATACAAATTCAGGCGATAGATGCTACAAGGAAGCGTAACTAAGCAGTCAGATTTGGTACGTGTTCAGAGTGAGTCATAAAAATTCATTGTGGAGAGAATAATATAAAGTTTACGTGTTAAAAAGTGTAAATAACAATAATCTCACAGCTCTATAGTAGGATACATCAGTGAAGTGTTATTTAATTGTGTGAAGGATTAATAAACAAAGTACAATACAATTATAATTTGTGTAAGCCTTCATTCTTTAGCCGTACCAGTCCTGTTAAGAGATACGTGCTTTACAAATTACTAATGACGCAGCCGAGGCATACATGGGCATACATATATAATATTTAAATAAACATTAAAATACAAGTTTGATTTTTAAACGTGGGGCGAAGGCCACCGGAAAATAAACGTGGGGCGCAGGCCACCGGAAGGTTTGTACCGTACGTGGGGCGAACACTCCTAAAAACAATCACCCGCAAGTTTGGCTCCTTACGTTGAGGCAGTGATTTTAACACTTAAATGATTTCAATCAAATTATATAATATATAAATTCAGTAACAGCCCGCCTTAAAGCAATATGTGTATGTAACAATACATAAAAAGTGTATATTACAGTCATTTTTATGTTTATATTATTGTATACATGTGTAATAATGTTATGTGAATGTATTACGTAATTTAATAATGTAGGAGCTGTGAGAAAAATAGGTTAAAAGTTGCTAACAATGAGGTAACCTTGAGGCAATAATGAATTAGAAAGTTTAAATGCTACTGGCAATTCTTGGAGCAACAATAATGTAATTTTTGTGGCAGCTTATAAAATAGCCAATCAACAACCAGAAAAAGCTTTAGTTAAATTAAGATATTCTTTTGGACTAAGATTAGCCAATCAGAAACTATAATGGAGCAAAATTTACAAATTCAGAAGTCAGTTGCTTGTAGACAGCGTTTCTAACCGGACGCATGATGCGTCCTCGAGAAATTTAATACGTAGTCAGTGTGAGACGAAAATAGTTTACGTGTTAAAAAGTGCAAGTAATTAATAAAAAAAGCTCACAGCTCTCTCTATATCAGTGAAGGGTTATTTAAATCGTGTCAAGCATTAATAAAAGGAGTGAAGTAAAATTATAATCTGTATAAGCCTACATTCTTCAGTCGTACCACTCCCTGCTAAGACATTCATGTCTCTAAAAAATATAAATACTGACGCAGCCGAGGCAAACATAAATATATAATATTTAAAGAAACAGTCAAAATTACAAAGTTAATATTTTTAAACATTTGGGGCAAAGGCCACCGGAAAGTACATTTTTGGGGCGAAGGCTACCGGAAACTTTTTACCATACGTGCGGTTGCAACTACTTCAAATTCGGCTCCCCAGCAGTCGAAATATAATACATCTTCTTCAAACTGGCTTTCCATACGTAGCAGCAACAAACCTTCTTCAAATTGGCTCCCAAAAAGTGGTGCTAAAAATAAAGTACAACAAACAAACTTCATCAACGTGGGGCTGCAACTACTACAAGGTGGAACAGCAAATATGCAGCATAACTTTCAAACAGCTAAATATTATGCTTCTTAACAAAACAGGCACAATATACATTGTATGCAACAAAAATATTGTTTAAATTGTTGAAAATGTAGTAATTAATTCCCATACCAAATGGGCATACTTTTTGACAGCAGAGAAAAAATATACATTTGCATTAAAATCCTGTCCTTATTGATGATACAGTGCTTTTCAACCACACTTGGCCACTACACGGCTACTTGCGCGTCGGCCACCACAGCCTGGACTCACGCCGAAACTGTTTTAATATCCCCGCAACCGCCTCGCGTTCACATATTTACAATTACAACGTTAATAAGTACATACCTGATCATAAGGAATGTTGGAAATGTTGTCCTCTATCTACACATTTCTGGTATCTTCTCAGGAAATTTTCTTTCACACTGAACAGTTCAGTATCCGAAATTGAGTGAATTTGTCACCTGATGTTTTCTTTTAGTTCTTACAGTGTATGGGGTTTGTTGCAAAGCCTCATTTTTCAAGTTTTATCTAGATAAAAATCACATACGTTAAATCAGGGGATCTGAGGACCATAAATATTTATTAATTATCCTATTTTCAAAAATTTCCACGATTACATTTAATGGCTCATCAGCTGTATGCGCGGTAGTCAAGTCTTATTGGAAAAATCTAGAATGACATTAGACGCCTGTCAGTTGTTCAAAAATGGTGTAAAATATTCCTGTACCTCTGAATTGATTCTATGTTAAAACAATTTGTTGTGACTTTCTCTACTCTTGTACAAACTAGTTTTACAAACACTTATTCTCCATCTAGCTCATGTAAATCGAGATAAACATTTGAAGAAACTATTTTATTGTTAATTTTCTTGTCGATGCAAGGGGAATATGGTAGGCTTTAAGCGATAGTCAAATATTTTAAGAGTAGGTTACTATGTGGCGCAATCCATTCTCTCTACATGTCCAGGACATAAAAAGAGCGAATAACGAATTCCCATTTGAGAAAATGTATAACTATTAGAAAATTCAAAAAATAACAAGGAATATCTCAGTAATGGTTCACTTCACCAAAAAATAAAAAATGAATATAATATAATTTGTGAGTTTCTACAAGCTCTACATTTTTTATGTAGAAAATTATTGTCTATCTCTTACAATTTACCAGTTATTTAAAAGTCATTCAGAAAGAAGAGGACTTTTGGGAACATTCCTAGAAAATTCAAGATATACATTTTATTTGTCATGAAAATATCTTAAATTTATGATATTTTAATCAAAATCGACAAACCCATTTTTGAGAAATACAACATTTTCTAAAAATGTTCCATATAAAGGATGGTCTGGGGTGGGGGATTTTCTTGAAAATCTTCGAGTCGCATTTTTGAAAGCTACTGAATCTAAATCCCAAGTTTAGTATTTATCCGGCTTTTCGTCTTTGAGTTAAACTGTTCACAGACCACACAGGACCTTTTTCTAAAAGTGCTTTTTTTTTATTCAGGGGGCCTCGAAACATGATATATTTCCGGTGAAATCTTGGTATCGAAATTTTGGGTGGAATGCAACACTTTCCCTACTTACTACAGTAGTAGAGAAAGTAAAAATATGGGTTATTTTATTCTGTATGCATTTACTGCACAACGATTTTCGCGTCATGCAAGGGAGTCTCGTGTGTAAAATCGGGTTTCTCTGTACTCCAATATCTGTTATTTTGCGAAGAAACAGAGATATAAATTGAACCATACTCCCTTAGAGAAGAATATTAAGCGTGAATCGATTGTTACTGTCATTTTGCAAACTGAATTACAGAAATTTACCCGACTCTGAGGATTACATGAAAAAAAATCTGATGTGTACACTCACATGACTTTCTCTACTCTTGTACAAACTATTTTTACAAACGCTTATTCTCCATCTACTTCATGCTAATCGAGATAAACATTTGCAGAGTCTATCTTATTGCTAATTTTCTTGTAGATGTAAGGAGATAATATATTTACAAGGGGAATATAGAAAAACAGTAGCCTTTAAGCACATACATATCTCTTAATAGCTGGTTGCTAGGTGCAGCACCATTCCCTTTGCCACAGATTAATACTCTTTGCATATCCAAGACAAAAAAATGAATAACGAATTCCCATTTGAGAAAATAAGTATTGAAAAATTTAAGGGAATAACAAGCAATATCTCGAAAACGGTTCACTCAACAAAAAAAATGTATATGACATAAATTGTGTATTTTAAGGCGATCTACATTTTTTGTAGTAAAATTTTGTCTCTCTCTTATGGTTTACCAGTTATGCAAAAGTCGTTCACAATGAAGAATACTTTTGGAGACATTCCCAGAAAATTCGAGATATACATTTCATTTCTCATGACAATATCTTAAACATATGATATTTTAATCAAAATCGTTAGAGCCATTTTTGAGAGAATTAAAATTTTCGAAAAATATTCCATGTAAAGGGTAGTCTGGGGTGGGGGGATTTTCTTGAAAACCTTTGTGTCGCATCTCCGGAGGATACTAAACCTAAATACCAAGAATGGTGTTCATCCGACTGTTCGTTTCTGAGTTATGCTGTTCACAGACACACACACAGACACACACACGGACATGTTTCCAAAAATTTTTTTTTTGGATTCAGAGGGTCTCAAAACATGAAATCTCGGTATCGAATTTTTGGGTGGAATACAATACTTCCCCTACTTACTATACGTAGTAGAAAAAGTAATAATCTGTGTGCGATAAACCCCGTATATTGTAAAACCTAAAAGAAAATATCACTTCGCTCAATTTTGGATACTGAAATCATGTGCGTGAATGGACATTTCCTGAGAAACACAAGAAATATGCGGATAGATAAGGACATTTCCAATATCTCTTACGATAAGGTATGTCAATTATTATTATTATTATTATTATTATTATTATTATTATTATTATGAAGCTGTAAATATGAGAACGTGAAGAGTTGCGAGATTATTATAACTGTCGGCGGGAGTCTGACCTGCAGCGGCCGGGGCGTCATTAGTCGTGCGGTGGCCACAATGTGAAGGAAACGTACTGAAGAAGAGGCGAACAGATAGAGGCTCTTGTGTAATTGATGAAGTGTATGGCTTGACGCAGTTATTTTATTTCAGTCTGCAAGTCCAAAAAAGAACTACATGATTTTGTATTTGAATACTTGTAATCTCATTAACATTAAAGATTAAGCAATTAAATTACTAAGAATGCATGCACGTTGAACATTTATAGGTTTAGTGCACGAGATTGTGAATTATTTCATTGTATATATGTTTCAAATCCTATTTAAAGTTTGTATAATGTATTATTGATGTTAAAAGCTGTTGAAATATATAATGTGCACAGATCACATGTTTTAGGTGCACAGGCATTGACCATACATAATAACAGTATAATTATAAGTTATAGTATAACGAAGGGGAACACTTCGCACACTATGACCTTAATAGATCCATTGCGTCTATCACCCCCACAAGGAGGCAATATGCGGCAGGCAGACAGGCCACAAAGATGCGCAGAAATGCCTATCAATTCCAGGCTCAGAGACCCAGGCTAGAGCTGCCTAAAGAGGACGATGGACGACCCGTCGATCAAGCTGCCCCGTTGTGTCCACGGGGCTCTTTGCTTAGAGCAAACATCCGCGCAATCTGTCGGGCGCCTCCATAATCTACGAAACCTAGAAGTACGTCTGAAAGATGAGAAGAAAAGGAATCAAAGTAAAGTTATGAAAGGAAATCGTGGTAGATGAGAAACCACCTTAAGCAATCGCCGACCAACCAGGCAAAACCACGAAAAACGCAAGGTTAGAGTCGGCGGTCGACGGGAATCGAAACTGGGACCTCCCGAATGCAAGTCCAACACGTTACCGTGGAGCCATTTCGTTAAGTATTGTGACTTAGTCCGGTTTTTCAACTGTCACTTCTCTCAGTTCTCACTGTCACTGTTCTAATTTCTTATCTAGTTCAACTTCACTGAGAGTTCATTTATTTTCATTATCACTTCACTAAGGTGAGCTAGTTCAATTCTCCGTGACATAGCTTCTTGATGCCGGACGGAGCACCTTACTCGGGAGTCGACAATAACACCTCCACAACCCGTCGCTTTACAGTGGCACTCGCTGCACGTCACAACAGCCGTCACCAACTTGCTCGGATAATCGCGCAGGAAACTCATCCGACAACTCGCTCTCTGACTGACTGCCTCAACTCGTCTCACTCACTCCCGCGAGAGCGCTCGCTTATATGGTCAATGGAATCTTTCCACAAGGTTCTCGAACGTTCTAGAGGTGTTTAGACACACTTTCTGCAGGAGGAGCGAGGAAATGCTTCCAGAAGGTTCTAGTTATCTATCAATAGCACGCCCGGTGTTTACGCTGGCGAGCGGTAGTTATCGTTGTTTATTCCGAATGCCTGGCGCCGCCCTCCTGAAAACCTTGGCCATATCCGCTGAGTTATATCACAGTACAGTACTGTAAATCAATGATCATCCGGCTAAATACCGACCGTGTGAACATTTTAATTTATATTCTCAATTCAGGAGCATTATATTTGTAAGTAGGAACCTAATAGCAAGCTAGTAAAGAAGATAGACCCACAGATTTAGTCCAATCACAAAGCCGCAGTCAAACATTGTCGTCCAATGCATGTGTTATACAAGCGAAAATTGATAGATAATTCTTGGAAGCCAACAGGAAAAGAAGCATTGGTTACAGTAAATCATTTAGAGGATGTGAATATTCTCTTTTTATATCCGTGAGTAGTATTCATGTTTTAACAATCTAAATACAATAAAGATATCGGCAACATAAACTTCCGTGTAATAAATTTGAAGAAAGCAACGAACATACGAGTAAGTATCATAATTGCAAA